>BNST01001931.1:0-367886 GCA_019650275.1 Xylocarpus granatum | reverse complement strand
GGAATATTGAAAAAGTATGGGAAAAGAAGGGGATCTTCAAACTTTCCAGGTATGTATTATTAATACCAATGCAAATTAGTCATTTTAATTCTGGTTTGAAGGTCGTGTAGTTTGATGTCACTATCCGTCACGCTTTTAGCCAATTATTCCTTCAGGAATTGTTGATCTATGTCTCACACCATTATCAGTTTCTAATCATTTGTAATTTTTCCCTTGCCAAATTGGTTAGTGACAAAAAGCATAAAACGTTTAAAGCATGGTAATGTGTCCGATTTGCATTTTAAAAGGACACCCACGTATATCTAGATTTGTGATCAACAAATGTAACAAAGTGTCTATAGTTATCATGAGATGTCATCGGAGTAGTCCATAATTCCAGTGAATTAAATCAAAAACATCATCACATTCATGTTCTGACAGTACAAAGGAGAGTCTAGTTTGTTTTCCTAAAACACATGCTTCACACTTAGAAACGTAACAATCATTTAAATCAAAAACTAGACAATTCAAAATGTGATTAGAAGGATGTCCCAACCATGCACGCCATAGCTCATGTGAATCAATTTGTTTAGTGACCCTAAAAGCATGTTTTGCGTCATTTAGCAACCTAGACCATTAGATGTTAAGTTTTTCTTTTTCATCAATTTCTTTTCTTAAAAGAAACCTATACACCAATCAAAATCATCTTGTTATAATATCATGCAAACAAAATCACTTTATGATTAGGGACCAAATATAGCAATACAATTTAGTCTATATAGTGAGTATACACACAAATATAAGTCAGACTAATCATGCTTAGAAATCAAAATTTGAAGGAAGTATAGAACGCGTTAGTACTGTAGAGACAGATAAATCTATGCCGCATGAATACGTAATGGGAGCTGTGAACTTTCCTAGAAATTAGCAACTTCACACTTTGTATTTCCTTAAAGGATGTAGTCTATATGCTTTATTTATGTTTCTAAACATATGATCACTAGCACCTGAGTCTATAATCCATGGTTCATGATCATTGCGAGAGTAAAAGTGAGAGTCAAGAAGAGTACCGTCCTCCCATTTGCCTTTATGAGCATGGTGTTGGGTTCCAAGTGCTTCCATGTTGATTTGGAGTTGGTTCCGTATCACCTTGGCAATATCATCGAGGCTAAAGGAGTGAACACTTGAACTCAGTGATGGACTAAATGGGCACTTGGAACACCATGGATACTTTGATTTGAGACTTTACCTTCTTGAACCGTGAAGGCATGAGTTCTGGGTGAAGATACCAGCATCGATCTTTAGAGTGACCATCTTGTGACAATGGTCACACTTAGCTCGAGTTTTGGTTGTTGCTGTTTCCCTTGACTTGTCACTAAGGCTTCAGTTTTAAGCTTCTCTTGAGCCGAAAAAGCATTTGTCTCCACCTGTGGTCATGGCCATTTACGTGCCAGACCCGACGATGGGCTGATGTATAACTCTTTCTTCCTTGTTGATCATGTATACAAGACTCTTCACACACGGAGGCATTTCATTGCTTCTCAGTATTTGATTTCGAATGTCATTAAACATGGAGTTTAAGCTAGCAAGATAACTAAATACCTTATCTTCATTAGCACAAGCAAGAATAATTGCAATGTCGGTTCGTTTGCGTTTGCTTTGTTCCTGGTTTTCTGCTTCTGGTGGGCCTATAGGAGTGAAGCTCATAACATGCCTCTACAAATTTTCCAAGGTGTTCAACTGAGCTCATCTCAACTTGATTAAGCTTATTCAAGAAGGATTTAAGCTCATACCTCTCATGTAAATTCTTTTTGGTTGACCATAGAGGTCTTCTTGATTAGAATCCTCACAAGACTCTTTTCCGACTTCTCAGCAATCTGTGTTAGAGCAGTATATTCGTTTGTAACCAAGTATCTTGAGCCTTTGGACTTCTATCTTTTGAGTTAAAGTGAATGCCACGTTTAGGACCATTCTTGTCTACCTCAGGTGAAGCCATTCCGTTCAAATCCCTCCACATCCAACGTCTCTTTAACCCTTCTCCTGTGGAGCAAAACCCATGATCTTCTACCTTTTACCAGATTGTACGTTTAACGCTACTCGCACACTTTTACAAAGCTTGGAGGTTGCAGAAAAAAAATATAGGGGTTACGTTGTGGTGTGTATTATCGGAGGACAGGTTTGTGGTGGATGAGGCATTATTTTATTAGGCTAATGGGTGTATAAATGATGAGGTGATGATAGCGATGGGTTCTAGGTCGCTGGTTTTTGTATGGTTGGTGTTGTAGAAGGGGTGCTGATGGTCGTATCTCTGTGTCACCTGGTGTGTGTGAAGTGTTGTTGTTGCAATTTGCCTGAATTTTGTAGAGGTTTCGTGTGGTGCGGGCTGAAGTAGAATGGCGGGGTGGGATGGATAATTCTATTTTTGCTATTTCTTCTTTTGATCACGACCAATGGGCTGGCACGACAGTAATCCAGAACACGACTGAAAGTGATAGTTAGCTTTACTGTGCCTGCTCGCCGTGGATACACGCAATGTTTGAGTTTGATGATAGGAAGGGTGATAGAACTTTCACCGCATGAATTAGTAGCAAGTATTAAATGATGAGTAGATAAGTGTATTTTATTCTTACTTCCTTGAATTTTCAAACACTTGGTCGTAACATCTTACACAGCTTGTGTTTTATTCTAATGACACACTACCTCCTAAAACGGCTAGGTGTATCCTCAGGTAGGTTCTCGGCCTTTACTTTCGATTTCTAATATCTAGGTACAACATCTCACAAAGCAGGTGGTGCGGACGTGCGGATTCTTTATATAATACTTGTATAAAAAGATATAATAACTTACCGGTTTTATGCTTTGTGTCCTTAGTAGTGGTTTTGAGGTATGACATGGGGGCCTATTTCTGTTGTCTTGAATGGTGGGTCTGTCATCAGATTTAGCCCGGAAAAGCTCATCGGTTGTGTACGTTTGGGCTTTTACCGTAGTTGACTGTGCAATGCGTGTCACCGCCTTCGAAAGATTCTGTGTACATTGGATTCATAGTGTTTCCAATGGGTGTGGCCAAAACATTAGATAGGCTTCGACGGGGCATAACAGCAGGTGGGTGTACGGGGACTGTTGACTGGTTACATCTGATAGATCCTTAAGATTTGATCAACTTGGCTCGACTGGGTGCTCTACAGGATCGTAGTATTCCTGGTTGACAGGGGCTTTGCTATGTGAGAGTAATTAGATGGTGCCTGTTATTTGGGCCACGGCGGGGAGCCGGGGAGGGGGTGCTAGTTGTAGTTTGGCTGCTGACTGTATGGGTTGGGCCTTTACCCGCCGCCGCAAAACATCGGTACATCTAACATTCCTCACCAAACTAGAAGAGTACGATACTATTCGCGTAGTCTGCTGTGCTTATGGGTTACTATGCGATCTTTCACAATTCGCGGTTGGGGTCCTCTGCCAGGCAAGTCCCAGCAGTCTGGGCTGTAGGAAGTGCCAGAAAGAGTGGCGGTTTGCGTGCGTTAATTGGTCAGACTCGTGTATTCTCCTACGAGTCTGAATCTGGCTCTTGTATCCTCAGTGTAGTTCCTGTTGAGAGATATGTATACAGTCCGTATGTTATTCCCAGTGAGGGAATTCGCTTCCATTTGTGGACAAGAGGCTCATTTAATGCTGGCTTAACCTGATTCACGATGGCCGACAAGAAATGTCTAAAAGTCTCGTGATGAATAGTTACGTAATATAACGTTACCCTAACTATCTGTCTTTATATGATGGACATTGATGGTCAGTTCAGGATTGTGGGGTTTGATTCCCTCCTTCTGTTGTTGGGGCGATTGTCGCCTCCAAATTAGAGAAGTTGGCAACCTGTTGACGTCTGGGGTTATCCCTGTCACTTTCATAGAAGAGATGCCCGCTAAGCTGTGTTATTGTCACTTGGTCGATAGAAGATAGCCGCCTGGTTGGCGGTGCTTGTGGTGCGCATATAGCTGGCTATTTCCTATATCCACCTGAGAAAGCCTACCAGCGGGAGCAGGGCCTCGTGAGGTCCAGTGTAGGGGTCTGTTTGTTATATAGTCCGACCGAAAGTATAATAGCTAAACAACTTTAATTAACTAACTATTATTGTTGTTTATCTCCACCGCAAGGGCTGTATGCCACTCCCGGTAGTGTACGACACCATTAGTTGGAGTGTGTTTTTTTTGGAAGATATTTACCGTAGTGTATCAAATCACGGGCTAACAGGCTTGACTGTGTTGAGGAAGGTTTGTTGGTTGTGTGTTTAATAAATCTACCTAACCACTTGAGGTCCATACCCATACGCAGGGCCCTAGGACGTCATTGTTTTTTTACTAACTAACAGGCCGGTATGCTCTAAAGCAGTTTGGTGCTGGATATTACGTACTACGGCCACGAAGCTTACATTATGCACTAGAACATTCGTAGGTGTGAGTTGAGTATCTTTTGGGAATGTTGTATATGGCCCGATGTTGGCCGGGCGTGGTAGGGGACAGAGTTGCTCCATGTAAGGCGCGTGGCGCTCTTTATGCTCGTGGCGATGCGAGAGCATGTGCCCCGAGGCCGCTCGGTGAGAAAGGCAGCCTAAGGACAAAATGGCTCTAATGGTGTTACCAATTTGGCGACGGGGTAATGCTCTCCGGTGTAATCTAACCTATGCTTTAGTGAATGGGTGAGTTTTAGTGAATCCTTTAACGAACTCTCTTATTCTTAGGGCATTTAAGGGTCGTTCTCAAATAAGGTTGCACCGTTCACGTCATTTCACCTTCGTTTTGTTATATGCGCAAAAGAATGATATACAATTTCCCATGTCTTATTCTTAACTAAAGCTTCCAACTCCTCATCCATGGCATTTCTCCAAATAGGAATGTCCTTGGCCTCGTTGTAGCAAGATGGCTCTTTCAAACTATCCAATTTGCTTAAAAACACTCTATAACTCTCTTTAACATTATCTAAGGTATAATAATTTTGTATAGGATGTGCTGTGACTTTGTTCCCATAAAAGAATACCCTATTTTTCTGCCATTCGGATGGAGGCTTCCTAATTCTTTGAGATCTTCTAAGAGGAAAATTTTGATCATGTGATGAAGAATCGGACTCTCTCTCATTTTGACCCACCGGTGAGGAACTAAATGGGATTTCATGCTCTAAAACTAATTGATCATTAGGGTTCTCATCACAAGGTGTTTCCTCACTTTGACTTTCGCTAACTATGTTTTGTTCTTCATTTGATTCCAATGGTTCATGAATATCACCATTCTGTTGTGTTGAATCTTCATAGATAAAATCCTCTTTTTCGCTTTCATTCAAACTAACTCCATTATTGATTTGATCGTTATTCCTTAACAAACTCAACCGATTACCTACAATAGATAGGGGAAGAGGATCCCCTTTCATTTCTCCTTCATTTCTCACTTTATCAAAGTAAGGATCACTTTCCAGAAAAGTAACATTTCTTGACAAGAATTTCTCATTCGTAGAAGGATCTAAACATTTATAACCCTTTTTATCAATGCAATACCCTAAAAATATGCACTTTACACTCCTATGACTCAATTTATCTCTAGCATGATTAGGGATGTGAACATAACAAGTACAGCCAAATACCTTTAGATAAGATAAGTTTGGTTGCCTATTATGCAACAATTCAAAAGGAGATTTTCCATTCAACAACTTCGAAGGCATACGATTTATCAAATGTATGGCAGTGAGAATGGCTTCATTCCAATATCTTTTAGGGACATTGTGATGAAACATTAGTGACCTTCCTACAGTCTAAAATGTGCCGATTTTTCCGCTCGGCCACACCATTTTGTTCAGGTGTGTAGGGGCAAGTCGTTTGATGAACTATCCCTAAAGTGCTCAAGTAATTCTCAAAGGCGTGACTAGTATATTCTCCCCCATTGTCGCTCCTAAGAATCTTAATCCTTTTGCCAAGTTGATTTTCAATTAAGGAAACATACTCTTTAAAACATGATAAGGTCTCTGATTTGTTTTTAATCAAGTATATCCAAGTGTATCTCGACTTGTGATCAATGAATGTGACAAAATATCTAAAGCCATTGTGAGATTCTAAAGGAGAAGTCCATAGATCAGAGTGAACAAGATCAAATATTTCATTATAACAAGTTTCCGAATGTACAAAAGGAAGTTTAGTCTGTTTTCCAAGATTACAAGCCCTACATTGTTTAAAATCACTAAACTTCATTTTCGGAATCATTTTACACAGAATGTTACTAGGAGGATGGCCTAGTCTTGCATGCCAAAGTTTCTGAAGTCCACTGTCTTCCTCAACTCTAAGGGCTTGATTGGTACTATCCAAAAAATATAGGCCGTCATGTAAGGTTCCCTCACCAATCTTCTTCCCGGTTGACATGTCCTGAAATATCACCTTATTGGGTTCAAAGGTAACACGACAATTTAAGTCTTTTGTTATTCTACTAACGGACAGCAAATTTGATGAAAAATTTGGCATATAAAGGCCACTTGTTCTCTTGGATAAAACTTTAATATCTCCTAATCCCTTAATGGGTATTTCACTACCATTGGCTATTGTCACATTTCTAATGTTTCCTAGGGTTTCTATTCTAGATGCCATGTTTTTATTTCTAAACATATGATTAGTAGCACCTGAATCAATAACCCAAGGGTCAAACTTAAAATGTGAGTTGGAAATCATACCTTGAGAGGAGCTTGGAAGATGGTTCCGAAGTAGTTTGGCCAAATCCTCAAGGAGTTTTGAGTTCCCTTTTTCGATCGCATTTTGAGCACCTTGTGGTGGCGCCTTTTCCTTGAAGTTAACTGGCCTCAAATGTGGATTAAGAACCCAACATTTTTCTTTAGTATGACCAAGCATCTTGCAGTGCCCACACTTCCAGCATTTGTCTTTAAGGTTGTGCATCCGTCCACATTTATCACACTTAGCCTTAACTTTTGCTCCTTGGACCATCCTGCCTTCTTCCTTGCTGTCCACCAAACTACCTCTCTCAGCCTTGCTTGAATTCCCATTCAAAATCTTTCTTTGCAAGTACTCTTTATTAACCTTGTTTGCAACATCGTCATAATAAGGCAAAGGTTCAATTCTAAGAATGTGATTCCGAAGATCTTCGTAGTCCGAACCCAAACCCATCAAATACGATATCACAAGATCTTCATTGGCCCTTTTTTCCACCTCTTCAATGTTGGTAGTATTCGGCCTTAATGATTGAAGTTCATCCCATGCCTCCTTAATTTTGGTGTTATATTCTATCGGATCACCTCCACTAAGGCTGATATTGTTGATGAACTGCTTCAACTCGTATATTCTCATCAAGTTTCCTTGATGACCAAATTGTCTCTTGATAGACTCCCAAAGTGCTTTAGAAGTTTCAGCCTTTGAGAATGCACCTACCAAGGATGGTTCCATGGAATTTAAAATCCATGTGTACACCAAGTTGTCATTATAGCACCAATCTTCATATTCTTCACTTGATGTGTCTGTGGGCTTTGTGATTCTTCCATTCACGAAACCCAATGCTCGTTTTCCACATAATGCTCTTTCAGCGGGATTGATCCAAATTGAGTAATTTTTTCCATTCAAGGGAAATGTGGTAAGTTTCAAGGTGGTGTTACCATCATTATCAACTCCCTTGAAGGAACTTCTGCTCTTGGTGTTGTATGACGAGCCCTCCCTTTCCATTCTTTAATTTGGCTATGAAGGGGAATGTCTTGATACACCAAGAACCAACAAAGCAACAAAAGGTAAAAGCTAGATTAGAGATGAAACCTGCTCTGATACCATGTGAAAAATATTGAAGAAACAAAGAAGTGTGAAAGAAAGTATTGATGAAAGAATAAAGAAGCTTGTTTTTCACTTTACACATCTTGGGTATATATATACAACATCCTAACGGCTAGGTACAAGTTGATTTTACTTTTCTAACAGCTAGGTACAACACATAACAGCATAGCTTTCAATTTCAAGAATTAGTCGTTATTTCGTCCTCTGGTGGTTAGCTTGAAATGGGCTTTAGGCTTGACAAGAGTGTCCATAGACCAATCAAAGAGTTATTTGGGCTTTTTATCTTGACCCTCAATCTCTTCATCTTCAACACAAATCATCATCCTCATTGGCTGAAATTGAACTCAATTCAGCAAATCAATTTCCCTCCATACAAGTAAAGTAACAAGCTTAGCTCTTGCCCTAGTAGCTGGTCCCATGTATGGCTCTTCTTGGACGGTCAGCAACTTCATTTCCATGATGGAGCACATCCATATGAGCATAAATCTTTTCTGAATAAGCTTAATCAAGGTGAGATGAGCTCAGTTGAACAATTGGGAAAATTCGTAGAGGCATAGGATGAGCATCGCCCCTCTAGGCTAGAAACTAATGATATTGCTATTATTCTTACACATGCTAATGAGGATAAGGTATTTACTTACCTTATCCTACTCCAACAAAATCAAGGAAGCATGGGATGAATTGGAGTGTTTGAGGCCGATTACTACCAATGAGGAGAATTGGAGAAAAAGGCCAAAGAAGATCTTGTTTGTTTCCTCCTAGCATGATTGGGGCCTAGTTTTTGGTACTTTAGGAATCAAATTCTAAGGAATAAGGAGATGCCACCATATGATGATGTGGCGAATATTATGGATAGAGAATTGATAGTTAGAGAAACGTTTAATATAGATGAGCCTAAAATTGAGAAAGGTGCATTTGTGAGGCAAAAGAAGCAGCAATGGTAACTTAAGGGTTGAAAGAGAGCAAAACTATCAAATGTGAAAGATGCGGAAGGCTAAGACACATCAAAAGAAATTGTAGGTTTTGTGATCATTATGGAAAGTTCGGGCATAATAAGGATAAGTGTTTTGAGCTTCATCCACACTTGAAGAAGGAGAATAAAGCCAAAATTTCACAATAATTAAACCACACATCAGAGGCAAACTTGTCCAAAAACCTCATTGAGCAATTTGCAAAGTTCCTTCAATGTCAAAGGCCAAACACCTCTCAAGGTTTGATCTCTAATTTATCTTTAAATATTGATCCTTGGGTTATAGACTTGGGTGCTACAAATCACATGTTTAGAAGTAAAAATTTAGCTTCAAAATTGAGTCTATAGGAAAGGGTAAAAGGGTGAAAACAACAATGAAAGTTTAGATGCACATTCACCTAGTAAAGTAAGTGAAGATTTACTGTTGACATCCAGTAGAATTAGAGAAGAAGGACAGCAAAATGAAAGCACATAGGGATGAACATTCAAATGTTCAAATAGAGTCACCATCTAGTAACCAAGATGGACCATCTATTACATCAATTAGTACACGAAGTGAAGGGGAGCATGTTGCAGCTATGTAAGGCCAAAATCCCCCATTTAGGAGATATCAAAGACTTCAACAATCTTCATCGGATTGAATGAAGAATAGAGTGTTTTTCCATGGTAACAAAGTAATCGCACACCCTCTTGACCATTACTACACCTTAGGAAATGTAAAAGAGAGTTTTAGAGCCTTTTTAACCAAAATAAACACCATTAAAGATCCTAATAACTTTGAGGAAGCTAGAGAATTATCAGTTTGGAGACAAGCCATGCAAGAGGAATTGGATGCTTTAGTTAAAAATAATACATGGGAATTAGTACCTTTACCTTTGGGAAAGAAGGTTGTAGGATGCAAATAGGTGTATAAGACTAAGTTAAATAGTGATGGAACCTTGGACAAACATAAGGCTAGGTTAGTGGCCAAAGGCTTCACTCAAACCTATGGCTTAAACTATACAGAAACTTTTGCACCAGTTGCAAAAATGAACACCATTAGGGTGCTTCTCTCCTTAGCGGCTAATTATAATTGGGATTTACATCAAATGGATGTGAAGAATGCTTTCTTGCAAGGAGAGTTAGAGGAAGAGGTTTACATGAGTTTACCTCAAGGATATGATGTTATGGTTCCTAATACACATGTTTGCAAATTGAAGAAAGCCATATATGGATTAAAGCAATCACCAAGAGCATGGTATAATAAGTTGCATAATGCATTGTGTTCTCAAAATTTTAAAGTGAGTGATGCTGATCATTCCTTGTTTATTAAGCACTCAAGTGAGGGATCTACCATTGTTCTTATTTATGTGGATGATATTATCATCACCGGTTGTGACATTAATGGCATTAAGAGCATTAAAACATATTTGAAGTCTGCATTTGATGTTAAAGATTTGGGAAAACTTACGATATTTTCTAGGTATAGAAATCGTTTATTCCAATGAAGGGCTATTTCTATCCCAAAGAAAGTATGTTCTTGATTTGTTAAGTGAGACAGGAAAACTTGGAGCAAAGCCAGCTGTGACACCTATGGAGGCACTAAGAAGGAAGAAAGAGGATAAAGAAGTATGAAAACGAACATGACAAGGAGGAGCCATACAAGGACATCAAGCTTTATCAAAGACTTGTAGGTAAGCTTATATATTTAACTATTACATGACCTGATATTGTTTTTTCTGTGCAACAGGTAAGTCAACACATGTCATGCCCAAAGAATATACACATGGAAATGGTGAATAGAATTTTAAGGTACATAAAACAAGCACCGAGGGCAAGGAATCTTGATGAGAAGAAATGGTCACCACAAGATATGTGCCTACACAGATGCAGACTGGGCTGGTAACTTTGAGGATAGAAGATCAACCACTGGTTATTGCACATTCGTGGGAGGGAATTTGGTGACTTGGAAAAGCAAGAAGCAAAGTGTAGTTGCAAGATCGAGTGTGGAAGCTGAATATAGAGCTATGACATCTACTACAAGTGAATTGGTTTGGATAAAATCATTAGTGGAAGACTTAGCTTTTCAGTTGAAACACCTATGGACATGTACTGTGATAACAAGGCAGCAACACACATTGCATCTAATCTTATGTTCCATGAGAGGACCAAGCACATTGAAGTTGATTGTCACTTCACAAGAGAAAAGTACTTGAGCAAAGTGATCAACATGCCTTATGTGAAGAGTGAAGATCAACTTGCGGATATATTCACCAAACCATGTACTCATCAACAACTTCTCAGGTGAGTTCCAAGTTGAACTTATTCAATTTGTACAAGTCCAACTTGAGTGGGGAGTGTTAAAGATGAAGAGATTGAGGGTGAAGATGAAAAGCCCAAATAACTCTTTGATTGATCATGATTGATATATGAGATACCCCAATACTCAAGCCCAAAGCCCATATCAAGCTAACTACTAAAGGACGAAATAACGGCTAGTTCTTGAAATTGAAAGATATGCTATTGTGTGTTGTACCTAGCTGTTAGAAAAGTAAAATAAGCTTGTACCTAGCCGTTAGGATGTTGTATATAAATACCCTAGATGTGTAAATATTGAAGAAGTGAAAAAAACAAGCTTCTTTATTCTTTCATCAATATTTTCTTTCACACTTCTTTTCTTCATCAATCTTTTTTCACATGGTATCAGAGCAGGTTTCATCTTGAATCTAGCTTTTACCTTTTGTTGCTTTGTTGGTTCTTGGTGTATCAAGACATTCCCCTTCATAGCCAAATTAAAGAATGGAAAGGGAGGGCTCGTCATACAACACCAAGAGCAGAAGTTCCTTCAAGGGAGTTGATAATGATGGTAACACCACCTTGAAACTTACCACATTTCCCTTGAATGGAAAAAATTACTCAATTTGGATCAATCCCGCTGAAAGAGCATTATGTGGAAAACGAGCATTGGGTTTCGTGAATGGAAGAATCACAAAGCCCACAGACACATCAAGTGAAGAATATGAAGATTGGTGCTATAATGACAACTTGGTGTACACATGGATTTTAAATTCCATGGAACCATCCTTGGTAGGAGCATTCTCAAAGGCTGAAACTTCTAAAGCACTTTGGGAGTCTATCAAGAGACAATTTGGTCATCAAGGAAACTTGATGAGAATATATGAGTTGAAGCAGTTCATCAACAATATCAGCCTTGGTGGAGGTGATCCGATAGAATATAACACCAAAATTAAGGAGGCATGGGATGAACTTCAATCGTTAAGGCCGAATACTACCAATATTGAAGAGGTGGAAAAAAGGGCTAATGAAGATCTTGTGATATCGTATTTGATGGGTTTGGGTTCTGACTACGAAGATCTTCGAAACCACATTCTTAGAATTGAGCCTTTGCCTCATTATGATGATGTTGCAAACAAAGTTAATAAAGAGTACCTGCAAAGAAAGATTTTGAATGGGAATTCAAGCAAGGCTGAGAGAGGTAGTTTGGTGGACAGCAAGGAAGAAGGCAGGATGGTCCAAGGAGTAAAAGTTAAGGCTAAATGTGATAAATGTGGACGGATGCACAACCTCAAAGACAAATGTTGGAAGTGTGGCCATTGTAAGATGTTAGGTCATACTAAAGAAAAATGTTGGGTTCTTAATCCACATCTGAGGCCAGTCAACTTCAAGGAAAAGGCACCACCACAAGGTGCTCAAAATGCGATCGAAAAAGGGAACTCAAAACTCCTTGAGGATTTGGCCAAACTACTTCAGAACCATCTTCCAAGCTCCTCTCAAGGTATGATTTCCAACTCACATTTTAAGTTTGACCCTTGGGTTATTGATTCAGGTGCTACTAATCATATGTTTAGAAATAAAAACATGGCATCTAGAATAGAAACCCTAGGAAACATTAGAAATGTGACAATAGCCAATGGTAGTGAAATACCCATTAAGGGATTAGGAGATATTAATGTTTTATCCAAGAAAACTAGTGGCCTTTATATGCCAAACTTTTCATCAAATTTGCTGTCGTTAGTAGAATAACAAAAGACTTAAATTGTTGTGTCATCTTTGAACCCAATAAGGTGATATTTCAGGACATATCAACCGGGAAGAAGATTGGTGAGGGAACCTTACATGACGGCCTATATTTTTTGGATAGTACCAATCAAGCCCTTAGAGTTGAGGAAGACGGTGGACTTCAGAAACTTTGGCATGCAAGACTAGGCCATCCTCCTAGTAACATTCTGTGTAAAATGATTCCGAAAATGAAGTTTAGTGATTTTAAACAATGTAGGGCTTGTAATCTTGGAAAACAGACTAAACTTCCTTTTGTACATTCGGAAACTTGTTATAATGAAATGTTTGATCTTGTTCACTCTGATCTATGGACTTCTCCTTTAGAATCTCACAATGGCTTTAGATATTTTGTCACATTCATTGATCACAAGTCTAGATACACTTGGATATACTTGATTAAAAACAAATCAGAGACCTTGTCATGTTTTAAAGAGTATGTTTCCTTAATTGAAAATCAACATGGCAAAAGGATTAAGATTCTTAGGAGTGATAATGGGGGAGAATATACTAGTCATGCCTTTGAGAATTACTTGAGCACTTTAGGGATAGTTCATCAAACGACTTGCCCCTACACACCTGAACAAAATGGTGTGGCCGAACGGAAAAATCGGCACATCTTAGATGTAGGAAGGTCACTAATGTTTCATCACAATGTCCCTAAAAGATATTGGAATGAAGCCATTCTCACAGCCATACATTTGATAAATCGTATGCCTTCGAAGTTATTGAATGGAAAATCTCCTTTTGAATTGTTGCATAATAGGCAACCAAACTTATCTTATCTAAAGGTATTTGGTTGTACTTGTTATGTTCACATCCCTAATCATGCTAGAGATAAATTGAGTCATAGGAGTGTAAAGTGCATATTTTTAGGGTATTGCATTGATAAAAAAGGTTATAAATGTTTAGATCCTTTTACAAATGAGAAATTCTTGTCAAGAAACGTTACTTTTCTGGAAAGTGATCCTTACTTTGATAAAGTGAGATATGAAGGAGAAACGAAAGGGGATCCTCTTCCCCTATCTATTGTAGGTAATCGGTTGAGTTTGTTAAGGAATAACGATCAAATCAATAATGGAGTTAGTTTGAATGAAAGCGAAAAAGAGGATTTTATCTATGAAGATTCAACACAACAGAATGGTGATATTCATGAACCATTGCAATCAAATGAAGAACAAAACATAGTTAGCGAAAGTCAAAGTGAGGAAACACCTTGTGATGAGAACCCTAATGATCAATTAGTTTTAGAGCATGAAATCCCAGTTAGTTCCTCACGGGTGGGTCAAAATGAGAGAGAGTCCGATTCTTCATCACATGATCAAAATTTTCCTCTTAGAAGATCTCAAAGAATTAGGAAGCCTCCATCCGAATGGCAGAAAAATAGGGTATTCTTTTATGGGAACAAAGTCACAGCACATCCTATAGAAAATTGTTATACCTTAGATAATGTTAAAGAGAGTTATAGAGTGTTTTTAAGCAAATTGGATAGTTTGAAAGAGCCATCTTGCTACAACGAGGCCAAGGACATTCCTATTTGGAGAAATGCCATGGATGAGGAGTTGGAAGCTTTAGTTAAGAATAAGACATGGGAAATTGTTACTCTTCCCCAAGGTAAGAAAACAGTTGGGTGTAAATGGGTGTACAAAACCAAGCTGAAGAGTGATGGTTCCATTGAGAAACATAAAGCTAGATTGGTTGCTAAAGGATTCACTCAAACGTATGGTTTAGATTACACTGAAACATTTGCCCCAGTAGCCAAAATGAACACCATTAGAGTTATTTTGTCCTTAGCCACTAATTATGAATGGGAAATGTATCAAATGGATGTTCGAAATGCTTTTCTCCAGGGGGAATTAGAAGAAGAGGTTTACATGGATATCCCACAAGGATACAACATTAAAGTACCAAAACCGCATGTGTGTAAGCTTAGAAAAGCCATTTATGGCTTAAAACAATCTCCTAGGGCCTGGTACTCTAAGTTGCTAGATGCTTTAACTTCTCAACACTTTAAGGTTAGTAGTGCTGATCACTCTTTATTCATAAAACACTCTAATAATGGTATTACTGTTGTGATAATATATGTGGATGATATCATTATAACAGGGAGTGATACTTTGGGAATAAACAGCACTAAAAGTTATTTAAAGTCTACTTTTGATATTAAAGACCTTGGACACTTACGGTATTTTCTAGGTATAGAAATAGCCCATTCTAATAAAGGGCTATTTCTATCCCAAAGGAAATACACACTTGATCTTTTGAAAGTGACAGGTAAGCTTGGAGGGAAGATAGCATCAACTCCAATTGAAGGACAAGCCAAAAGGAAGGAGGGCAAACCAATTGAAGACATCAAGCAATATCAAAGAATTGTGGGTAAGTTAATCTATTTAACTATTACAAGACCTGACATTTCTTTTGCTGTGAATCAGGTAAGCCAATTCATGACTTGTCCAATGACCAATCACATGGAAATGGTGGACCGAATACTCAAATATCTCAAGGGAACTCTAGGACAAGGAATACTCATGAAGAAACATGGACATCACCAAATTTTTGCCTACACGGATGCTGATTGGGCAGGAAACATTGAAGATCGCAAATCTACAACTGGATATTGCACTTTTGTTGGTGGAAATTTAGTGACTTGGAAGAGCAAAAAGCAAACCGTGGTGGCCAAATCAAGTGCCGAAGCTGAATATAGGGCAATGGCTTCAACCACTAGTGAATTGATATGGTTGAAGGCATTGGTTGAAGATTTGGGTTTTAACGTCGAGGCACCTATGAAGCTACATTGTGATAACAAATCGGCGATACATATTGCAAACAATCCAGTGTTTCATGAGAGGACCAAGCACATAGAGGTAGATTGTCACTTTATAAGAGAAAAGTATTTGAACAAGACAATCTCAATGCCTTATGTCAAGAGCGAAGATCAATTGGCGGACATATTCACCAAACCTCCGAGTATTCAACAACTTCAAAAGTTTGTATGCAAGTTGAACTTGATCAATTTGTTCAAGCCCAACTTGAGGGGGAGTGTTGAAAATGAAGGGATTGAGGGTGAAGATAAAAGGCCCAAATAACTCTTTGATTGGCCTATGGACACCCATATCAAGCCCAAAGCCCATATCAAGCTAACCACTAAAGGACGAAATAACGGCTAGTAAGCTAATCACTAATGGACGAAATAACGGCTAGTTCTTGAAATTGAAAGATATGTTATTGTGTGTTGTACCTAGCTGTTAGAAAAGTAAAATAAGCTTGTACCTAGCTGTTAGGATGTTGTATATAAATACCTTAGATGTGTAAATATTGATGAAGTGAAAAAAACAAGCTTCTTTATTCTTTTATCAATATTTCTTTCACACTTCTTTTTCATCAATCTTTTTTCACACCCATATCAAGTCTAAAGCCCATTTCAAGCTAACTACTACTAAAGGGACGAAATAACGACTAGTTTTTGAAATTGAAAGATGTATTATTATGTGTTATACCTGTTGAAGATGAAGAGGTTGAGAATAAAGATAAAAAGCCCAAATAACTCTTTGATTGGTCTATGGACACCTATATCAAGCCCAAAGCCCATTTCAAGCTAACTACTAAAGACAAAATAACGGCTAGTTTTTGAAATTGAAAGATATTTTGTTATGTGTTGTACCTAGTCGTTAGAAAAGTAAAATAAGCTTGTACCTAGCCGTTAGGATGTTGTATATATATACCCAAGATGTGTAAATATTTAGCTAGTGAAAAACAAGCTTCTTTATTCTTTCATCGATACTTTCTTTCACACTTATTTGCTTCGTCATCAATATTTTTTCACATGGTATCAGAGCAGGTTTCATCTTGAATCTAGCTTTTTAACCTTTTGTTGCTTTGTTGGTTCTTGGTGTATCAAGACATTCCCCTTCATAGCTAAATTAAAGAATGGAAAAGGAGGGCTCGTCATACAACACCAAGAGCAGAAGTTCCTTCAAGGGAGTTGATAATGATGGTAACACCACCTTGAAACTTACCACATTTCCCTTGAATGGAAAAAATTACTCAATTTGGATCAATCCCACTGAAAGAGCATTATGTGGAAAACGAGCATTGGGTTTCGTGAATGGAAGAATCACAAAGCCCACAGACACATCAAGTGAAGAATATGAAGATTGGTGCTATAATGACAACTTGGTGTACATATGGATTTTAAATTCCATGGAACCATCCTTGGTAGGTGCATTCTCAAAGGCCGAAACTTCTAAAGCACTTTGGGAGTCTATCAAGAGACAATTTGGTCATCAAGGAAACTTGATGAGAATATACGAGTTGAAAGCAGTTCATCAACAATATCAGCCTTAGTGGAGGTGATCCGATAGAATATAACACCAAAATTAAGGAGGCATGGGATGAACTTCAATCATTAAGGCCGAATACTACCAATATTGAAGAGGTGGAAAAAAGGGCCAATGAAGATCTTGTGATATCGTATTTGATGGGTTTGGGTTCTAACTACGAAGATCTTCGGAACCACATTCTTAAAATTGAGCCTTTGCCTCAATATGACGATGTTGCGAACAAGGTTAATAAAGAGTACTTGCAAAGAAAGATTTTGAATGGGAATTCAAGTAAGGGCGAGAGAGGTAGTTTGGTGGACAGCAAGGAAGAAGGCAAGATGGTCCAAGGAGCAAAAGTTAAGGATAAGTGTGATAAATGTGGACGGATCCACCAAACTACCTTTCTCAGCCTTGCTTGAATTCCCATTCAAAATCTTTCTTTGCAAGTACTCTGTATTAACCTTGTTTGCAACATCATCATAATGAGGCAAAGGCTCAATTCTAAGAATGTGGTTCCGAAGATCTTCGTAGTCATAACCCAAACCCATCAAATACGATATCACAAGATCTTCATTGGCCCTTTTTTCCACCTCTTCAATATTGGTAGTATTCGGCCTTAACGATTGAAGTTCATCCCATGCCTCCTTAATTTTGGTGTTATATTCTATCGGATCACCTCCACTAAGGCTGATATTGTTGATGAACTGCTTCAACTCGTATATTCTCATCAAGTTTCCTTGATGACCAAATTGTCTCTTGATAGACTCCCAAAGTGCTTTAGAAGTTTCAGCCTTTGAGAATGCACCTACCAAGGATGGTTCCATGGAATTTAAAATCCATGTGTACACCAAGTTGTCATTATAGCACCAATCTTCATATTCTTCACTTGATGTGTCTGTGGGCTTTGTGATTCTTCCATTCACGAAACCCAATGCTCGTTTTCCACATAATGCTCTTTCAGCGGATTGATCCAAATTGAGTAATTTTTTCCATTCAAGGGAAATGTGGTAAGTTTCAAGGTGGTGTTACCATCATTATCAACTCCCTTGAAGGAACTTCTGCTCTTGGTGTTGTATGACGAGCCCTCCCTTTCCATTCTTTAATTTGGCTATGAAGGGGAATGTCTTGATACACCAAGAACCAACAAAGCAACAAAAGGTAAAAGCTAGATTAGAGATGAAACCTGCTCTAATACCATGTGAAAAATATTGAAGAAACAAAGAAGTGTGAAAGAAAGTATTGATGAAAGAATAAAGAAGCTTGTATTTTCACTGTTACACATCTTGGGTATATATATACAACATCCCTAACGGCTAGGTACAAGCTGATTTTACTTTTCTAACAGCTAGGTACAATACATAATAGCATATCTTTCAATTTCAAGAACTAGCCGTTATTTTCGTCCTTTAGTGAGTTAGCTTGAAATGGGTTTTGGGCTTGATATGGGTGTACATAGGCCAATCAAAGAGCTATTTGGGCCTTTTATCTTCACCCTTAAATCTTTTCATCTTTAACAATTCATAATACAATAAATGTTGAATTCATTTACTGACTCCTAAACAAATGTAATCGTATTCTTCTACTTTTCAAACAAAACAGAAAGTGAAATACAAAATAATGAGGCAAGTCTCAATGAAAATGGAGAATTGAGAAAGTAAACAAAAGAAGCCAAGACAAGCATGGCAAGCCCGAACGTTGAGAGCCACCTACAAAAATAGTAGATACACTCCGCAAGACAGTTCTAGCAAAAAAGAAAAAGTATCTCCATTACACATGCATAAGAATTCAACTACTACAAGGTTTCAAAACACAATTGTCAACTTCTTTTACCCATCCATGCAGCCAACAAATTTCGTGATACAACAATTGACATCAGACAATTATTGTTCAATTTAGAATGTTTAGAAGAACAACGACAAGAAGCTCTAATGAGGTTGCCTGCATAAAATTCTATGTCCCATAAATAAAAAAATAATTAAAAAATGAAGGTATTTAACGGAGGCTGCGTATTAAGATGGGATTTTCAAAATACATAAGAACCTGGAACGAGCAAACACAATCCAAATTGGGAGGATCATGCGATATAACCAAGAATTTTGGAAAATGACAACACCTCTTAAAGACCTGCAAGATTGTGTAATCCCTCTTCTAATTGTTATAAATCATTTACACTACTTTGATTATTTTCACAACTAAAATCCATTATCTTGTTATTTACAAGAAAAAAAAACCGTTGTCCTAAATAGTTTTTCGAGAGAAAATTCATTATTATCCAATATTTCTTAGTATACATATCTCAAAAGAACATTTATTATAGTAAGTGTGAAGACAATCTCTACAATTTTATTATAACGTGAAGATCATAGAGTAAGCATTGTAGTTATTTAGGCGGTGTAGTAAGTTAAAGTTAGAAGATGTGATGATATTAATCAAATTATTTCTCCAATTAATGACTTCTTCAATGCTTTAAATTGATTAAAATTTATAACTTTTAAAGTGTATGCACAATACATTAATGTATCTGTGCGTATTGCATTACAATAAGAATATAATAAGACAACAAAAATTGTTTAAAGTAACAAGTAGATATTTTTCTAGTATTATTGTTTGTAAAATCTCATATCTTTTTTTTAAGTATTACACTGCAATTTAACGAACACAGTGTTAATGTAGTCAAAAAATGTAAAAGACACTTGCAATATATTTGATGCGTTGTACTGTACTGAATTAAACGACTCTTTGATGTATTCATTGCATGATAGTGAACAAACTATGGACTAAAAGAACAGATACAATTAGTGCTAAAACCGTGCAATAAAATTTATTGTAGGCCTGGTCCATATGTATATTTATCATTACAATATAACTTATTATAGTGTCTTATTAATATGTATTAATGTAATAAAACATTTTATATTATTTTATTAACACAATAACTTAGATTAACAAAATTACAAAAGTTTTTGATACCATGAATATGTGCTGTTATAGATAATAAGTATAAAAACAAACTCTCTAATTTCATTTAATTATGAAGATTTAAGGAGTTTTGATTACTATAATTTATTACAGTTTATTTTATTTTGAGTGACCTATCTACTGCAATATATTAAACTTGATATCTGATTAATTATTTTTAAAAAAAAGTATTGATTATATATATTTTTAATTTTCCTCTTAAAAAAGATGAAGAGGGTAAATCTTGACATAATTTGTAATTAATATGAAAATCTTTCATTATATATTCTTTCTTTTGAAAATTAAAAAGAAAAAAAATTAAAACAATTTTAATTTATTTCTAGGTAGTCTTGCACAAATATTTATATCACTTTTTGTTTTTTGTTTTTTTTTCCAAATGCTAAAGCGTATTAATGTAACATCATGTTAACATACCTTGATTTTTTTCTCAATTTTTACTCTCAATCATGCTCAACTACACTTCAAAATCATGAATTCACATCCAATTGCAATACATAATCATTTATGAAAACCCTAATTTTTATTATTTTTAAAAATTATGTAAACCTCACTTTCTTTGAAATTCTTCACTTTTCCTTGTCTATTTAGTTTCTTTTTTATTTCCTCATCTAAATTACCATTAATTCACCATTAGTAAGTTATCACATACTAGCAATTATCATGAAAAAGGGAAACTTTTTACCTCAAAAGAAAACTTACGATGAATACTCCAAGTTTTCCTTAAGAAATTATTTGAAATTCCTTATATTTTATGAGATTTTTGGCTTGAAAATCAAAAACAAAAATTGAGAGAGAAAAGGAGGAGCTAGGTTCATCCAAAGAAAGAAGAAGAATGAAAAAAATTCTAGCATTTTCAACTTATTTATACTAAAGGCTCAAATTACTATTTTACCCTTTAACTTTTTAAAATTCTATTTGAGTCCTAGTGAACTTACCATACTACCCATGATATTTTACGATAATTTCCTTCTTGTCCTTTAAATTTAACTCCCATTTTATCTTTTTATTATTTTGAAATGACCATTTAGCCCTTGGTGAACATAAAAAGTCATTTTTGTCTTTATCCATTTTTTCTAGAGGAATTTACATCTAAATCAAGTTTTAGTTTCTTTATACATATTATTCACAATATTTCAAGGATTTTAGGATGGTTGGACTCCCATTCTATGATTATGAACTTTTTTGATTTGCTAATTTTGCCCTTTTTGGTAAAATTGTCTTTTTTCAACAAAATGACAATTTTTTTCGGTTTTAGTGTTAATACTCTATTCTTTTGCCCTTTGTGTTACTTATTCAATTATATGACTTAACATCTTCCTCAATGTCCCTTTTTTACTATCTCATGACGTAATGAATTTTACCCCTAGCGTCTTATTGTCCTATTTTTTTATAAAATTTAACCTAAATTTTATCTTTGTTACTACAATTCACAAATTTTAGAAATAAATAGGGTGAGAACTCAAAAGCATACTTGAATTTAGGGTGTTACAATTTCTCCCCCCCTATCAAGAATTCCGTCCTCGAAATTCTCTTAAATGATTCTAGATATCGTTCTCGCATCTCTTTGCTCTACCTCCCATGTAGCTTTTTTTATTGTATAATTTATCCATAATACTTTCACTAATGGAACGTCCTTATTGCGGAGCTGCTTTAGCTTTTTGTCAAGTATCTAAATAGAGTGCTCCTCATGTATCATATTTTCTTCCAATTCCACTTTCTTTGGTTTTAGTATATGAGAGGGATCACTAGTGTAGTTTCAGAGTAATGAGACATGGAAAAACATTATGAATTTTATCCATATGTAAGTGAAATGCTACTTTATAGGCTATTTTCCCACTTTTTCTAGAAGTGTAAAAGGGCCAATGTATCTACGAGTTAATTTTCCTTTCTTGCCAAATCTCATAACACGTTTGTATGGAGCTATTTTAACAAACACATTACCTCCCATTTGAAACTCTACACTATTTCTCAGGTTAGACACACTAGTACCCTGAATTTTCAAGGAGGTTTCCTTTGAGTGGTGAAATCTACCTCTGCCCTTGCTGAACCTGCTGACTGATCCTTTGACACCATGGATCTTCTGATTGCTTTTGTTTAACCTTTTCTAATAAGGTGGGCTGTATCACTAAGCTTGCTATTCTTCCCACCACTACTTCAAATCGTTCCTTCAATAGGTTTTGCTGCAGTTTAAGATGAGAAGCCATAATGTTTCTACTTAAAGTATCAGCTACTACATTTGCCTTTCCAGGTTGATATCTGATTTCACAGTCACAATCTTTCATCAATTCTAACCATCTCATTTGTCTCATATTTAAATCTTTCTAAGTGAAGTAATAGTTTTAGAGCTCTTGTGATCTGTATATATATTGTCAACGAACTCCATATTTTTAGTGCAAATACCACTGCTGCTAATTCCAGGTCATAAGTGGTGTAGCACATTTCATAGTCTTTCAACTGTCTTGAGGCATATGTTATCATCTTTCCATTTTGCAGTAGGACAACACCTAAACCTTGATATTGTTTGAAGATGAAGAGATTGAGGTGAAGATGAAAAGCCCAAAATAACTCTTTGATACTAGTCTATGGCCACTCATATCAAGCTAACCACTAAAGGATGAAATAATGGCTAGTTCTGAAATTGAAAGATATGTTGTTATATTTTGTACCTAACCGTTAGAAAAGTAAAATAAACTTGTACCTAGCCGTTAGGATGTGTATATATATACCCAAGATGTGTAAATATTGATATAGAGAAAAATAAGTTTCTTTATTCTTTCATCAATACTTTCTTCACACTTCTTTGTTTCTCATCAACATTTTTTCACAGAATATGATGCCTCAAGATGCACATCATACTCTAGCCCCATCTTCTAGTAGTACCAAAATGGGCGGTGGTCAATCTTCTTTTTAATTCTTGGAAACTTTCTTCACAAACATTTGATCACTAGAATGGAGTCCCTTGCCTAGTAAGGATTGTAAGAGGTCTACCAATGCATGTCGTTTTAGAGCATCTTCTAGCATTTTTGGCCAAATCAGATATGTTTGAAAGTGGTTGTTAGTATTTCAATAGGGAATTTCAATGGAAATGGGGATGTTTCAAAGCATATTAATGCATTTTTGGAGAAAAACAGTAAAATTTCATCGATGTTATATCCTTTTTGACCAAATTGGATATGTTTTAGAGCACTTTGCAGTATTTCATAAAAATAAAACAAAGTTGCTTTTGTGCAATTCTTAGCATTTTAATGCATTCTTGAATAAAAACTAGATGTTTTAAGGCATTTTTGATGTGTTTGGAGAGAAAATAGTTGTTTTTATATGCATTTTCTATTGATTTCAACCAAATCAGATACATTTAGATAATGTCTAACATTTTTGCACATTTCTAAGAAAATTGTAGATGTTTTGATGTATTTTATGCATTTTTGGATAAATGGTGGTGATCTTTTAACCGGAATTACATCAATTTCATACAAGGCAGACATCTTTAAAAGCAATTATTAAAATTTTCCCAAGCTTTTAAGAAAAAAGATGTTATAAAGTATTTTGATGCTTTTTCGAAGAGAATGGTTGCGCTTGAATGCATGCAATGCTGTCCCTGCTGAAAATGGAGATGCTTTGAGGGACGTTATAATGTAGAAAATGATGTTTTTCCAAAGAATTTTGCGAACTGCTGGCAGAAATAGTGTTGTTTTCAAGTATCTTCCATCATTTCGGCCTAATCGGATATGTTTGAAAGTACTTTGTATTTACTTTGATGAGAAATGAGAAAATTTTAGCTAAAGAAAGATGAAGAAGATGAGAGAATTATTTTCTGCCTCTTATTCTATCTTTAAATATTTACATATCTTGTGTTTATATACACAATATCCTAACAGTTAGGTATAAACTTACTTTACTTTTCTATCAACCAGGTATAACATATAATAGCACATCTTTTAATTTTAAAAAACTAGTTGTTATTTTTAGTAACTTTGATGAGAGAATGAGAGAACTTCACCAAAGAGAGAAAGATGAAGAAGATGAGAGAATTGTTTTTTACTTCTTATTCAATGTCTAAACATTCACACATCTTTGTGTTTATATACACACTATTCTAACGACCAGGTACAACATATAAAAGCACATCTTTCAACTTTAAAAAAAACTAGCCGTTATTTTGTCCTTTAGTGGTTTAGTATGAAATGGGCTTTGGGCTTGATGTGGGTACTCATAGATCAGCCAAAGAGTTATTGGGCTTTTTCATCTTCACCCTCAATCTTTTCATCTCCAATGCAACACGATGACATAGCTGGCATGAATCTGGAGATTGATCAATGGCTTAATCGACTTTATTTTCAACACTTCCCCCTCAAGTTGGGCTTAAAGATGTTGTTCAAATTCAACTTGCTTATTGCGATCCCAATATGTTTTTTAGTGGGAGCCTTTGTGAACAAGTCTCCTAGTTGATCTTCACTAGGAACATAAGGGGTGCAGATGGTCTGATTCTGAACTTTCTCCCTAATAAAGTGACAATCCATCTTAATGTGCTTTGTTCTCTCATGGAATACTGGATTCGAAGCTATGTAGATTACTACTTTGTTGTGCCAAAATAGTTTCATTGGCGCTTCAGTTTTGAACCCCAAATCTTGAACTAAAGCCTTCAACCAAATTAGCTCACATGTTGCACTTGCCATTGCTTGATACTCTTCCTCTACACTTGACCTTGCTACCACACTCTGTTTCTTACTCTTCCAGGTTACTATGTTTCCTCCAACAAATGTGCAATATCCGATAGTTGACTTTCTGTCTTCAACATTTTCGGCCCAATCTGCATCACTATATGCTAGGATCTCATGGTGACCATTCTTTTGCATGTGTAAACCTTGCCCTGGTGTTCTTTTAAGGTAGCAAAGGATCTGATTTACCATGTCCATGTGGTTGGTCATTGGTCACGCATGAATTGACTAACCTGATTCACAGCAAAGCTAATGTCAAGTCTAGTAATGGTTAAATATATTAACTTACCGACAATTCTTTGATATTACTTGACATTCTAATTGGCGTTGAAGCTATCCTTGCACTTAGTTTACCTGTTTCATGAAGTAGATTAAGTGTATATTTTTTTTGGCATAAAAATAGTCCCTTTTTTAGAGTGGGCAATTTCTATTCCTAAAAAATATCGTAAGTATCCTAAGTCGTTAATGTCAAAAACATATTTAAAATATGATTTAATGCAACAAATGCCTATTTGGTCATTACCAGTAATGATAATGTCATCGACATTAATGAGAATCACCTTTATTCCATCTTTGGAATGTTTGGTGAATAGGGAAGAATCAGCCTTGCGGTTAGTGAAGGCTTGGCAACTAAGAGCATTTTGCAATTTAGAGTACCAAGCTCTAGGGGATTGTTTAAGGCCATAGATAGCCTTTCTAAGCTTACATACATGTGATTTGGGAATGTCAGTCCCATACCCTTCAGGTATTCTTATGTATACTTTCTCTTCTAATTTGCCTTGTAAAAAGGCATTTCTTACATTTCATTTGGTACAATGGCCAATCATAATTAATAGCTAAGGACATAAGAACTCTAATGGAATTCATTTTATCTACAGGGGCAAAAGTCTCAGTGTAATCAATACCATAAGTTTGAGTGAAGCCTTTAGCCATTAACTTAGCCTTATATTTTTCAACAGTTCCATCACTCTTAAGCTTGATCTTATGAACCCATTTGCAGTCAATGGCCTTCATCCCTTTAGGGAATGGAGCAATATCCCAAGTTTGATTACGAATTAGAGCCTTAAGCTCTTCATTCATCGCACTTCTCCAAATTGGGCTAATTTAGGCCTCTTGGTAATTGGAAGGTTATTGAATATCATCCATGGCATTTAGAAAAGCTTTATACTGATCTTTAATGTGATCATGAGTATAGTAGCTTTGAATAGGGTGATTGGTTACATGGTTACCATGATGAAACATCTAGTTTTCATCCATTCAGAAGGCAGGTCTTTTGATTCAAAGTGGATCTTTTGAGTGCGGGTAGTTCCTATGTAGCATAACCATTAGTACCCATAAATTGATTTTGTGTGTCACGGTTACTAATTTGGTCATCTCCAAGTGATCTTGATCAATCTCCTCATGAGATGAATCATTTTGGGCAAAAGTAGAACATGCTGAAAGTGGAGAAATGCTTGTAGTTCGCCACATCATGACTACACGAGCAAAAATAGAAGATGAGCGATGTGAGAATATCTTTCATACAATGTGTGCAATTCAGAATAAGGTGTGTGGAGTTATAATTGATAGAGGTAGTTGTACAAATGTGGCTTCCATTACTTTGGTAGAAAAATTAAATTTAGCTACTCTAAAACATCCCTAACCTTATAGATTGCAGTGGCTAAATGACAATGGTGATGTGAAGGTTACTTAGCGAGTTTTGGTGCCTTTTTCAATTGGTAGATACAAAGATGAAGTGTTGTGTGATGTCGTCCCTATGGATGCAAGTCACTCTTACTAGGAAGACCTTGGCAGTATGATAGAAGAGCCTTTCATGATGGTTATAAGAATACATATTCCTTCATTAAGGATGGTAGAAAGATTGTGTTAACGCCTCTTAATCTACAACAAATTCAAAAGGATAAAATTGAGTTTGAGAAGAAAAAGAAAGAGAGTTTATTTGTTAACAAAGGAGTAGTAGAGCAAGTTTTGTTTGATAAAGAGTCAATCTTTATTCTGGTAGTCAAAGAAGCAACTCAAAATAGAGATGTTACTCTGCCAACTCAAGTGAAAGCAATACCGAAAGAGTTACCACTAAACAGAGGAATTGAGCACCAAATAGATCTCATACCAGGGCACAAATTGACCAGCCTATAGAAGCAATCTAGAAGAGACTAAAGAGTTGCAAAAGCAAGTTTCTAAGCTGATTAATAAGGGATATGTTAGGGAATCCATGAGTCCTTGAAGCATTTAAAGGCTCAAAGCAAGCTGAACAGAAGGTATGTCAAATGGGTGGAATTCTTAGTCTTTTCCTTACGTGATCAAGTACAAGAAAGAAAATGTTAACATTGTCACTGATGCACTATCTCAGAGGTACTCTTTGATTTTCATGTTAAATGCTAAACTAATGGGTTTTAAGATGCTTGTAGATCAGTATAAAGATGACCCAAAAGTTTGCATCAATATATGAGGAATGCAAGAAAGAAGCCATGTAAGGATTCTATCGACATGATGATTATCTATTCAAGCAAGGTAGACTGTGCATCCCAAATTGTTCAATCTGTGAGCACTTAGTGAGGGAAACTCATGGTGGAGGTTTAGCTAGTCATTTTGGAGAAAAGAAGACATTAGAGGCACTCAAGGAACACTTTTATTGGCCAGCCATGATCAAAAGATGTTAAAAAGCGTCATAGAAAGATGAGTGATATGCAAGAAAGCTAAGAGCAAGGAAGATGTCACAAGGGTTATACATGCCATTGCCTGTACCAAACCAACCATGGGAAAGATCTAAGCATGGATTTTGTGCTTGGTTTGCCTAGAACTGCAAAGGGGAAAGGATTCAGTTATGGTAGTTGTTGACAGGTTTTCCAAGATGTCTTATTTTATTCCGTGCACAAGACAAATGATGCTCAACATGTTGCTGATTTATTTTTCAAGGAGATTGTTCGATTGCATGGGATTCCCAAAAGTATTGTTTCAGACCGTGATGCCAAATTCTTGAGTTACTTTTGGAAAGACTTTATGGAAAAGACTTGGAACAAAACTACTCTTTAGCACAACATGCCATCCTCAAACTGATGGACAAACTAAAGTGCTAAATCGAACCTTTCTCCTTTACTTCATACTATTGTTAACAGGAATTTAAAGAACTGGGATGACTGTTTATCATATGTTGAGTTTGTTTATAATAAAAGTGTGCATAGTGGAACAAAGCATTCTCCATTTGAGATAGTTTATGGATTCAATCCTACAACTCCTCTTGATTTGTTGCCACTGCCTAGTTAAAGAGAGAATTTGCTTTGATGGAAACAAAAAAGGCTGAGTTTGTCAAATCTCTACATGAGAGTGTGAAGAAACAAATTGAAAAGAAAAATGAAGAATACGCACGGTTAGCAAACAAAAGGAGAAAAGAATCAATTTGCACCAGGAGATTTAGTTTGTATTCACCTACGCAAGGAAAGGTTTCCAACACAAAGAAAATCAAAACTAATGCCAAGGGCTGATGGTCCTTTTAGAGTTGTTGAAAAGGTGAATGATAATATTTATAAGGTTGAATTGCCTAGAGATTATAATGTTTCTGCTACATTCAATGTCAGGGACCTTTTCTCCTTACTTAGAAGATGATTTCAAAGACACTGAAGAGAAGGATTTGTGGGCAAATCCAATTCAACAAGGGGAAGATGATGTGCTCTATCATGGAAATGAAGTTGATGCCATCCAAGAAAGATTTAATCCTCATTGACAAAGGACATCCATGCCAAGAAGAATTCCAGTAGACAGCAGGAAATGTCACTAGGCAAGGAGTTTGAGATCAAGTAGGGTTCTACAAGCAAGATTTTAAGTAGGATTAGGAAACCAATATATTAGGCTTATCCTCATAGAAATTCTAGATGACTTAGTAGTCCTTATTTACTTAAGAATCCTTCTCATAGATGAATTAGGCGTTTTAGTATAAGTTAAACATGGAAAGGCTGTCATCACTATAAATACAGCATTATTGCTTGTAATTGAGAGTTTTTGATGAATAAGCAGAATTTTGCTTAGTTGCATCCAAATTCTTATCTAAACAAATTCTTTGTTTAGTGGCGAATTATCTATCAATTCTTATCACTCTTCCTTCTTTCTATCTTAGAGTGTGGCGAATCAACCTAGTAATCTTGTTTGTGGCGATATGATCTTATCAAACTTGATTAACTAGTTTTTAATTTCTTTATTTTGATTCTTGATATTGATTGAAACTCCATTTCCTCTTCCTAAACTTTCATAAGCTATCCCTATCACATTCCCACTTTAAATTCGTACATAACCCTTCAGCTTCCTTAAAACACCTCTACAGATCCAATAACTTACTCTAATTACGAAATTTTCATCCACTCAACAACTATACCATATCCCAGCACCTCTTTCCATCCACAAAACCCTAAAAGAAAATATACCCTATTAGATCTTGATTCACCATTGAAGATCCTTGAGGCATCATCACCTTTCCTTTAAATGGAAGGAATTACTCTATATGGCTAACAAATGCGCAAGGGCCTTATTGGGCATGAGGGTTCTGGATTTGTTGACGGAGAAATTAATCAACCTAAGGCGGGAGAGAAAGAATATGCTGAATGGAGAGCTGAATTTGAATAACATTTTCAAGCCCAACTTGAGGGAGAGTATTAAAATAAAGTCGATTAAACCGATTAATCAATCTCTAAATTCGTGCCAGCATCATGATCATGTTGCGTTGAAGATGAAAAGTCCAAATAACTCTTTGGCTGGATTATCATTACCCACATCAAGCCCAAAGTCCATTTCATACCAAATCACTAAAAGACAAAATAACAGCTAGTTTTGTAAAGTTGAAAACTGTGCTTTTATATGTTGCACCTAACTGTTAGAAAAGTAAAGTGAGTTTATACCTAGCCGCTAGAATAGTGTGTATATAATCACAAGATGTGCAAATGTTTAGACATAGAATAAGAAGTAGAAAACAATTCTCTCATCTTCTTCATCTTTCTCTCTTTGGTGAAAATTCTCTCATTCTCTCATTAAAGTTAATATACCTTTCAAGTATTCTCATGTATACTTCCTCTTCTAATTCGCCTTGTAAAAAGGCATTTCTTACATCCATTTGGTACAATGGCCAATCATAATTAACAGTTGTTAAGGATATAAGAACTTTAATAGAATTCATTTTAGCTACGTGGGCAAAAGTCTCGGTGTAATCAATACCATAAGTTTGAGTGATGCCTTAGGCCACTAACCTAGCCATATATTTTTCAACAGTTCCATCACTCTTAAACTTAATCTTATAGACCCATTTGCAGCCAACAGCCTTCTTCCCTTTAGGAAGTCAAACAATATCCCAAGTTTGATTTTGAATTAGAGCCTTAAGCTCTTCATTCAGCGCATTTCTCCAAATTGGGCTAATTTGGGCCTTTTGGTAACTGGATGGCTCTTGAATATCATCAATATCATTTCAAAATGCTTTATACTGATCTTTAATGTGATTATAAGAATAGTAGCTTTGAATAGGGTGATTGGTCACATGGTTACCATGATGAAACACTCTAGTTTTCATCCATTCAGAGGTACGTCTTTTGATCCGAGTGGATCCTCTAAGTGTGGGTACTTCCTGTGTAATATGATCATCACTACCCATAAATTGATTTGGTGTGTCATGGTTACTAATTTGGTAACTAAGGTGATCTGGATTAATCTCATCATGAGATTGTTGAAGATGAAGAGATTGAAAGTAAAGATGAAAAGACCAAATAACTCTTTGATTGATCTATGGACACCCATATCAAGCCCAAAGCCCATTTCAAGCTAACTATTAAAGAATGAAATAATGACTAATTTTTTAAACTGAAAGATATGTTGTCATGTGTTGTACCTAACTATTAGAAAAGTAAAGTAAGCTTGTACCTAATCGTTAGGATGTTGTATATATAAACCCAAGATGTGTAAATATTTAGAGACAAAATAAAAAGCTATTCATTTTTCTCTTTTCATGTATATCTCTTTACTTGCATTTTTACTTGGTTTATGTAGAATGTTTAAAATTGTGAGCTAAATAGATTCAGATTTTTTTAATCAACATGGTATTAGATCTTGGCCGCATTTAAGGAGCTCCTTTTATCATCTCTCTTTTTATTTTTACTATCTCTTGGTTGTGTGATCAATCTCGATTGTACAAGGCCAAGTTGTTAAAATTAAAATGGCAGCACAAGTGAGAAGTAGTTCTACCAAGGGAGAGTTCTTTCCATATTAATTCCAACTACAAAATCACCACCAAGCTTACTACCTTCCGTTAAATAGAAGGAATTACTCTATATGGGTGACAAATGCAACAAAGGCCTTGTTGGGCATAAGGGTTCTTGGATTTGTTGATGGAGAAATTAATCAACCTAATGGGTATATTTTTTTTAGGGTTTTATGGATGAAAAGAGGTGCTAGGATATGGTATAGTTGTTGGGTGGATGAAAATTCATAATTGAAGTAAGTTATTGGGTCTGTAGAGGTGTTTTAAGGAAGCTGAAGGGTTATGTACGAATTTGAAGTGGAATGTGATAGGGGATAGCTTATGAAAAGTTTAAGAAGAGGAAAAAAAAAGAATTTTAATCAATATCAAGAATCAGAATAAAGAAATTAAAACTAGTTAATCAAGTTTGATAAGATCAGATCGCCACAAACAAGATTACTAGGTTGATTCGCCACACTCTAAGATAGAAAGAAGGAAGAGTGATAAGAATCGATAGATAATTCACTACTAAACAAAGGATTTGTTTAGATAAGAATTTGGAAGCAATTAAGCAAAATTTCGCTTATTCATCAAAACTGTTTAATTACAAGCAATAATGTTGTATTTATAGTGATGACAACCTTTCCATGTCTAACTTATACTAAAACGCCTAATTCATCTATGATAAGGATTCTTAAGTAAATAAGGATTACTAAGTCATCTAGAATTTCTATGAGGATAAGCCTAGTATATTGGGTTCCTAATCCTACTTAAAATCTTACTTGTAAAACCCTACTTGATCTCAAACTCCTTGACTAGTGACATTTCTTGCTGCTGCTGGAATTCTCCTTGGCATGGATATCCTTTGTTAATGAGGATTAATCTTTCTTGGATGGCAACAACTTCATTTCCATGATTGAGCACATCACAAGAGTTGAAAGAGAGCAAATCCATCAAATGTGAAAGACATGGAAAGCTAAGACACATCAAAAGAAATTATAGGTTTTGTGATCATTGTGGAAAGTTTGGGCATAACAAGGATAAGTGTTTTAAGCTTCATCCTCACTTGAAGACAGAGAATAAAGCCAAAATTTCACAAGAATTAAACCACACATCAGAGGCAAACTTGTCCACAAACCTCATTGAGCAATTTGCAAAGTTCCTTCAATGTCAAAGGCCAAGCTTCTCTCAAGGTTTAATCTCTAATTTATCTTTAAATATTGATCCTTGGATTATAAACTCAGGTGCTATAAATCACATGTTTAGAGATAAAAATTTAGCTTCTAAAATTGAGTTTATAGGAAAGGATAAAAGGGTGAGTATAGCTAATGGAAAAGATATACCAATTAGTGGTTTATGACACTTGAATATTTTGTATAAGCATACTAAAGGTTTTTATATGCCATGTTTTTCTTCAAATTTGCTGTCTGTAAGTAGAATTACTAAAGATTTAGATTGTTATGTTATATTTGAACCTAATAAAGTAACCTTTCAAAACATCAAGACTGGACAATTGATTAGTGAGTGTTGAAGATGAAGAGATTGAGGGTAAAGATGAAAAGCCCAAATGACTCTTTGATTGATCTATGGACACCCATATCAAGCCCAAAGACCATTTCAAGCTAACTACTAAAGGACAAAATAACGGCTAGTTTTTTAAATTGAAAGATATGTTGTTATGTGTTGTACATAGCTGTAAGAAAAGTAAAGTAAGCTTGTACCTAACTGTTAAGATGTTGTACATATAAACCCAAGATGTGTAAATATTTAGAGACTGAATAAAAAGCTATTCATTTTTCTCCCTTTATGTATTTTCTCTCTACTTGCATTTTTACTTTGTTGATGTTGAATCTTTAAAATTGTGAGCTAAACATATTCAGATTCTTTTAATCAACAAAAGATGACTCATTGTAGGCAAAATTAGGTTCATTCTCATTATTTGTTTGTCTAAGAGGTAAGGATTATTCTCATTTTGAGATAATTCCTCTTGAACTTCTAGCTCATTATGGATATTCTTTCTAAGTTCAAGAAAGGGTCACTTTATGTGAATAGTGTCAATAATAAGACTTGGGGTGGAATTACCCGACATCCTCCCCCTTACCATTAGATTCGAGTTCATGTTTTTTGAAGTAAGGTTCATGTTCTAAAAATGTGACATTTCTAAATACAAACAACCTATTTGTCTTGGGGTCAAAGCATCTATAACCCTTTTGGGTTGTGGCATAACCTAGGAATATGCATTTTTACTTTTACAGCTAAGTTTGTCCCTATTACTACAAGGAATATGAACATGACATATACTTCCAAAAATTTTAAGATATGAAAGATTTGGCTTATGATTAAACATTACCTCATTCGAAGTCTTGCCTTTTAGAACCTTTGTTGGTGTTCTATTTATCAAATGAACAGCTGTGAGGATGACATTGCTTCAGAAATGCTTGGGAACATTATGGCAGAACATCATTGATCTTCCAACTTCAGGATATGTCTATTCTTCCCCTTTGCCACTCCATTTTGTTCTGGAGTGTATGGGCATGCAGTTTGATGTACAATTCCTTCACTTACCAAGTATTCCTTAAAGGAATTATTGACATATATTATCCACCATCATCAGTTCTAATCATTTTAATTTTTCTGCCAAATTGGTTAGTGACAAAAAGCATGAAGCGTTTAAAGCATAATAATGAGTCCAATTTGCATTTTAAAAGGTATACATATGTATATTTAGATTTGTGATCAATAAATGTAACAAAGCATCTATATTTATCATGAGATGTCACAGGAAGAGTCCATAAATTAGAACGAATTAAATCAAAAACATCATCACATTCATGCTCTAATAGTACAAAAGGAAGTCTAGTTTGCTAACCTAAAATACATGCTTCAAATTTAAAAATGTAACAATCATTTAAATTAAGAACTAGACAATTCAAAATGTGATTAGAAGGATGTCCCAGCCGTGCATGCCATAGCTCATGTGAATCAATTTGTTTAGTGACCCTAAAAGCTTGATTTGTGTCATTTAGCATGTAAAGGCCATTTTCAATGAAACCTTTACCAATCTTCTTCCCGGTTATAATAATATGAAAAATCACTTTATTAGGACCAAATATAGCAATACAATCTAAGTATTTAATGGGAACATGCTTTCCATTAGCAACTTTGACACTTTGTATTTTCCTTAAAGGATATAGTCTAGATGCTTTATTTATGTCTTTAAACATATGATCACTAGCACCATAGTCTATAATCCATAGTTTATGATCATTGCAAGAGTTAAAGTGAGAGTCAAGAAGAGTACTGTCCTCCCATTTGCCTTTATGAGAATGGTGTTGGGTTTTAAGTGCTTCCATATTGATTTGGAGCTGGTTCCGTATCACCTTGTCAATATCATTGAGACTAGAGGAGTGAATACTTGAAATCTCGGTGACGGGAGCTGAATGGGCACTTGGAACACTATAGATACTTTGATTTGAGACTTTACTCTTCTTGAACCGTGAAGGCATGAGTTCTGGGTGAAGATGCCAACATCAATCTTTAAAGTGACCATTCTTGTGACAATGGTCACACTCAGCTTGATTTTAGTTGTTGTTGTTTCCCTTTGACTTGGTCACTAAGGCTTCATTTTTAAGCTTCTCTTGAGCTAAAAAAGCATTTGTCCCCACCTTCTAGTCATGGCCATTTATGTCCAGGACACGATGGTCTGTTTCTTCCTTGTTGATCATGTAACAAACCTCTTCGAAGGGAGGTATTTCATTGCTTCTCAGTATTTGGTTCCAAATGTCATTAAATTTAGAGTTTAAGCTAGCAAGATAAGTAAATACCTTATCCTCATTAGCACGTGCAAGAATAATGGCAATGTCATTAGTTTTTGGCCTATAAGAGTGAAGCTCATCCCATGCCTCTACAAATTTTCCCAGGTGCTCAACTCAAGCACATCTCACCTTGATTAAGCTTATTCAGAAAAGATTTAAGCTCATACACTCTCATGAGATTCTTTTGTTGACCATAGATTCTCTTGATAGAATCTCATAACTCTTTCGAAGTCTCGGCATTGAAGAAGATACTAATCAAGCTTGTCATTTTTGAACCCAATAAGGTGATATTTCAGGAGATATTAACTGGGAAGAAGATTGGTGAGAGAACCCTACATGATGAGCTATATTTTTTAGATAGCAATAGTTAAGCCCTTAGAGTTGAGGAAAACCGTGGACTTTAGAAACTTTGGCATGCAAACAACTTGCTCATTAAACAACTTGCTCCTACACACCTAAACAAAATGGTGTGGCCAAGTGAAAAAATCGACACATTTTAGATGTAGGAAGGTTATTAATGTTTCATCACAATGTCCCTAAAAGATGTTGTAATGAATTCATTCTCACTGCCATATATTTGATAAACTGAATGCCTTGGATAGTTTTAATGTTACAGAGTGTTTTCAAGCAAATTGGATAGTTTGAAAGAGTCATCTTGCTACAACGAGGCCAAGGACATTCCTATTTGGAGAAATGCCATGGATGAGGAGTTGGAAGCTTTCGTTAAGAATAAGACATAGGGAAATTGTTACTCTTCCCCAAGGTAAGAAAATGTTATTCAAGGTACAAAACAAAGTTGAAGAGTGATGGTTCTATTGAGAAACATAAAGCTAGATTAATAGCTAAAGGATTCACTAAAACCTATGGATTAGATTACACTGAGATATTTACTCCAGTAACTAAAATGAACACCATTAGAGTTATTTTGTTCACTAATTATGAATGGGAAATATATCAAATGGATGTTCAAAATGCTTTTCTCCTAAAGAAATTAGAAGAAGAGGCTTACATGGATATCCGACAATGATACAACATTTAAGAACCAAGAGCGCATGTGTGTAAGCTTAGAAAAGCCATTTATGGCTTAAAACAATCTTCTAAGGCTTGGTACTCTAAGTTGTTAGGTACTTTAACTTTTTAACACTATAAGGTTAATAGTGCTGATCATTCCTTATTCATAAAACACTCCAATAATGATATTACTATTATGATAATATATGTGGACGATATCATTATAGATAGGAGTGATACTTTGGGAATAAACAGCACTAAAAGTTATTTAAAGTCTACTTTTGATATTAAAAACCTTAGGCACTTACAGTATTTTCTAGGTATAGAAATAGCCCATTCTAATAAAAGGGCTATTTCTATCCCAAAGGAAATACATACTTGATCTTTTGAAAAAGACAGGTAAGCTTGGAGGGAAGATAACATCAACACCAATTGAAGGACAAGCTAAAAAGAAGGAAGGTAAACCAATTGAATACATCAAGCAATATCAAAGAATTGTGGTTAGTTAATCCATTTAACTATTACTAGACCTGACATTTCTTTTGCTGTGAATCAGGTAAACCAATTCATGACTTGTCCAATGTCCAATCAAATGGAAATGATGGACTGAATACTCAAATATCTTAAGAGAACTGTAGAATAAGGAATACTCAAAAGAAAATAAGGACATTACCAAATTTTTGCCTACACAAACATTGATTGGGCAGGAAGCATTAAAGATTGCAAGTCTACAACTAGATATAGCACATTTGTTGGAGCAAAAAGCAAACCATGGTAGTCAAATCAAATGCCGAAGCTGAATATAAAGCAATGGCTTCAACCACCAGTGAATTGATATGGTTGAAGACATGAGTTGAAGATCTGGGTTTTAATGTCGAGGCACCTATGAAGCTATATTGTGATAACAAATCGGTGATACATATTGCAAACAATCCAGTATTTCATGAGAGGACCAAGCACATAGAGGTAGATAGTCACTTTATAAGAGAAAAGTATTTGAATAAGACAATCTCAATACTTATGTCAAAAGTGAAGATCAATTAGTGGACATATTCACCAAACCTTCAAGCATTCAACAACGCCAAAAGTTCGTATGCAAGTTGAACTTGATCAATTTGTTCAAACCAAACTTGAGGGGGATTGTTGAAGATGAAGAGATTGAAGGTAAAGATGAAAAGCCCAAATAACTCTTTGACTAGTCTATAGACACCTATTAGAAGCTAACCACTATAAGACGAAATAACGGTTAGTTTTTAAAATTAAAAGATATGTTATTATGTGTTGTATCTAGTTGTTAAAAAAATAAAATAAGCTTGTACCTAACCATTAAGATATTGTATATATATATCCAAAATGTGTAAATATTTAGGGTAAGAATAAAAAAGCTTATTTATTCTTTTATCAATACTTTTTTTCACACTTTTTTATTTCTGCATCAATATTTTTTCAACTTGGAAGAGCAAAAACCAAACCGTGGTAACCAAATCAAGTGCTAAAGCATATTGTAAACAATCCAATGTTTTGTGGCTTCAAAACAAACCTAACTTGAGAGGGAATGTTGAAATTGATAATGGTAGCAACTAATATGGATCTTGGTTGACTTACCACTATTTCTACAAAGCAATTTAGAAGGCCCAAAATCACTCTAACAATGCACAAGATCAATTACAACCGATGAGAGAAAGTAGATAGATAAGACAAACAAATTAGCCATTGGAATAGTACCCGTGTGCACAGTGACTATTATGAACAGTAATGATCATAAATTTTAAAAAATTAACTGTTACAAACTCATGTATATAAACTCATCCTGATAAATGAGAAAAACAAGTTTTTTTATTCTTTCATTAATACTTTCTTTCACACTTTTTTATTTTTTTGTCAATATTTTTTCACATCTTCCATCATTTTCGGCCAAATTGGATATGTTTAAAAGCAATTTGTAGCATTTATATAGGAAATTTTAATGAAAATGGGGATGTTTCAAAGCATATTAATGCATTTTTGGAGAAAAAAAAAGAGGAAAGTTTCAACGATATTATATCATTTTTGACCAAATGGAATTTGTTTGAAAGTGGTTTGCAGCATTTCCTTGGATTTTTTTTTAACAAAAATGGAGATGTTTCAAGGCATATTAATGCAATTTTAAAGAAAATAGTGAAGTTTCGGTGATCTTTTATTCTTTTCAACCAAATCTGATATGTTTTAAAGCACTTTGCAGAATTTCCATAAATAGAAAACAATGTTGCTTCAATGCGATTCCTAACATCTTAATGCATTTTTGAAGAAAATGTAGATGTTTTTAAGGCATTTTTTATGTGTTTAATAGAAAAAAAAGTGTTTTTTAAGTGCATTTTCTATCGATTTCAATCAAATTAGATATATTTTAATTTAATTTTTAACATTTTTGCACCTTTCAAAGCAAAATGGGAGATGTTTTGAGCAATTTTAATGCATTTTCGGATAAAATGACAGTGATCTTTTAACTGGACATTACATCAATTTCGTCCAAACCAGAGATGTTTTAAAGCAATTACCAAAATTTTTATTAACTTTTAAGAAAAACGAAGATGTTGTAAAGTATTTTGATGCAATTTTAGAGAGAATAATTGCACTTGAATGCATGCAATATCTTCGCCGCCAAAATCCAATATGTTCAGCATTTCTACAAGGACTCTGATATGTTTGAAAGCAATTTACAGCATTCGTACAGGAACTTCTAATGAAAGTGAGAGAACACTTTCTCTAATAACTTAGTTTCATACTAAAATAAAAATTTTTAATTTCAAATAATACATTGGCATAAATTTCAAATTTTTAATTTCAAATTTTCAAAAAGTGTTTAGAATTTAAATTTTGAGTTAAAAGTTAAATAGACATAAATTTTAAATAAAAATACATATTTAAAAATAAAATAATATATATATATATACATTAAATTTATATAAATACTCAAAAAATATATATATTCATGTTTGTACTCTATCAAACCTACTACAAATTTCACTTTTTTTTTATATTCATTCTATACCCACTGAAAGAAATATTAAATTTATTGATACAAATAACCTCCCCCTTCCACCAATGACCTTGGACGTCTTTACCAATGTTATAAACATTTTTTATTATTATTTTCTTTTGTGAAAAATCATTGAAATAACCAAATTTGTAATTTGCAAATCACGTGAGTACTTTCGCATTTGAGATATCATTTGCAAATAACCAAATGATATTTCAATACAAGACTCGCCCAAATGTCTAAATAGAGTCGAACATTACAATCCTATTGCACGAAATAAATCCTTAAATAAACCCCTACATTCCTTGTACTTAAAAGTCGAAATCCTGGTAGATGTGTAGCAAATTCATAATATGGCGGCTAAAGGCATAGTCCACAAACTAGCCAGTATCCAGAAAGCGGACAAATTCACACAAACATTACTTAAGAACCATTGGCAGCATATGATGTTACTATTAAAACCAATCTACTTTGGTCCAGCAAATTTTGACATCATTTTTGCAATAATAGGAGCCACTTTGGGATTTGCCTGATGCTTCGCAAGATTAGCAGGGTTCTTCATTACTGCAAAACCATCAATGAATACAGAGAAGAAAAAGATAAAAGAGAGTCAGACGTGCACAAATTTGGACCACACGAAATAACTTGCAGAACTGTCATTAACTAAACATACTTGCCAATGTATTAACTTCGAAAAGAGAGATAAAGGGAAAAGAAGACAGATAATCAGTTTTAATATTAATAGTACTCTGTACTACAAATCTCAGCCCATTATTTTTGTAAAGCACACATAACATCAAGGGTACTTGACACTAGAATAGTTCTGTTGAACAAACCAGAAGCTAAAAATAAAATTGAGCAAAAGCTGGAAAATAAAGTGGATAAAATCAACAATCATAACCTCATCTAACACTATGTTTGGCATTGTTGTGCTTCTACTTAACTTTGAAAGCACAGCAATCTGGGTATTTGAAAGCCTAATGATTTCATCCCACAAAGGTTTCAAACCACAGCTCTCAATCCCAAACATTACCCTCAATCAACATCATTTCTAGTGTCCAAATGGAAATTTCCAGCCAGGCTAAGATAAGCTTACTTTTCAAGTCCATTGACATCAACATTTCACCGTCTTAAATAATATGAAGTGTAATTTATAAATCAAATGAATCAGACCATCAGCAGCATCTTTAAACCAGTTCCAAACCGAATCTAACAACAACTGAAATTGAAAATGAAATCATACAACAGCCAAAGATATAATGGCATGGAGCTCCAAAGTTCAGTTAACATCTTAGTCTGCCATCAAATGTGGATATAGATTTGATCATGCATGTCAAACTTGTACTTGTATGCAGATATACAAATTCAACTCAGCACAAGCTTGGCCTCATATAGGACAATCTTTTAGTTTTTCAACACTTCTTAAATTCAATCATAATAATCATCATAGTGAGTAAAGTACAATGAAGAGTAAAGATTTACATAAGATGCTAATTAATAACAAGAGAAAATATAAAACAATCAGTATCCCAAAAATAGAACAGAGCAAAGAAACAGAGAGCTTACCATCTTGAAGAGCAGCCATTATTTCTGGATCACTAAATGCTGCCATCAAATCAGGGTCCTGCCCAACATACCAATAGGAAATGATTACCGTTTAGTTAGAAGGTGTATTGATTGTAAATCAGTAAGATACGAAAGAAAACCTGCACGAAGAAGCCAACATCAGGGACAAAACTATCAATTTATTTTGGTGTAGGCTAAAGGGTTTTTTTTTGGTTATCATTTCAAATATATTGAGATTATTTGAGAAGACAGATAAGGTACTCAATAAATGTAATGTTAGTTTAACTCCAAGATAAATGTTCTAGATTATATCTTAAGTTCATGGATAGCATATTTGAATCTACAATAAAATAATTCTGAAAGAAATTAACCGTACAAGTTATAAACAATAAATCTATTGACAATAATTTAATCTCATATAAACAGAAACACTCGCACATTATTTTCTTAGCTAAAAAAGAAAGATACCATTCCCCATGAAAAAACAACTAAAGAAATATACTTTTCATAACCTAAAGAATGTTTTATTCATTAAATTGGTTTGAGCAAGTGATTTGAAAGAGAAGAAGAAATATTTTATGCATATATATTTTTCATCCATGAATATATAAATAGTTACCTTCATAACGTGACAATTAAATAATTTTTATAAAAATAACCTGTGTAATCTTTCATTTATATTTCTTTCAAATTTACTTTTTTAGCTGGCTTCTAATCCCACAGCACACCCTTTTTTCTGAATGTGACCATCATACTTACATTGAGTATCTTGCTAAAATCAACATTCCCTGGCACCCCTCCTGGCATGCCACCTGGGAAGCCTCCTGGCATGCCACCCGGGAAGCCTCCTGGCATGGCCCCAGGTTTTCTACTAGAAGATGATTGTTCTTGATTCTTAGCCTTCTCATATGCAGCCTTTCACAAAGATACACAATCAAATCAGTACCACACATCAGAGGTATAACAGGAAAGGATTTTCAGAAATGTTACATATAATGCTGTACTTACCTTGGCTTCAGCATGGCGACGCAATCTCTCACGTTCAATCTTTCTGTCCTCCCTCTCTTTGCGTAGCCTGTCATACTTCCTACGGTGTTCTTCAATCCTGTGTGCATTGGGTTCTACCTGTGTAGCCAAGAAGTTGCAGTGAGCTACCAAAGAAAGTCCAAACTCACACCGCAATTACACTGCTGTTATTCACAATTTCAACACCATCAACACTCCCAACAAGTTTACGCAGAAAATATTTAAAGGTACCTACATGGCTACAGAAACTATGAGAAAAAAACTATAGGTCAAGAACAAAAGGTTAATCCCACTGTATGTGTAAAAACCTTTTCTCCATTTGGTTTCCCCTAAAAAACAAAAATTGTAGAATTTTAACTTATGATTAGATAAAAAGAAATGCTTATTCAGTGGGAGATCTGAATACTAAGCAGCAGATCTCTCTTTAAAAGGAGCATTCCTATCATATGTACTATTTTCTAAATACCTGAGAACATCTTACAGAAGATGTCACCAAAATTTCAACTGCAATGTCTTCATCTTGTAACAAAAAATTAGCATTTTGAGTTCTATTCTCCAAAAAACACACCGTGTAGATATACAAGACAAAAGACTTAAAATAAAAATAATTAAAAAAAAGGGGTAATATAAGAAAAAACCTTTTTAAGTACAGCACTTATTTCCTCATCATAGTCTATTGTTGACGCCAAGTGAAGATCCTTTGCAGCTTCTTCCCAATGGCCGAGCATTGCATGTGCCATACCACGAGACTTGTAACCTTTGGCAGAATCTGGGTTTATCTGGATAAGCAAAATGACATCTCATAAATTCTCTCGCAAATGGATTACATTATAGCATGCAATTAAAATTTGAAACACAACTGGAGTCAGTACCATTCCAAAAACATTTTTTGTCAACCTATATGCTTGAAATTAAACAAAAGAAATAACACGTAGAATTACAATTATGTAAGTACATACATGCTAAATGACTTACAAACACAGGTCCAAAACATACATCTCACAGCATTACTCACTCTATCACTCATACATGCTTACAAGTTAGAATAAAGGAACAATATAAAAAATAAACATAAACACATAAACACAACAAATAAACCTCTAAAGCCACATTGGCATCCCGGATGGCAGCATTAGGCTTCTTCATTTTGACATATACACTAGCTGTCAACAATCACCAGAACACAAAATTAGGAATAATCGAACACAAGAACCAAAACTGTATAAACTAGAAAACATACAGTAATAAAATCACAGGTGGTAAAAGATCAAAATTCACCTCTGGTTGCATACATGATGGCTGATGTTGAATTCAGCAAAATTGCCTTGGTCAGATTCTCTATCGCCTCTTCCAACTTTCCTACATTACACAAAAATGCAGTAAGTATTCAACCATTTATCTCCATTCATAAACTTTTTTGAATAACACAAACTGAATTAAAATAAAATAAGAGAGACAAGTCCGTGCATATAGTATTGAACCTTCAGAGATAGCTTCCACGGCCTTGGCTTTTGCCTCCTGAGAGGCTTCCCGGTTCTCATCAGTTACCTCAATAGAATGATCTCCCATCTGCAAATAACAATTCACTTTAACCATAAAAATTCTAAAAGCCACAACTAAGATATAAGCAACAATATGATCGAACACAAATATCAACAAAGTACATACATTAATCACAAAAAACCAACAAACATAATTAAAATTAAAAACAATTAGAATCAATTTCAAAATAGAATAATAACACCTTCTGCGGAGGATCGTTGTCAGGGTCCACGGTTTCTCCTTCAAGCTCAATGTCAGATTCAATTATCTCATTCTCTTCTTCTTCTACATTCTCTTGTGCTCCTGCATTATCCTCCATTTCCTCGTCGCTCTCCTCCACCACATAGTTCTTCTGCACAAACGCAAAAGTATACTAATACAGTAAATGTACATAAAACTTCAAATACAATCAGGTTAGAAATTAAACAGAGCGAAAGAATACCGATTTGGAGCTTCCTTCTTTGTAAGCAGCAGTAGGCAACTTTGCACCGAGACTAAAAAGGAATGATTTCAACGTTTGAAGAAATAAAAATAAGTCAAACAAAAGGGAGACTGAAACTTATCAAACGAATTGAGCAGAAAAAAAAGTGACAATGTTACCTTTCGAGGTAGTCGCGAAAGAAGGAGAGAGAGGGGTCGGAGAGAAGTGAAGGATTGGATTTGCACTGATCGACGAACAGTTTCAGTTCTTTCAATTTTGCAGCGTCCATTTTTGTGATAAGGGTTTCTATATCGGAGACTTGAGAGAAAATTTGTTAATATCCTTTTAACTTTGAGATTCTCCTGGGTTAGGACCAGAGCATGACTAGCATCTTCTAGTAGCTTCTTCTAGTTGCTTCTATTGGCAGGCATGCCTCTTGCTGCATCGGCTTTAGGTTTTATTTAATGTATTAAATGGGTTATGAATTCTCGACCAAGGCTAGGCCTGATACGGCCCGACGGACAACATACAAATTAAATTTGACCCAAGAAAAAAAGATCATTTGAATTTGAATTTGAGTTCTTAAAAACAAGGTTAAAGTCCGAGATGTCAACATGTATACACACACACACACACACACACACACACACACACACACACACACACACACACACACATATATATATATATATATATATATATATGTATATTATATATTATAAATTTATATTTTATAATAAATATTAAATATTTTATATAAAATATTTTATTTATTTAATTTATTTATATATTAAATAATTTTAATCATTTTTATTTTTAATTAATTTAAATTTATAATATTAATTAAATTATTTTTTAAGGAATCTCGTATCGGCCAACACACCCACTTAGCCCAAAACTTATAGAATACGTTGGGCCTTTGTTTTTTACGTTGAAAGCGGTTCACAAGCTCGGATGGATTTCATTTTGACAGGCTAGCTCGTTAAACACCTTTTAATTAAAGTGCATAAAATTATATTATTCTAATTTTGTAGTTACAATTCTTGATTTATAATCTATATCGAAAAAAATTTTAAAAGTATAATAAAAATTAAAAATTAGGTAAAAAATGATTAATTCACAATTCAAAAGTCTAAAAGGTTATACTCTATAAATTTAGTCATAAGATTATTAAACCTTTTTTGAAATTATGAAATTGTTATTATGTTTATGAAGTACAGTTAAAAAAAAGGATACTAACTTTTAGTAGACTGTTTCATTTTTTTTAGGACTCCTAATACTTGCATCCAACAACAAAATAATTTTTATTCTTTTATAATATTTATAAAATTTTAATTAACTTAACTTACTTTCTTATGTGCCTACATGATCTAATTGATTGAATTTAAAAATGAAAAAATTTTGAAAGTAACCCTATTTTAACATTTCTTTACATTTATAATTAACCTTAAAAAATTCTTACTAAAATAATTTATTTTGACGATTTTTTCCTCACACATAAATTATATTAATAATTTTACCCTCTCAATCAATCTTTTCACTTTTCATCTTTCTTTATCATTCTTCACCTTCTTCACTTTTTTTCATCTTCGAAAATACACATATAAGTTAACAAATTTTAACAACAATAAAAATAAAATAGGTTAATCTTACTTGCATTATTAATTTTTGTTTTATTAATGAGTTTAAAAATACTTGTAAATATTAATTTTTAATTAGCTAATAATACTTATATGTATGATAATTATGAAAATTAATAGTTAAAATATATAGATATCACAAAATATATGTGTAAATAATTAAAAAAAATGAAAAAGGTAAAAAAAAATGGCTTTTTATTTTTATTTAAAAAATTGATAAACATTAAATGTCATGAAAATCATCAATTTGCTCTTGTTCAAAAATATGCACTAAATAAATATGAAAAAAAAATCACTTTATTAATAAATTTATCAAACTAGCTATGTGACTGACATGTTTATCAAAGGAACCAAATAACATATATTTAGACAAAAATACCTTGGAATAATCATATCAAAAAAGAAAAGTTTTCTTCTTTCTCTTCCACATCTCCATTTCTTTCTAAGTTTGATTTTTCAATGATTGACTTTTTTAGCAATTTATATTTTGAAAAAATGCAAAGGTTATGTCTACAAAATGAAGAAAAATACTAAGGTGCTTTTGATTTGGACAAATTTTCTAAAATAAAAGGTGTAAGGCCAAATTTGAGAAAAGATCTGAAAATGTGGTTTTGACACCACAAAACATGTTTTGCGCACATAACGTGTTCAAAACTCAAGTCACCTGCACGCACAATGCATGCACGGAAGTGGGGCCAACAGTTTAGGTGTTTTTTTTTAATGATTATCATAACTAGGCCCATTTGATATATTTTGAGAGCTTCAAAAAATTTTAAAAATTTTATAAAATTAAGAGTAAATTTTAACTTAAATTTTAAAATTAAGTATTTTAATTTCTTAATTATAATTTTAATCTTTTGTTGTAGCCTATATATTTTAGACTAATAATATAATATAATATAATACAATACAATACAATTATTGCTTGAAATGTTAAATTGATAGATTCTATTAAGATAAAATCATATATAGATCTAAGTTTTTAAAAATTTAATACAAAATAACTCTCTACAGTAAAATTATTATATTTAGTCATTAATTGATTAATTAAAATAATTTTATATATAATTTTAAATATTAGTAATATTTTTTACTTACCTCTTTTAAAATTTTAAAAATTAACATAAAGTATCCACTATATATATATATATATATTCATATTTTGATATATAATTTAATCTAATTTAATAAACATATATAAATTAAGTGTTAATTTTAACATAACAAATATTATAAATTACTTAATTGTATAGAAATATAAATTATTTAATTTAAAAAATATTTATAAAATTATAAAATATGAATATATATAAATAAATATCATAAATTACTTGCTTAATAAAAATATTTTAATTATTATAAAATATTTTCATAATTATTAAAATTAGCCAAAATTATAAGTTCTTATCTTTTAAAAAAAAATGAATAGATTAAGCATTTATAAAATTTTAATTTTTTCTCACAAATTAAAAATGAAAAAATTTTTAATGTTCATCATTTATAACAAAAATTTGTGATTTAATTAATTTTAATATTTATAAAAATATTTCACAATATATGAGATAATTCTATACAAAAAAGCAAATTGTAATACTTAGATGACCTAGTCTAGTGCCATAACATAACCGCACTATTATTGTTGAAATGATAAAAAGAAAAAAAAATTTGCATATTGATTGTTTGTCTTGTGCAAATCTGCCTTGTAATTTTGTTGTTTTGAAAAATCACAAATCTTGAGGACATAGAGCTCTGAGCACAACTTAGCATTGCCAATCGTCTTTCCCAAGTTCAAGTTTTGAAATCACACACAGTTTGGGAATAATTTAGTAACGTAGTTAAGCTCTTGAGTGAGTTTACTAATAAAAAATAAATTGCAATTTAAGTTTGGGACAAAGAGAACAAAGTTTAGGATAAGATTCTTTGATATAGCCATGCAACATGTTCGTGTTACTTTCAGAGAGATCCATCTGTGATTCTGACAAAAATATTTTCGTTACATAGATAATAAGTACTTAAAATCCTTACATCTCTAGTCATGTGACTGGAGGCTCCTAAATCCATAATCTACATGTTTATTTTATCCCTTATTGCGTTGTGAGCATTTAAAAAATTACCTTTCCTTTAAGCTGAGAGAGGAATTAGTTCCAATGACTGAGGATTGGAGGATTGCTATTGATTGATCAATTTTTGCAAAAGCTTCACTTGTTCTTTATTGAATAAATTTTGCTATGGCTGTGTGCGGTTCTCGTCGCAAGAGGCTAAAAGTCCACGACTTTCTTTTTCGTTGAATGGACGCGAGGGCTTCTAATTGGCAGGTTTTTCATTGATCTTCTAGCAGGTCTCTTTGGTGTGACCAATCTGTTTGTTCTCTAGCTTGATGTTGAGGGCCTTGAATCGATAGTGCAGATCTTTTAGGTGTTCGAGTGGTAATTGGTGGTCCCATCATCACTTTCTTTCGACTCTCTTCCATGGGAACTTTTTGAAAATGCCTCTCGAATGCGAAGTAGTGGTTTCTGTCCCATAATTCTTCCTCCAACTTCATCAAGATCTTTGTTTAGGCCCAACAGAAACTTGTATAGTCTTTCTGCTCAATGATTTTTTAGTATTTTTTCCATCTTCTATGCCCTTCCAATTGTATTCATCAAAAATGTTACTGCCAACATACACATCAATTCACCACCTCAGCAGCTTGCACCACATCAGCATTCCCAGATCTTCAAACTTGGAATACAAGTAGCTACACTCAGCTTTCAGTTATGCAAGAAGACAAACTCAGTAGCTGGGCCACAGGGGACACGAAGGACAGGCACCATAACACCACTGCAGCACCCCTGCAGCCTGCACGATTCAAAATTGTAATGCCTTAAAACCTTTTGGCAATTTATCTTTTGTAATATAGACAAGTTACGGCCATATGCCTCTAAGCTTTACGGCAATTAATTCTATATAAGAAAGTATCGATTATAGTTGTAGATGGTTGCACAGAAATACAAGAATCGAAGAATTCATATTTGCAAACTGTCAGGTACAATTCTTTGCTCTTTAACTTGGTATTAGAGCCATTGAAATAGCAAACATTGCTGGAAACACAGTCCCACATAATCAAACTTCTTTAATTCCACAAAATCACCAGACGCACAACTATCTAGTTTGGAAGACTCAAGTTCTCCCTGCCGTAAGGGGAAATGATATTAAAGGCTACATCGATGGGACCAAGAGAATGCCAGCAAGACTTATCACAACTTCAGATGGCGGGCAAAACACTATCGAAATAGAAAACCCTGCATTTTACTAGCGGATGAAGCAAGACCAACTGCTACTTAGTTGGCTGCTCCCTACAATAAGTGAAATTACCCTTGTGTCTTTCACAAGTTTTGTGACATCCAGAGAGCTTTAGGAAGCTGTTTCAAGACTCTGCTCTTCTCAAAGCCATGCCAGAACCATGCAACTCAAGCATCAGCTGTAGACAACTAAGAAAGGATCAATGACCATAAATGATTATTTCTCAAAAAGGAGAGGCTTAGCAGATGCATTAGCCATAACAGGGAAAAACCTTAGTGAAGAAGACCTGGTGGAGCACATTTTGAATGGTCTTAAATCTGAGTATGATGCCATTGTGGTGAACATTTCTTCAAGGATCGAGCTAATGACCCCTAGCCGATGTTTTTTCACAGCTCCTTGTATTTGAGAGCAGGCTTGAACATCACAACTCCTCAGATGGATTAAAGATGGAAGCAAACTTAGCCGAAGAAAAAAAAACTCAGCAAACAATTTAATAACAAGAAACAAAGGAAATCAAGGCTTCAGAGGTGGAATTAAAGGCAGAGGCGGAGGAAGAAGTTATCGAGGAAGGAATCAGTCCAAGCCGACATGTCAAATCTGTAACAAGGTTGGCCAAACTGCCACAGTATGTTGGCACAGATTTGACCAAGATTTCGAGCCCAAGAATATCAACAATCAAGGACAATCAATCATCTGCTTACATGTCATCATAGGAACCAAGAGGAGAAGGTGGCTGGTATCTTAATTGTGGGGCTACTAAACAAGAGCTGAGTAACCTATCCACCAAAAGTGAATACAAAGGTAAGCACAAACTCATTGTCGAAAATGGAAAAAGACTTAAATTTTACATGTAGGGAACAATTTTCTGCATGTTAGAAACCAAAAACCCGTGAAAACTTAAGAACATCTTGCATGTGCCACATATTACAAAGAATCTCATCAACATTTCTAAACTAACCAATGATAACCGCCTACGTGTCGAATTTGATAACCTTGGATGCATTTTAAAGGACAAGAACAGGAAGGAGCTGCTGCCAGGAGTGGTCAAAGATGGCTTATATCTGTTAAAGGGCATGAGAGGAGACAATCACTTGGGCAAAAGAGTCAATAAATTTGTTCCCATGAAGTCTGCAAAATGACTACCCACTATAACATTAAACTTTCAGTCACCCTTTGAAAGACTTTACCATAAGCAACCTGATTATAGTTTCCTTAGAACCTTTGGTTGTGCATGTTTTCCATTTCTTAGACCCTATAATAAGCATAAACTTCAATTCCACACGAGGAAATGTACCTACATAGGCTACAGTACAAATCAAAAGGGATACAGCTGCTTAGATAAAGATGGGAGTCTTTGTTGCTAGGCACATCACTTTTATCGAACATGACTTTCCTTACAAAGCAATTTCACCAAACACTTAAGGAAATGAATCCTTAGGTAACTCAAGCAATTCAGATTGCACTCCTTTGTTTTTGGTGCCATTGTCTTCATTTTCAGGTAATGAAACTAACAGAATACCATCTCCAACCTCTTCTACAGCAGTAACACCTGAATCTGAAACTTTAACAAGTGCACAAGAGGATTCACCACAGAAGCACAAGAAACACAACCCAAAACAAATACCATCATTCCTCCACCAAACCTAAACACGCACCCTATGATAACAGATCCAAAGATGGCATCTACAAGCCAAACTCTACCACATGGAAAGTAAATACATTCATGAAGAGTTTGTGCCAGAAACAGCAAATGAGGTCATGAAAAATCAATAATGGAAGCAAGCTATGGGAGAAAAATATAAGGCATTGCAGAAAAACAGGACATGGGATTTAGTTCCAGCAAAAACTGACATAAAGATTATTGGCAACAAATGGGTGTTTAAAGTTAAAACATAACCCAGATGGATCAATATCAAGGCACAAGGCTAGACTTGTTGCCAAAAGCTTCCATCATATTGCTGGGATAGACTTCAAGAAGACCTTTAATCCTATGGTAAAATCTTCGGCAGTGAGAGTTGTGATTTGTTTGGCAGTGTGTTACAATTGGGACATCAAGCAAGTAAATGTCAATAATTCATTCCTAAATGGCAAACTAGGAGAAGAAGTTTACATGGAGCAAGTTGAAGGATTTATAGATGCAAAGAAACCGGGCTATGTGTACAAATTAAACAAGGCTCTTTATGGTTTAAAGCAAGCACCAAGAGCCTGATATGAAAGATTAAAATCATCCTTCTAGTGTATGTAGATGATATCCTTATAACAGGAAATGCAAAGGTGTTGATTGAGAAAACATTTGAATATCTGAACAAATCCTCTCTCCCAAAATGTTAGGATCCTTAAGTTAATTTTTGGGGATTGAAGTTAAGAGAGAAATCAAGGCCTGTACACGTGTCAAGCAAAGTATATACAATACATTCTAAAGAAAACAAAGTATGCAAAATTGCAAAGAAATGACAACTCCTAGAGTACAAGTGAGAAAATCACAAAGTATCAAGGGAATGATTTTGAAGACAAAACCTTGTATAGAAGTGTTGTGGGAGCACTACAATATTTGACACTCACTAGATCAGAAATAGCTTTCAGTGTCAACAAACTAAGCCAATACCAAGAAAGCCTGAAACAGCACTATTGGATAAGATGCAAAAGGATATTAAGGTATTTGTAGGGCACACAGTATCATGGCCTTCATTACACCAGAAGTGAAAGAATGAACATGGTAGGATTTACAGATGCTGATTGGGCCGAATATCTTGATGACAGAAGATCAACTGAAAGTTTTGCAATCTTCTTAGCAGGTAACTTGGTCAATTGGAGCTCAAAGAAGCAGAAAACAGTGTCTAGATCTAGCAAAGAATCAGAATATCAATCCCTGGCACAAACAGCAGCTGAATTGACTTGGTTGAATTCTCTATTTTCTGAACTTAGATTAAAGGTGAAGCAAACACCAGTAATATAGTGTGACAACTCAAGTGCTATCTCCTTGGCTTACAATCCTGTTTTCCATGGCAAATCAAAACGTATTGTGATTGATGTTCATTTCATAAGAAAAAGAATAGCAAAAAGGGAAGTGGAAATCAGATACATACCTACCAAGGATCAAGTGGCTGATGTCTTAAACCAATCCTCTATCAAATAAGAGGTTTCAATTTTTCAAAAATAAACTCACTGTCTTACCAAATTACTAAGTTTGAGAGGGGGAATTAAACAAGTCAACATACTCATCAATCGACCACCTCAGCAGCTTGCACCACATCAGCATTCCCAGATCATCAAACTTGGAATACAAGCAGCTACACTCAGCTTTCAGTTATGCAAGAAGACAAACTCAGTAGCTGGGCCACAGAGGACACAAAGGATGGCCACCACAACACCACTGCAGCGCCCTTGCTGCCTGCACGATTCATAATTGTAATGCCTTAACCTTTTGGCGATTTGTCTTTTGTAATGTAGACAATTTTCAGCTGTATACCTCTAGGCTTTACAGCAATTAACTCTATATAAGAAAGTATCGATTATAGTTGTAGATGGTTAAACAGAAATACAAGACTTGAAGAATTCATATTTGCAAACTGTCGACTACAATTCTTTGCTCTTTAACTCTGTAGCCAATTTCGTGTGAGAGTGTTGAAGTATTGGGTGATTTTGAGATCTCCTTGGTGTAGATTGTGAAGAATATTTTCAACTGCACACAATTTGGATGAGTTGTCCAAGCTGTAATGCATATCTTTGGCGACATCTCAGATTTCCTCTGCGTTCCCATATAATAGGAAATTTTCTTCTATTTCGTTTGTCATTATGTTAATAAGCCAAGAGATCATCATATTGTTTGCTGACTTCCATGTTCTGTACTTTGGATCATCTTTGCTTAGCGGGGATGCTATTTGGTGAGGTAGTCGTCTCTTCCTTTCAAGTGAATGACCATAATTACAGATTGTGACCACTGAAGATAATTTTGTCCATTGAGTTTGTGTCTTATAATAGGCATAAGATTGCTATATGATCCTCCATTGTTACCTGCAGCTGAGGTTTCAGGATGTGAGGTGACTTTGTTAAGGGATTGACTTTGTTGAGCCATTGTTATATCGTATTTTGTTATCTAAGGTTCAGAAGTGGCTCTGATACAATGAAGATATGGAGAAGAAAATTCTCTCTAATTCGTCAATGATAGAACATACTGACTATATATAATGGGAACTAACCAAATACAAAATAGGAAACGAACTAATAACAGTATTGGGAATCTTACGAAATTTCTTTCTTCCTAAATTAACATAGTCAACTAATAATAATACTAAAATCATAATCACTGTAGGGGTATTTCTAAAAGTCAGTGATCGAGTATTTTCACATAGATCTACGAAGGGCGGTCAATCAAATAGCAAAAATGATCATACCATTGTGTAAAGTATAAAAATGACAATTTAGATGAGTTCTCATTGATACGAAATGATGTCGACAACAACCAACGGAGATGGACAATAGTCATCAATAAATTTTATTTCTAAATTTTTAATAAATTAAATAAAACATAAATTAATATAATAAAATAATATTATGTATATAATAAAATATTATATTAGATAATAAAATATAATAAGATATTATATAATAAAATTCTATAATTAAATATAATATTATTTTATTGAATTAAACTAATATAAACTAAATTAATAATATAAAATAATAAATTAATATTTTATATACTCATTGTTCAATCCAATAACAAATATGATTGTATTACATTTTATCACTCTATTGTATTTTAAGTTATTTAAAACAATATAGTTTAATACATATTGCTAAACATTTCTTATTAGATTGCTAAAAATGAAACCCAACCTTTTTTTTTGAGGAAAAAATTACTTCTTGTTTTTGAAACGTATGCAATTACACAATTGGGATATTGGAGGGAGTAAAAGTCTATTTACTTTTATAATTTAATTTAAATAAATTTTAAACTCCTAGAACATGACAAATATTTTTTATTATTAATTGAATGAAAATATTTTTATTTTAACAATTAAAAACTAAATAAAACTATTAAATTTTTAATTTTTTTAACTTATAACAATTAATTAAAATAAAGAAATCTTTTGTTTTTTTTGGGTATAAGTTTTATATGGGCTGTTTTGTATATGTGAAAAATTATTTTTAATTTTCTTTTTTCATATAATTGTAAGTGAGAAGAGCTTGTTGAGGACTAAAAAAACTTGTTTTACCTTTACCGGAGAAGCATAAATGTTTGGTGTTTAAGAGTAAAATTATACCAAAATGTGTTGATAAACCCATACATAATCTTTTTACGCACACTGAATTGGATGCAAAAGTTGAGTGCCAATTTGCCTATTTCGATTTAGTGTAGCTTCAATTGTTCCGGTTATTGATGCGCCACTCATAATTTCTAATAGGAAAGAAATATGAATAGATGACCTTATTTCCAATGTTGTTTGCAATAAAATGCCAGCATATAAAATGCTGTTGCAAACAGAAGCACCACCAATGGAGGTATATGAACGATAACAATAACAATGCTGATATCAAACAGGAGACACAAGCAACTTAACAACAAATGAAGTCTGGAAACTGACGGTATTCTAACAAAGCATCACTGAAGCCGCCCAGAATAAGAATAAGCTACTGATTCCAGTCCATGCTAGCCTGCCCGCTGCACCATTGCTATCATTTCCGGGTGTTCCTGCCGGATTTATCGCAATGTTATTGTGAAGCAAAATAGTAATAGCACTAAAGCATTAATTCTTAGTAGTATTTTGTATCTATCCTGACCCTCTTTTATTATTTGGAAAAAAATAAGATCCACAAAATTATAAGAGGCTGAGTCATGACATGTGTGAATGATCACAGGGTTGTGAACGCTCTTGATGATTTCTGGTCAAATATTTGGGCACCTTGACAGCATCAACTATAGCAGGCAGTCAGGCAAGCGCCACCAACTAATCCAGTCTCGCGATACATTAATAAATTTGGTATTTAATAGATGTTGGCTTTTGACTTTGTTCCAAGAGAATCTCAAGTAAAACCGTTTATATTAACACAATAAGGATCATTTAGGGAAACGAAAAAAAAATTAAGTACAATAATTTGTATAAAATAATAGCGTAATAATTTTTTAATTAATAAAATATAAAAAAATATTAATTAATTTTAAAAATTATCAAAACATGTCTTTTTTTCACCTCAGACTCTTCTTTGTTTCCTCGATGTTCCTTAAACCAATGTCCATCGTTACAGTTAGTTTCGGATACAATTTTGAGTTGTGGTTAACTGCTTGCAAAATATCACACTATTTGAATTGTGGAGGCAGAATTTAAATCTGCTGAGAAAAATTAATAAACATGATCTTGGCGTGAAATAAGCGAAAATTAAGACGAGCAGATTTTTACCTGGGGGCGGCGGCAGCACCGACGCGGGAGATTGAGCCGTGCCTGCCAGAAACAAGTAATAAGATAATGAGCAGATAACTCACTTTGACCGTAAATAACAAAATTAGAAGACTAGATAATCCAGATTCAGATAGATAAAGCAATAAAAGAAAATAATAGTTTATAAAATGTTTAGTTACCATTGCAACTGTCGAGGGTAGCCGGAACGCTGCAATCCCGGGCGATCCTGAGAGCATCGTCGACAGAGACGTTGAATGCGGCCAACACGCCTGGAGTGTTGTAAAGAGTGCAGAGGCAGGACAACTCATTTGCTACTGCATCTTTGATCGAGTTGCAGCAGGTGGTGTCTGGCTTAGTTGTCGAATTGATAAAGTTGTAACACGGCACCAATTTCGACGCGCACGACGGAATGCTATTCTGGGCCTCTGTTAAACTAGCCGCCGCGAGAACCGCTATGGCAATTAACATGAGCTTGTATTGAAGACCACCCATGGCCATGATTCTCCTTCTCTTTTCTCTGAGGAGAGAAGACTTGTGAAAGTTGTGGTGCTTTGGTGGTTGTATAATTCTTGCTTCTAATAATACTTTACGCGGTGACTGGATTTGATAAAAGGAAAACGTTAGGAGAGGGTCCTAATCTTTGTAAAATAAAAGAATTCCTCTTTACGCAACTTTTGTTTTCATTTAAGAAAGAGAAACATGAGATAGCCACGCGCTACTATTAGCGTCCCAACACGCTCCTGTTGAATTTTATTTTATTCAGTTTGAATGATTCCGTTACGAATTAATCCATGTGAAATATATATTATGTCTTATTCTTCTTCTTTTAAAAAAAAATTATTTAAATAAAATATTAAATTAAATTATATAAATATAATTTTTAAAACCAAAAAATATTTTAATGTAGCTTAATTTAGTTGACAAGAATAGAAAATGTAAATAATATAGTATAATAAAAAAAATACAGAGAAGTAAATATGTCCAAATTATTCAATCAAAAAATATATATATTACAAATATTATTTTATTGCTCAATTTAGTTGATAAAAATAAAATTTTGTACATACGCTAGATAAATGACTGCTGCTTTGTATGCTCAGGACTAAGAAGATGGTTGTGTTGCATACGCGACTTCTTACTGTGTTGTACGTGTGACATTTTTGTTAAATAAATAATTTTTCTGAATTCCAAACTCATGTGCAGAAACTTTAAAGAATATTTTTTCTTTTAAAATTGGTAAGAGGATCTTTCAACCCCCTATTTCGACGAGAATAGACTGTACTCGTAACGCTAAAAAAAAATAATTGTCGTATTTTGACAGCCAGATATGATGATGCTTTTATTCAAATCTCACTCTACGGGGCCACCGAGTGTGATGATTTTATTTAAGTTTATTATTTACTCTCTCTTTTTTTCTACAGCCAGATATAAATAAATAAATTAACATCTTTTTTTTTAAATTAACATATTAAAATTATATTATTAATATATATTTTATATAATTATTTTTATTTATTTTATAAAAATATAATAATAATATATTATTATTATTATTATATTAATTTATATAAATAAATTTTATACCAAAATATGCATCGTAGCACTCCCGGTAATCTTAATATTTTAATAAATAAAAAGTGTGTTTGTAATTTGTTTAAAAACGAGTAGGTGAAACCAAATTTGTGAGGTTAGTTTGAAAATATTGGGTATTATTATATCAAAGTAAAGATTTGGAAATGTTCAACAATTAATTATTTTACCAGAGGCTTTGCCCCTTCGGAACATCAGCAACACAACATCTGCCGAAAATGTCCTTCCAGAACTAACGATTTTTCGGGAGTGGAGAACTGAGAATTGTAAGCAGCGAGTTTGCGCAACCGATCCGATGAGTGCCGTGAGGGATGAGCTTACGATTCTTACTCTTCCAAGCGACTCGAAGTTTCCTTTAGCGTTGCCGGCAACAAGTCATGGGGAAAAATGGCAAGTATACCCAGGTCGTTGTTTTCGTCTGTAGACCTGGAACCAATTCAAAACAATTACAAAACTTAATTTTGCTAGCATCATAGAAACTCATGGAGTTCGAAATGTCACCTAGTAACACCTGAAAATTAACCAATTTATTTGATTTGGTCAAACTTAGAAAGTTTTTAAGTTATAATAATAATAAAATTTACTTGAATGCAAAGAACTAGACCTGTGCCATCTCATAATTTTCAATCTTCTAGGAGCGGACCATAACTCGTGTTTAAATTTTCAACCGATTGTTTCCTCTTAACTTTTGATTGGCTCAAGGAAATAACCGTTTTCGTAAAGTATAATAATTATTACACGAATATTTTTTCAGAATTGTTCAATACACCAAACAAACAAACAACGCTATCAGAGATTATTTAATTATCCTAAAAAGAAAAATCCCTGAATCTACGAAAAGGAAGCAATTCTATTAATCCTCCGCTAGTGTTACGCTGTTGACAATCTATGGTTGCTGGGTTTGATTTCTGATAACGTTTACAGGGCTTCTTTGAATATTTTTAATCTATCTATGTATTCCTAACTTGGACGAGGCAAATTCAAAAACGGCAAAGAAAATTATTAGGACGCCGAATTCTAGATTGGCCTCCTCAATTAATAATTAGTCGTCCTTTGAATTCTGAGTTGTGTCGAGTAACTTACGGTCGTCGTGTCCACACAAACAAAAGGACAAGGAAAAGGTCGAGAAAAGAAGAGCCATAGTTGAAAACCAATCGTGGGTTGATTGTTTCGCTTGCTACTCTTATCTCCAATAGCAAATAAAACAATAATATTCTCATGCGAAAATGCCGTTTACATCAAATCATCACCATACTTGTCGTCGAATACAAACGCCCGGCAGCGGCAGCGTGGACTGGTCTCTCGTATTTGTGCTACATCATTTGCACAGGTTGAGGATATTTTCAAGTTAAAACATATTGACTTTTAAATTATAATTATGACAAAATTAAAAAAAAATGAATGAATCTTATAAAGTATGTCTGTAGAATCAGTCAGGAGCAAATTCACCATTAATTCCGTTATCTTTTGATTCATGTGGCCGATATTGTTGATGGGGGCCTTGATATCTATAATTTTGAAACATATAATACAAAATTTTAAAATAATATTTTTAAACATTTCAAAATGTATAAAAAAAAGTATATTGCATAAAATATAAATATTTATCACTTAAATTATTAAAATAATATATAAACAAATAATTTTAATAATTATAATAATTTATTATTTAATTAATAAATATTATTTTACTTATCGCATTATTTAATATATATTTATATTTTTTTAAATATTTAGTTATAAATATTTGGTGATTAGCAGATTTTATATTTATACTTTAAATATTATTAAGTTATTAATATTTTGATAGTTTATTAAATTTTATTATTTTTTTAATAAAAAATTATTTATTCATATAGTATTTAGAAACGCTTGACGAAGTTAGAAGGCCATCTGCATGTCAAAACAAAGAGCCTAGGCTCGGAAAAGGAGAAATTAAGCCCAAAAAACGAACCACCCTTTGTGGAGAGCCAAGCATCTAGACGCTGCAGTAACTTTGCTACAGCATTCGGTGATTTGATTTCTGTCTCGAGCTTAGGTGCTAGGTGACAGAAACAATAAAATTCAAAAAAGAAGAAAACTCATCTTCTAATCATCCGACGAGAGTTTGAGTTTTATTTTAGAGATTTTTAAAAACATATATAAAGAAGAGAAATTAAGAAAATAAGGAACCACCAAAAGAGAGGAAGAAAAAATAAAACAAAAGGAGAATAATTTGAACAAATTGGAAAAAAAAATGATGAAATCTCATAATTTATACTTGTAATTTAATTTTAATTTTTTTTGGTAAAATTATTTAATATAATATAATGAATAAAATTTTATTTTGTTTAAAAATAAATTAGATTTATTTTGTAAGATTATAATTTAATTAATTATGATATTTTAATTTTTATTTATTTAATATAATTAAAATTTATTTTTATTTAATTTAGTATATTTTTTATTAAAATCTAAAAAATTTATTTTTAAACCAAAATACCCTCAACTCAGATATATTATTTGTGACGGAAGCTGAAGTTTGATGATTGAAACTGGCTTCCAAACACAGGCCGTACGTGATTGAAGCTGACTTTTGGTCACATGCATGCTAAAATTTTCGAGAGACCCCCTACGTATGGAATTAATAATAAATTATTTTAAAGTCTTACATATGGGTACAATAGTTTTGGTTATGAACGTGAATCCAATGGGACCAATATGCATAATTTTTACATCTTTAACCATTATTTGTTATTTACAAAAGTATGAGAATCCATTAAATTTTTTAGTTAGTTTGGGGCAATTTGAAAATTTTCAATACCGCAAATTGTGATTGAAGGAAAAAGTCAGCTTTCAAAGTTTCAAATTGACCCCTACGTTTTTGTAATGAACAACTAATTGTAAAATAGTTCAGTTTCGTGACATTAGTACCCACGAAAAATAAACGTGCGGGGTATAAGTATGCAAGACTTTGAATATTTCATTATTATTCATTACTTTCCAATATTTGGACTCATGCAAAATAAAAAAGCAAAGTTTGCTTAAATTTTTGGAGTGGAATAATTTAATTATTTTAAACTTGTTTCATAAACAAATTATGAAGGTGGTTATTTTTAATAAATTAATTTATGAATGTTGTTAGTTTTAAAGTTTCTCTCCTTTTACAAGTAACACACTTAATTTATGTTATGAATTGAGTTTGGGTTACTAAAGAAACTCTAGACACATGGACTTTCTAACTCTTGGAAAGCCTAAACTTAATTGTCTCGTGATTATCTAGTATTCTAACTTAATTCTGCGCTATTCCACTAAAAACTAAATTAAACTATGTATATATATATATATATATATATATATATAATAAAAGTTTATTTAATTTAAAATTCTTGTAAATTAAATTTGGATTCAATTACATATTAATAATATCTAATTGATTGATTCTTTATTTGATATAATAATTTAATTAGACTTACTATAAATGTCAACCATATTTAATTACCTATTTATCTGAAGTTACTAAATCGCTCTAATGACTATTTTTATTATATACATATTTATAAATAAATTTATAGATAAATATTATCATTTAATAAATAATTTTAGTTAATAAATTGTAGCCACAAGCAGCTTGAATGAGTATCATTTCTATGAATTTCATCTTGCAAGTCATTTAGACTTTTGACCATATGATATGTCTCACTTTATAATAACTAAAAAGATATAATTTAGAATTAAGCTTATTACTTGCTTAGGATTAAGATAAATTAAGTTTATTAAAGTTTATATGAATTAAATCGATGACATTTATTTGATTGCATCTTATTTTATAATAGTCTAGTTTAATGTATACTAAATATAAACTAACTTTTTTATTAAAATTTTCTAATGCTATGACCAAAATAAATTATTAATTTAAAATTAAAAAGTTATAATTTCGCATTATAACATGTTTGTTACATAAATAATTGTGAATACTTTTTTATTTATAAAGAACTTATAATTTATATATTTTTATGTTAAACTTTAATATAGAAATATGTAACTTACATACTTTAAAAATAAAGTCTAGTGTTTTTTTTATGTGTCTGTGTTTATGTTTTGACATTGTATATAAATAAATTTTACAAAACTAAAAAAATATCATTAAAATAAATATTTTAAGAATATAAATTATAATTCTATCTTAACATTTGAATGGGATACTATCTGATAATGAACTATGATCAACAATGCCATAAAAGTTTTTGTTAAAACTAAATGCTTAAACTCTAAGAATCATGCAACAGAATATATTGTATAGAAATAGTATCTAACTAATGGAAATGCAAGCATTGGAGATGATAGTATATATTTTAACACATCTCAAGATCCTTTACGCATTCATAGAGATTCAATTATAGGAGCAAAAGCAAAATAATAATAATAATAATAATAATAAAGACAACCTTGAATGCATTTATTAAAGATACTTGGAGGAAGCAAAACTTATATAGAGATTTGACTAAGTCATTAGAGTTGGAACATGATCAAAGCTACAAAAACATGATTTAAGCATATCAAGGAGATATTTTTAAGTATTGGACAAAATTTTAAAAGTAACCAAAAGCTAACTATGCATAAAGTCTATAATTAGCTAATTTAGGTTGATTTGAGTTGTGACAAATAATGAGATTCTTATTTTGAGTCCAAAACATTGGAAGATTTATAATATTTTTATCATGTAATAAGCTGGAAACATTATTACTAAGCTCAAATTGGGTATGTTTTAATTTAATTAGCTTATTAAGTTAGGTTCAAGCAAGTAAAAGTCTAATATGTTTTAGATAAGTTATTTTGTTAGGATTTGTTTTGTTTGTGTTAAGACATCATATAAATATATCTACAAACATTAAAAGAGAGAATGGATGATTAATTACTGAGAATTCACTTTTGTGAGCTTACTTATTTCCTAAGAACAAATTAAACTTATTAAGAACGATCCTTTTTATGGCCTTCAATCTCTTATATCTTAGGTTTTTTTTTAAAACATTTATAAGTTTAAGATTTTTCTTTTCTTTGAATATTGTACTATCATTAAGTTATGGTGTATTCAATGTTTAAATTTGGTTTACACGTTTCTAATTTTATTTCTGCATTATCGTGCTTTTCTTTAGATTTAGTACTTGAGGATCGTATCACTAACTCTTGTCAAATGAATGACTAACTTAAAACCTAGTGAAAGTATGAAAATTTCAGTCTCTTCTTTACAATCACTTCAAAAGCATAAAGTTCAAATTAAAGAATAAAGTGAAAAAACTAATGATATTGGCTTGCCTCTTAAGAAATTTTTGGCGTGAATCCTCAATTGCACTTAAAATAGTGGTGTGGCCATGTCTCGTCAATGCTTAGAAGTATGGCATTAAGTACATGTCAATTCTAAGATGAACATGGTTCAATCAACGAAACAATTATAGTAATATAATATTAAAATTATATTTATTATTGTTGATTTGCAAAAATTTTATTTTAGTAAGTATTTATTAATTTTAATTAATTTATTCAATTAATTAAAATAACATACTACAAAATAAGTAAACAAAATGGACAAGTAATTTTATGTGGCTCAAATTTCTTAATCTTACATTTATGAGATTAGGTTTAAGGAACATAATTGATTAATAAATTAAAATTATATAAATACATAGAAATTTAAACAACATTAAAATCTTTTTATAAATACATATAAATTTCTTAATCTTAAATTATATAAAATATTTTATGTTATTGTTATTGTAGTGAATCTTCTGAGTGTCTTAATACATCAAATTTTTTTTTCAATAAATTTAATAAAATTTCCTTACTCGATATTGTTAAACTTTCTTCAACTAATACAAATCTTTTCCCTAAATGATATCATCTTCATATTAAATAACAATATCAAAAATAACAAACTCACAACTTCAACAAAATTATTTTCACTTTAAAACACAACAAAAAACACAATATTACACAAGAGTCTTTTTATTTTAGCATGAAAAAAGGGCAACGACACATCTAAAAATTATTACAAATACACAATAAATTCTAAACTGTATTTAATAAAGATTTTTGTTTCTTAAACCTAGAATGAATAAATCTTTTTTAATAGAAAAAAGTCTTTTCTAAATATAACTCTTATTTCCCATTAACTCTACCTTCATTTGAATTGTGAAATTGTCAACATAAATTTTGTAGTTAAGCTTGATGTCTATACTTACATTAAATAACTAAAAAACTTAAAATTCTTATTTTTTTAAAAAAGGAGGGGGCGGGTGGAGGGGAAGTTGTCCAATTTGCTACAACAGAACTTACATTATTTTCAGAAGATGCCAATTCTAAAAACCTTTAAAACTTGAATTTAATGTTGAAAGCATAATAAAAATTGTTTTTAATAAACACATACTTTTAGTAAAGTTATTCACTTTTTTTTATTAACATTTAACATCTTCTAATTTTGTTGAGTAATTATAACTTTAAAATTACAATGTTTCAATTCCAAACATGCTCTCAAGTGGAGGATATATATTCCCTCTAACTAGTATTTGAGAGTCACTTCTTTATATGTTACTTGGATTTGCCCATTTATTTTATTTTAAATGGTACTATTAATATTTATTTTTACAGGACGACCACCTCTTAAAAGTACGAACACCCTCTTCTACCAAACATGGCAACCCATTGCTAATTAACTATCTAATTTGGATTATGTTTTGATCTAACATATAGTTACAATTAATGATGCGCAGTTAAGATATACTTCTCCAGTTATTTACAATTAGTAAGGAGAGAAATGCAAGTGAAGTGAGGCAAATTGATTGGTAGGATTATTATACCATATTGGCTACGGAAGTCGTCGGGTCACTTGGAAGGCACATACGGTAATGATAACTTCGAAATGGAAATGCCAATTTATTTTGATAAATGGGACATTGATGACTCACTGCATGACATTATATCACCAGATGGGTGTATTTAATTCAAGCACGGTCACTCTGTGTCTCTATGAATATGTGTATTTAATGCAGCCAAAAGGAATGGTCTCCATTACTATACTCTCAGCCTCCTTAAATTTATTCGAATATTAGTTTGTGGATTAATTATTACTTGGACCAAATTTATTTGCTAAAAGATGCAAGATCCAGCCAGTTTGTCAACATTTATGCTTGCTTGCCGAATCTAGCTTGTATCGTGCTTCTGCTCCAAACCCAATATAATTTTATTGAAAATAGTGCTTTGATTAAAGAGGGTTAGGCACATGCATTAACGCATTCATAGAGAGGAAGATGTAAGGAAATAGGAAAGCTTGTAATTGCTTGCCACCATTTAATTAAATAGATGACAGAAAAGGATTAAAGAACAAGATGCCAGAGGAAAAGAGACACGTGATGACATTTCTTCAATTTAAGAAGCAGCCGGGCAATAACCTTTTCAGTTCTATAAAATTAGTTTCCATAAACGAATTTATTTGGTTACTATCAGTCTACACTTCTGCTCCACAGAGATATGGTAAAACTTGGTCTTTTTTCGGTAGCTCTCTTTTTCCACCTTTACTTGGCTGGAATGGCAGAGTCTGCAATTCACAGACGTTCTGCTTCCACAGACTTCATCAAAAACTCTTGTAAAGCCACTCGCTATCCTGCTTTATGCGTTCAATGCCTTTCAGGTTATGGTAGTGCCATTCGAAACGAGCATCAACTAGCTCTAACTGCCTTGTCAGTGAGCCTAAAAAGGGCACGATCAGCTGTTACCTTTGTGTGCAAGCTGACCAAAGCAAGGGGAATGAAGAAGATAGAATTTCAAGCTGTGAAAGACTGTATAGAGAACATGGGTGATAGCGTCGACCGGCTTAGTCAGTCAGTTAGGGAGCTTGGCCATCTTGGTCGAGCTGTTGGTCAGGATTTCTATTGGCGCATGAGTAATGTCCAGACTTGGGTCAGTGCCGCATTAACCGATGAAAACACTTGCTTAGATGGTTTTGCTGGTCGGTTTATGGATGGTAATGTAAAGGCTGCAATCAGAAGAAGGATCACCAATGTCGCTCAAGTCACTAGTAATTCTCTTGCTTTGGTTAATCGATTTGCAGCAAGACACCGAGCTGCATCTGTTACTGAGAAGCCTTAGATTTCGACTGAGGTGACCACTACCGGTTTGTGTATAACATAGTTTCTCGATGTCATATCGATTAGGTTTGTGCTTGGTCTAGATTCTGCCTTAAGAGTGTCTTGGCTCACTGTTTGACGACCAAATCTAGAGTTTGTCAAACTGATTGTTCGTTTAGATATTTGAGTTTTGTTTGGCTTGTTCGAGCGTGCCGTAAGTGTAAGATATACCAAACCCGTGTATGTGTTTTGAGTTCTGTTTGCACAATATATATGGGTAGGTTTTGCTCAGCTTGTCGGTAAATGAGCGCATGGAAGAGAAATTAAGCTATAGTGTGTTCGTCCTCTGTTATGCAGGCACACTGGCTCTTGTCTCTTTGATTCTCTGTCGACTTTGCAGGCTGCATATCAACCTGCTTGACTTTGATTTGCCAAATCCGACTCCCAGGATTGCCATTTCTTTTCATGTCAGATTCCATTTAGACATGGCATGAAGAAAATAATTTCGGTGCTGTGTTTTGGATGGGAAGTGAGACCAATTCAGATATGCTTATAATGTAAGTGTCAGTCATAGTAAAATCACTAACTATAATTTATAAATAAGAAGATAGCAAATATTAATTATAACTAAGAGTTTTAATTTTATTAATTAAAAGCAATATTGTTAATGAAAGTGATTTATAGAGCATATTCAAATGGTAAATCAGTTCTTGAACTTGCATCGACTTGGAGCACCAAGTAACAATGAGAACTCAAATGACTTAAACCTAATGAATTGTAACTAACAACTAAGTCTGCTTGTTTTGTACGAATGTTGAGAAGAAACTTGTGCTGTAGTCATTTGATCTCAGATAATATATAATTAATAATAAGAATTAGCCTTTTCCAAGAACTTCTATAATTCTCTCAAGTCCTCTAAATAGCCAAAACCTAACTTAGGGGTGGGTAATAGAAACAAGAGACAGTAGGCCGAAAATTGCGGGCATAATTAACAAAAGAAAGTTGAAAGCAGAGTAATTGCATTTTATTTATTTATTTATTTGTACAACTTTAGACAACTTTACCAGCAGACAACCCAATACCATTATCGTAGATTTCCCACGTCACAAACGCAATCTTAAACATCTTTTTAATGAAGCTTTTTCTTGCCATCTTCTAAAGCAATTCAGCCACAGATTTACGGGCTTGGTCATAATTTTTAGTCCCTACCATCGGTAATTGTACTACACATGGCGCAAAAAAAAGAAAGGGAGAATCCCCACCCCCCAACTTTATCACATAACTATTTAATTCCTACCCTTTTAAAATCAACTCCCCAATAAAAAAAAATCTTAAGGATAATAACAAAAAAATACAAACAGGTTAGTACGAACAGCCTTTAAAATACTTGAGAACCTAAAAATATTTTAACTTTAACAAAAATTCTAAAAAATAAGTCATTAATTTATATTGTTTTGACATTCATAGTGAGTTATTATACACTTATATATTTAAAAATAATTTTAAAAAATAAATTATTATTCTTATATTTTAGTTTTTTTTGATATAATATATAACATATACGTATATATTTTAAAATATAAGAATAATTATTATTATCTAAAAATAAATTTTTTTCAAAACAAATTTTGAAAAATTATAACTTATAGCATTGCAGAGTTTATTTTTATTTATTATTGGTCAAATTGACACCAAAATTTTTTTCTAACTACATAAAAGTTATTTTTACATGTTTCTTTGTAAAAAAGTTTTAATGATACACGCACGCTCCTAAAAATTTGTTATGCCATGTTGTAAGTAAGGCATGGATATTTGCATGAATGCTAAAAATATTTTTGAGGATAATTAATTGATACTTGCTCTAAAATTTATTAAAATAATAGATAAATAAAGTTATAAGTAAAAGTTACAAATGACTCTTTCGAACATAAGAAAATCTATTAAAAAATATAAAATTTTTCATGATTTATTGATTATTTGTCTTTATGTCAAAAAATATTATTAATAATTTATTAAAAATGCTTTTTGAAAATAAAAATGTGCACATTTAATATTTGTAGGTGATAAAATATATTAAAAAAATTTTAAAATATAAAAATTATATTTTATATTGTAAAAATGATAATAAAATAATATTTTAACAAATTTTCAAAATATATTATTATTAATATATATATATATATCAAACATAGACGTTGTTATTTGTATAAAACACACTTATTAATATTTTTATATATTTAATTTTTTAATATTAATTTTATATTAAAAAATTAAAATTAAAATATTTAATGAATATTTTTATATTTTTTAATAAATTATATTAAATTTTAAAAAATTTAAAAATAATTTTAATAAATTATAATTTTTATATATAATTTTATCTATTTATTATTTAAGCAAACTTTGAAAGAAGCATCCTTTAATTACCCGTATTTTTTACAGGCAAAGTTACGGGGACCACGTCGGCACAGCTGCCGAGAAAGGTTAAAAGAATAGACGTGCACATGGCGGTTGGTGAAGAAAATATTAAGACAAAATATTGGAGCCCCACCACCCCACTCTCCTCTAACTGTTTACAAAACCATGGAGACATTTTCTATGGGAGGCCTCAGCTTCAACTTCAAATCCACTCTTGGGGCTAGAAAAAAATCCCATAGTTATAACCGCTTTTAAACACTATGTGATAATTTTATATATAAATCTAATCATATGACAATATTATTTTATTATTATATATTACATAGAATATATTTTTTTAATTATTATTTTAATTTGTATAAATTAATTTGTACGCTAAACAATCTTTCTTTAAAATTATTGTAAAGTATAATATTTGATAAATATTTTTTTAATTAAAATCAATATGCATCACTCATTTGTGCACTTATTTACGCAAGAACAAATAATTTTATTTAATAATTAAAATAATAAAAAAATCCCAACACATTAATATTACTGAACGAAAATTCAACAAGTCCATATGACAGTGCAGGCAAATGGATCAAGTTGATGTCTGCCTCAGCAAAGTAACTCGATTGAGTTGGCTGTCCATGCTTTGCCAAAGTCAGTCGATTTCAGCGACACCATGTTTCAGTAAATTGCTGGTGTCTCTGAGTTTTTCTGATTATAAGTTTTGGGGCTCCCCCTTTCTAGCTCACTGATCAGTGTCGATCACAATCAAAATAGCCTTTCAATTTTTTATATGATTATGTTGCAAAGCCCAGATGAAGTCTACAAATTAGTTGTAACTACTCTCCGACAAATCTGATGGTGTTTTTTTCTGATCTGATCATGGAAGCTATCAAAGGCCCCCACCTCAAATTTATATTGTAAGATGCCAATGCCATTAATTTAATTAGACTTTTAGGCAACTTTATCAAAAATAATAGAATATCTGATATTGTTATAGCCCAGACACACACCCACCAATTTAATATTATAAATTAAGTTTAATAAAATAATATTATTATAAAAATAAATAAAAATATAATTTTATCACGTCGTATTTACTCCAAAGAATTTATATTAATTCTAGTTATACGATAATACTATGAACGGTCGATAGTATTTGCTTCTTTTCTAACTGTAGGATAAGATAAGACCTCCCTGACATCTGGCCACAATTTCAAAATCTCTGAAAAAGATACATGAAAGAGGCCATGGGACAAGTGGTAGCTGTGTCCACCACCCAATTTACTACGTGCACGAATTGTTTGTGTGTTTTATTTGATCAAGATGTTGATATAACATTTATCCTATTGTAACTTGGTGATATAGACCAGATCATATTTGATATGAAGGATCAAGCTACAAAATTTAAGCAATCCCCAGATTAGGAGGTGATCGAAGCACTCAGATTTCATGGATATAATTACACAAAAACGATATCACTGGAAATTGAAAATGTAAAAATTGGCAAAAGCTGTGGTGCTTGGTGGGTTTAAAGAACCTGACAAGTGCTAATTATTCTGTCTGGGGAAAAAGAAACTTAATTATCACTTATCCAACGCAGAATTGTAGCTGAAATCCAGGGTAAATAGAGCATAAATGATGTCTGAAAACAGGTAGTTACAGCTCCTAGTATATTGGTCCTAATTTGGCTACTTCTTTAGGTTTTCCCTAAGCATGTTGAGATTTTTTTAAACATTTTGTTTGGCATGGAGGGTCCCCCAAGTGCAACAGATAAAGTGCTCTCAAACACTTTGTATTTACTAATTTAATCTAGTTATTTAATAAAAATGATCCAAGTAAAAGCTTGGAATTCAAGGTCATCAAGTAGTTATCCGTTAACTTATTATAATTTTTATCTTGGATCAATTCAGCCTTTAAATCAGGCTTTTTTGTTTCCTCCTCTTTTAGTGGGACATATCCACAAACTGTTCGACTTATTGACCTTCTCTTTCCATATAGGTACTCTTCCTCTCTTGCACACCTTTATATCATTGCCAATGTCTTCAGAGAGGGAGGAAGAGAGAGGCTGAGAGAGCATGGAATGTTCATTTTTTAGCCATGCTCTAGTAACTCTGCTTATTTTCCTTCAATTCTCCACGAACGTAGCCGATTACCCATCAGCAAACACAAATCTACAGTACATAAAAGCATCATGTAGTGCCACAATCTATCGCAGGTTGTGTTATCATACCCTCTCAATCTATGCAAGCAAAATCAGAACCAATCCCAAAACACTAGCCAACACTGCCCTCAACATTACCCTCAAGGCCACAAAATCTACCTCAAGAATGATGATCAAAATGTCGAAAATTCCAGGTTTGATCCCAAGAAAAACAGCACCAGCAATGGCAGATTGCATAGAGGTGATCGGTGACTCCATAGATGAGCTCCAAAATTCTATAGATGAAATGGGTCAAATTAAAAACTCAAATTTCTGGCTTACAATGAGTGATATTCAAACATGGGTAAGCGCAGCATTAACGGATGAAGATACTTGCCTGGATGGACTTGAAGGCAAGGCCAGTAACGGGTTTATGAAGCCTATGGTCCGGAGACATGTTCTTAAAGTTGCTCACTTGACAAGCAATGCGTTGGCTCTGATAAATAGTTATGCCTCCGGCAATCCTTCCTCGCCATAGTGAAGGGAGGCCATTATATGTGATATTTTTTGGTATTTAATTTCTGCTTCTCAGCAAAATCCAGGTAGGTATAGTACGAATTATAGCTTCTTTTGTGTATTTTTGTTATTTTGTTTCTGATTGTCGGTCAGTTTACCTTGGAATTGATTTGAAAGCGGTGGAATTTCAAGGAGTGTGAATTGGAAGCTAGCGTGAAACCTGTGATTTCCTTTTGTGTATTACAGTAGAACGATGTAAATTCGCTTGTAAATTGGAATGTTGTGGGGTGATAATGATGCATCTACAGAAGTATTTTATGTAAATATATCGCCATTAACGCATATCAGCAGACGCAGGATCGATCGTAATGCATAATAAATTAGGGTAAGTCTTGTCTAATTCCCATTTAATTTCAGATTTGACGTCGATTGAGTTTGTACAAGCGATTTCAAATGTGTATAATTGTTTGAAGAGTGTTAAATGGATTGAAATAATTTGACACCATTAATCGAATGAGGTGTATTTATATTGATTGAACTTTTATAATTTAATATGATTCTTATATAACACGAAACGTAGAGTGTCACCCTTATTTGTTGCGTTTCCCCTCGCTCACTCGGCATAAGAATTTGATCTGGGCTGTCGACTGTACAAGTGGACCAAAATCCAAAAAAAAAGAATTGACTCGTCACTGGATCATAGTAATTCAATTTAATAAGCTATATTCCAACTATTTCATGGGCCGATGCATCGTCAATTTCAAAGTTTGTATTACCAAGGCTGGATTAGTTCATTCGCAGAAAAATTAGTACTTGCAACCATAAAGTTTCTCTATTAAGCAGAGGCACTTGATAAAAGCATCTTATTGAACTGGTATGCTACAATAGAAATCCATTGTAATCGTCATTTCTTCAAGCTAAAATATATAAACAATAAGATAAAATTGTTAAAACAAAATATAAAGAAAAAAAATAATATCTCTAAAATTAAATAACAATCTTATTTTAAGAAAGATAAATTATCAAAGAAATTTAAAATAGACAACCCCTTCAACTCCAGGAACTTAAAACCAATGCTGACACCAAGGAACAAAATCAGCTACAACAAAGTTAAAACAAATGTACTTCTTGATTTTGAAACACTTAATATCACAATTTAAAAAATGTAAAATAAATATGTGGATATTATAATATATATTTTATATTTTTGTAAATTTTTTGATAGAATGAAATTGAAAGAAATTTAAATAAAATTAAATGATTTTAAAATATTTATAGCCCCAATATAATAATAAAAAATTTTGAGATTACTGTACAAATTAATTAAAGCTTTTCTATAAATGCCTAAATTTTTTAAATTTAGAGAAACTTCACACATTTTCTTTTTTGGTTAGATTCTATTAGAATCACCTCCATGAGTGTAACAAAATCATTGAAAGATTGGACCTAAAAGTTGCCAAAATTTTTTAATGTCATTGGTGTCAAAAATTTTCAACTATATTTTTGGTGAATGAAATATCAAATAGGGAAACAAACACCATCACTGAATTTAGGATGTCAAAAGTTATAAAATCTGTTAGGACCCACTCCTTAAATTGCCGAATTCTTCGTCACTACCACCATTGATCGGCGGAGTTATTTGATTAAAGTTGCGTTCTAGACAATTAAGATATCGTTTTTGCCCTTAAAGATTTTTGTTCAACTCGTTTTAATAAGAGAAATTCAACATGATTTAAATTGACTAAATGACTTTTTGAACTCAAAGAACATGTAAATCGACGTAAATAAGGTAGGCATTTTATCTATTGTTTTAGTTGTGCATTTTAATACACACACAGAAGAAGAATAGGAAGAAGAAGAGGAGAAGAAGAAGTATGGGACTAATAGATGCAAATGATAAATTCAAACAACATAAACAAAAATAAAGTCATTTAAATTGCTCTCATAATTTTGCCATGTCTTAGAAGAAAAGAACTTGAGCACACTAATGCATAGAGATGATAATCATTTTATATACTTTTTCATGGCACTTGACTTATCTATCTATGGTTTTCTTTTTGAAACATCCATACCAAAAAAACCATGTTAATTGCAACTAATAGAAATGACCGGATTTATTTTATAACATTTGGCGTAAAGGTTCCAAAATAATGCATCATGGAGTGGTTCTTATTGAAACTACAAAATACACTTGACCTAATGCTTAATTTAGTATTTGTATCATATCAAAACAAGATACAAGATGAAAGACTATAAGAAAGACACTTTTCTTATAGAATATTATGTTGTTGCAAAAGTATTTATATTTAGTGAATTTTAAAAAAAATAATTGAATATAATACACCTTAATATAACGAATTATTTAGAGAAAAAGATAAAATTTCACATATGAACTATATGTTATTTTTTAATACAACATAATAATCACTTATATTGTAGAAAGTATTAATGTATTATTAAAGCATCTGCTCTCTCAATTTTCTTTGGCAAATTAGATACAATTGATATTGCAAATTTAGTTTTATACGAGGAGAGAAAAAGCAACAAAACATAATAAGAACAACTTAGCTAGAATGACAAACAACAAAGTTAAAGAAAAAAAGTCTTCCTTTCTTACATTGTCAATCTTTCACGTGTCATATTTTTAGTTTAAAGTTAAAGGTAAAAACGAGAATGTGGTAATAGATCTGAGCACAAAATCATGTCAATTTAGGTGTTTTAATTTCCAACAACTATCATATGCTCATGTATTTGCAATAATTAGGTATGTTCAAACTATTATGAAGATTTTTGTTCAAAGTACTATAAGAATAAAATACCCATACTAGTATATGCAAAAAAGATTCATTCAATTAGAAATCTAACTTCTTAGAACATATTGGAAGAAGTGTAGTCTACCATTGTAAGGCTACTCAAAGGCTACATTCCAATTAGTTGATCGAGATATTAGTGCATTATATCTGTAAGAGAAAAGGTAGTCGTTCATAAATGTTACCGTTGTAAGCAACACGATACAATGTTGCGACATACAGGAATCTAATATATCATAACTCGACACAATAATTATTGAAAATATAATTATTTATTGTTTTAACTTATCTCTATATTTGTATCTTTGTAATTGCAAATAACTTAAAACTTGTCAAGCTTGTAACTTGAAGATATTTATTTATTTATTGTAAATTATTTATGGATATAAGTTGTTAAAATTATAATTTTTTTCAATTGTTCAAATTAAATTTACAGGTTTGAAATTGTGCAAGAATAATTAATTTACAAAAGAAAACTCTATCAAAATTTTTTTAAAAATTAACAATTTTTTAAAGAATGATAATTACTTCACTATATTATGTAATATATAATAATAATGTTTACGTAATATATAATAATAATAATATTGATTAACTCACATTATTACATTGAATATAATAATAATATAAAATAATACAATAATAGTTTATTTTTTATTAATAATTATTTGTTTTATTTTTTATTTTATTTATTTATTCTAAATATGCGATATTAATATGTATTTACTGCTATTTTATATAGCATGCAGGTGCCAGTTGCCGCTTGCGTCACTGTAACAAATAAATACCAATTGCCACGCACGTACTGTAGCATACAAGTACCAATTGTCACCTATGTCTCTGCAGCACTAAGTGTGTTTCTTAGTCACTAAGGACAAATTGATAAATAAATGAATCAATTATATTAATAAAAAAATTTTGAAATTAATTATTTATATAAATAATCTTCAAAATGAAGTCATTCTCAAAATTTTTCTTAATTTAAAATGCTTCGTTACAGAAATCATGCATCAGGCATTACAATTTTTTTGTTTTTATTTCTTTTCGCGGGGACCATAAGCATGGGCTTCGACTACATAATCTGAGCATCCCAATCTGCCTCCCCCTAAATTATTCAGATGCTTCAGCTTGAACATACGCACACAAACGCAGAGATGAAAGGCAAGGTTTCATCGTTTTCCCCTACACTATCTATGCTCAAGTTGATTCAGTTTGCCGGCTACATGAACTCATACTGCTCAGAAGCTAGACCAATCTCCAATGAAACAGACACCCGGTTCATCAAAAGCGAATGTGGTGTCACAACTTATCCCGACTTGTGCTTCACCTCTCTTTCTTGCTACGCAACCAAAATCCAGGCCAACCCAAAATTCTTGGCCAGTACAGCCGTTTCTGTGACCATCAAAGCCACGTGTTCTACTTCAGCAGTGATGAAAAAACTGTCCAAAAGCCACGGGTTAACTACTAGAGAAGCTGCAGCCGTGTACGATTGTGTTGAAGAGTTGAGTGACTCGATGGATGAGCTCCAAATGTCAATCAGAGAAATGAGCCGAAATGGAGGCAAAAATGTTGCTCTGCAAATGAATAATATACAAACATGGGTTAGTGCTGCATTGACGGATGAGGATACTTGCATGGATGGCTTTTCTGGGAATTCCATGAATGGGAATCATGTTAACATTACTGTAAGAAGCCAAATTTTGAATGTTGCACATTTGACGTGCAATGCCTTGGCTCTCATCAACAACTATGCTTCAATTGCCTTGCCTCACTGAGATCTACTTCAGCTATACATATGTAAAATTGTCTTAGTCTCATTCTGCATGATTTTGTATTATACATGTTATTAGTACTGTTTTTCACCTTCAAATTGCACGGTTTGACATAAAGCAGCAGTTGCAGAGATTTTTTATGCTTACTTTTGCAGTTAGGAATGGATTGTTTCTAGAGATATTGCTGTATGTGTTTGGTGTCATCCATATTTGCAATTCTGTTTTGTTTATTGCCGAAATGTAAATGAAGTGCTGCTTCTTGTTTCGTAATATACTTTGGCCGTTTAACTAAATGGGTAAAAGTTTCCCGGAATGCTGAGGCATTCCTAGTGAGAACAGTACCTGGCAGCTTGAATTTGCTGCAAGATTCGGAATGGAATTAATGGATAAACAACTCTATGGTTCCTTAACATTCTGTAACGTAATATGGAGTTTATTGGTTATTAAGTATTGCACACGTTAAAATATAGGATTTCATGCGATTATCTAGAAATCCATCTGCATGACAATTGAAGTAATTTGATAATGACCAGCTTGATAGCAAAAATGCAAAGAAAAGAAGCCATGTGCAAATCTGTTCCCAGTATCCTCACATTTATGCCCACTATGTAAAGTGTAACTCTCATAATTCAATTCTCCCGCGGCCCTACTTATCAAAATGGAAACCAAAAGACGCACTCTGCTACTCTTGTGTTTTCCTCCTGTTAGCCATTTTCGTCCTGTCCTGGTAGGGTACTCACGTGCCCTCCTTGCACATTTACGACAAGCTCTGAGGCCTTCGGCGGCCTTTTTTCCCCAGTTTATACCATTGCCATTCTGAAAAGGAGAAAGCTATTTGCACTGTTTTCTTTCTTTTACTTTTTATCTTGTTTATGGCTTTATGAAAAGTAGATACAATCACTGGTTGAAGATTTCTTAGATATTGTGGAGTTATGATTTTAATTTCCAGTAATTTAAATTCATTCAATACGTTACATCTAAGTATAATATATGTAATTTTATATAAAAAATTATTATTAAATATTATATTTTTAAAATTAAATAAAAATACAGCTGTACTAACTGTAGCCGAAGTTAGGCTGCAACCCTTTTAAGTGGATTGTGGCCCACCTGTCACTTTTTGGTCGCAAATTATAGTTAGATTTTAATGGGGTGGTCCATTGGTTGTTTCGATAGGCTCAGAGGGCCAGGGCTAATAATTTAATGGCCAATTTAAGAAGTGGAGCAATTGCTTGATAATTTGAGCACTGATTTATGCACTACAGCCTGTTAAAATAGGCTTTGTCTGCACTATACTAATCTTTTTTAACAAAATAAAAAATTAGAGTCTATTTTCTTTCATCTTTTTTAGTTGCTCTTTATTTTATTTTAACAAATATATAACTACAAATCCAAACTCTTTGTCACAATTCAACAATTTTCCACCATAGCTTAATTAATTAGCCAAACTCATTTTAAAATTACTAATACCTTCAAATGCGCCAAACGGCAAGGTTGAACTCGCAAAATATTGATCAAGTCCAAATAATAACTGAACGTAATGGATGTTATCACTTTGGTCAACATATGTAAACAATTCTCAATAGTTTGAACCCTCTTAATCAAAATCCTCCCCTCTTCAATAATCTCAGAGAAAAAGTGACATTGAATATCAGTATACCTCATTCAAACATGGTACATTGAATTCTTCACTAAATGATAGCATTTTGACTGTCAAAATAAATACTAGCATCTTCTAAATAATACCCAACTGTTCAAGTGTTCCTTATAACCAAATTACTTCCTTCACAACATTTGTGATTATTATATACTTACTTACCTCTGTAGTAGACAAGGTCCTTGTAGACTATAAAGTAGACTTTCAACTCACTATTACTTTTGCAATAGTAAGCACATACCCAATAGTAGATCTGTGCTTATCCAAATCACCAGCATAATTAGAATCTACATACCCAATAACATATTAATTACAATCATCATTTTGCTTAAAAACAAATCCAACATCTACAGTATTTAATAAATAGCTGCATATGAAATGTCGAGCTTTATACATACCATAGCATACATCAAGCTACTAACCGTATTGGAATAAGAAACCTTTGACGTATTGATACATTCCTCATTTATACCTGGAGATAACAATGCATCGAATTTGAAATGAGGAGCAAGTGGTGTACTAACAACCTTTTTCTAATCAAAAATATCAAAATGTAGCAATACCTTTTCAAATATTGTTTCTGAGTCAAACAAACCTTGTCTTTTCTTCTCTCTCTGCTAATCTCCATGTCGAGAATCTTTATGGCTTCACCAAGGTCCTTAATCTCAAACTCCTGATTCAATTAAGCTTTCGATTTTCAATTTCTCAATATTCCTTGAAGCTATCAACTTATTTTCAACATATAATAGTGTATAAACGAAAGATCCTTTTATAGCTTGTGAAAATATAAATTATCAAAATTGCTTTGGTGCATTTTTAATGTAACAAATGGCATGCTAAATTAAATGAAAAATCATAAAGTAAGCAAGCGATGCACTTGCTTGCTTAGTTATTCAATCAGTGAGGTAGTGGCTGACATGTACATGCATATAAACTCCCTTAATTTAATTGTAACTTTTAAATTCAATTGAAGAAGAGAAAGCCAGCCGGAAGAGAAGAAGAGATGAGGAAGAACAAAGAAAGAAGAAAAAGAGAAAAAAAATTAAAAATATTAATGATAGGTCAAAGTATTAATAAAAAAAACTTAGGTAGAAAATTAAAAATACCATCAAAAATTGAGTGGGTGGTACAATGATAAAAACAAAATATTAATGTTTTTATATTTATAATGTGTATTAGATTGTTTATCAATTTTAATGATTAAATTTTAAATTTACATATTTTAAAAAGGAGTGTAACGATCAAAAATCTTAAAAATCCTAAAACTACTTTAAAGTAATTATTGTAATACGAGTGAATAATTGTCTAAAGCTATATATATTTTAGCATAACGGTCGTATTGTATTGAGATTACTATAATTCTAATTATTTATGTTCATGATAAATTTGATAAGAAATGATAATTTGATATCCATGACATATGTTTGATATATATAAATTATTGTAAAATGATGTGAGTTTGAGCACGAGCCTTGACTAGAATACCAAATTACAGAGTATGATTATAACTATTTGGACAAGAATATGAGGCTGTCAGGTATATTTATAATATAATTATGAGCCTGACAAAAATATAAGGCCATCAGGTGGAGATTTGACTATCTAGACAAAAATATAAGGATGTTAGGTACGTTTTTTATTCATCTATTTAGACAAACATTTTGAGTCAAGTATGAAATGATTTATAGATGTTTATTGATGTAAAATAATTAATTTTATTGTGAAAAATGTTTAGCATGTGATTGATGTATGAGTTATACATGAGTTTAGAATGATTAAATAATTATTTATAAAAAAATATTTTCTTAAAATTTAAATCTACTCATTAAATCAAAAGTTCATTATTTTCTATTCCCTTCTTTTTCTCAAGTCATACAAGTTCGTTCAGTATATAGTTAATAATCAATGTTCAAACCACCAGACACATATTATATGAATTTTTTTTTATGATCATATTATATTTATATGTACGTATGTGTAAATAAATGATGTATGTATGTTATGGTGGGGTATAGAACCTCAATATATAATAATGATGAAGGCCAAAAGTTATTTATGTTGATTAATCATGAAATTTGATTTTTTTTTAAAGAATTATTATGAAAAAAATACTAAAAAAAAACATAATATAGAAGAATTTACCTCAAACTCTGAGAAGAGTTAGGGCAAGTCTAGTCATTTGATTTATCATAAACCAATCAAATCATTTGTACCATTATCTTAATGGCTCTTTTAAGCCGTAAAACAATCTTTTCAATTTACAAAAGAGCTTAGATCACCTTGCCTTTTCTTTCTTCTTAGTTGAAACGCATTAGTGACTTAGTAGGCTTCGTGGTGTTATTTTGGTTTTAAGTTATTTGAGTAAGAATTATTCAGCTAAAGTGTAAATTAATTTACATTCACCTTTTTCATTAGCTAGGAGCAAGCACCTGCCTGGACTAGATATATGCCTAAAGGAAGTAGATAAAATGTTACCACTTTAGAGTGTATGGCTATCTCACAACTTTCAATCATCAATAGTCTGTAGACTTTGGTCAATAAACCATTATTTTTCGGCCTTGTCAAATGAGTTTGTTTCTTATGAAGGCAGCTTTCTTTGTTCGTCCTAATTCGAGATTATGGCTCAAAAGATGCAACTTTTTTGTTTTAGACTTTCCTACATGTTAGGCTGGATGCCCTCTTTCCTTGTTGAGAGACAGACTCCAAGCCAAGATCGATGAGAAAATGGATACTTCTTTTCTCCATAAATACACCAGCGAGTCATGCCATAAGTTTTTACGTTCAACCTCTCTCCATCTTTCACATTGATATCCTTTGTGTTTATTTTTTCTGGAGCTATATCCAAATCGTTTGACACAAACAATCTATTATCTCATTCTACAACAGGTGGAAATTATTCCGACTATCAAATTTTTTTACATAAATTTTTGCATTTGTCATCGATATCATCTTTGTTAGTGTGAAAAATGATGCTACTTTTTCTACCATTTTAGTTTTATATTATAGCTTGATATAAAACAATAATACTAAACTTTAAACCAACTATTATATTCAATAGCTATTAACCATAAGAACTATATCAAACCTACAGTTTTGAAATAACTTGTTATGCAATGAAAGCTTTTTATTTTATTTTAGAGAATGCATAACCACAAACCAACTACTACTAAAATATAATACTAATAAAATAAAAAAATTAATAAATAAAATAATAAAATATAATCACAAGAGAAAATCTTAAATAAAAAAAAATCATATTTCATCAGTAAGTGATGTAATAGAATCTTTAATTAACTAAAGAAGGGATAGTTATTTATTAATGATAAATAAAAAAGTCAAAAAATATATTTTATTTTTAATTATTATGAGTAAAAGAAATTTATAAAATTTATTTTTAATTTTTTTATTTATTACTAATGAATAATTTTTTTCTTCATTAATTGTGTTCTTGCGGTATTATTTATACTGACATGGTAAAACTATTTCACCTAATATTTATTTAATCACACATTAATTATTAAAAAATAATAATAATAACATAAAATATCAATAAATATAATAATGATAGGAGAACACAAATTGTTAATTGATTATTTTATAAAAGGATTATTATGCGTAGAAACGAAAGATTTAGCAAAGAGGTCGTAGATGCAGTTGATTGGCGAGTAAAACTTTCGCATTGTTAATGTGATAGCCAAAGAATGAGTCTTTTATGACGTCGACGAGGATACGTAGGAGGATATGTCGGAGGGAATGATTAAAGGATGAAGAAGACTAATGGACGTCAAGGTGATGTACATGGTTGATGAAAACAATGGCATACTCCGAACATAAAATTAAGAAACAGATTAAGTGGATCGAGGTAATCAATTTGGAATTACTTAAAAAGGAGCACAATACATAGAGTTTGCCTTGTTTGTAATGATGATGGCAGCGCAATTGTGGTGATAAATGTGATGGCGTCTCTCCGAGGCTCTAGGTGATGGGCACGCCATTTGGTTCCCCATGCATTTAACGGTTTAAATACACTACTGAGGGTAAGTAACTTGGTTACTGCACCAAATGCATGTTAAGTTAAAAGTAGTTTTGTACATTGATACACCAAACAAAGTATAAATTTTCATTCAATTCATTGCAGTATAATTTATTAAAGTACTATACAATTCATATAAAATATTTTAATACGATGCGAACAGCCGAACCAACCCTAAAGGAACTGGCATTTCCGTCGTGGGAAATTTCTTGTGGCTTAATCAAGGGAAGTCCGGACAATTCCAGTCCAATAACTCTCTCAGTGGGAAAGCCCAAAGGTGGAACAGAAGTGAATGGACAGTCTTGGGCCAGTCACTTTGTTCTCTCTTCCATTAAGAAGGGCTCCAATCAACCTCTCAATGCTGCACTTGAAGAGCAAAACCAATTGTTTTGAACAATATAATTGATAATATTGCATTGGATGAAATTCTTCTGACCATTGCGTTGGTGTTTACGATGATCAACATTGATTTTTTCTTTTTAAAAAAATGGAAAAGAATTTGACAACCGACGCTGAGCGTGATAGTTATACAATAGTGTTCGAATCATGTTCAATTCATAGGAAGACGTGACAATTTTCTTCTGCTTCTACGCTTCAATTCTTGCCGATAAAAAGGGGAAAGTTAGACCTTAACAGAGATACAGAAAGAGAAAACAATCATACAAATAAAGAGAGTGAAATTTTAAGATCGTGCTGCGTTTTGACGCACACGTGCTTGGATGTGTAGCTTCGTGCTTGGATAGGCTTACCTCACATCGACACCTCTTCAGCCCCACCATTTCTCCATGTATTAATTCTTATTATGTGGCCGCTCTTGAGCCCTTAATTTCTCATTTTTCAATCTTATTTAAGCTTTGCAAAAATAAAAGATATAAGAACGAAGCAGGAAAATAACAGAAGATAAAGCGCGACCGCAGCAGTTTAACAGAGTAGAAGAAACCGAGAGCTGATTACCACCTCTCACTTGCCTTTATCCCTGACGACTCTTATAACAAACCCAAACCCAATTGACCGTCTGAGAGACAGAGTTCATAGCATAGCAATCAACAGATAGAAATGGCGGCCGAGAGAATAACAGCTGCGTGTTCTTCTACTCCAGCAGTATGCTATCTCAACATCAATGGCTCTCAAAGGAGGCCTGTACCTCTCCTTCCTTCGACCCGCTTTCCGGGTCTTCCTTCACGAGCTTCCCATTTCTTGGGAAGCCTGCGTTTATTGAATTCTACTTCTTCTTCTTCGAAGCTCTCCAATTCTCGCCACAGAAGCAGAAGACAGTTCTCTGTTTTTGCTATGGCTGCTGCTGATGGTATCTCTTCTCTTAGTCTCGTTTGATTACTGTTTTATGTGTTGAATTTCCTTTCTTTGGATTAATTCTAGTATACCCTCTATACAGATTATTGAAGTTTGCCATTTTTTATTTAGTTTCCTTTTGCGAGGTTTTGTTATATAATTTGATTTCATTAACTTTTAATTTCAGGAGAAAGCTAGAATTTTATTGATGTGGTAATGGCACGGACAAGTTATTTATTTATTTATTTTTTTGGATAATCTGGCTGTCTATGATGCAATTCCTTTTGTATTTGGTCTAGAAATAATAAATGTTATTCAGAGTTAGCCTTGATAAAAATTTTAAAAACTAGTCTGTTATATCTGGAGTTATAATTTTTTGCTTTAGTTCTCTCCCTTTCTTTGATGTCTTTGGAAGTTATTTGATCAAGGGTATGTTTAGGATTGATGTGTGGTGGCTTTTAAAGTAAGTACGACAATCCTAAACATGCCCAAATGACATTGAATTGCAGTCTGGTTGAAGCTATTTATATTTGAAGTTCACTGTCAAAACCTACTAATATAAATCCCCGGAGGAGTTTTCGCGGCTTTAAACTATGACTCTGTAATATTATATTGAAAATATGGCCTTATTTATCATAGAAAAGCCAAGATGTCATTGCAGCAGTGAACAATTAAGGTTTATTTTTCTGCAACAGTGTTATATGTGGAATGCTGAATTTAATGTATGCCTGACATGGGAAAATCAACTGTACTGTGTGCACATTTTTATAAGTTTTTAATGTTGATAGTTGTTTAGATTTCTGGAGTTTGGCTAACAGCAGGAATGGATTTCGTGAATAATTTTTTCCAGAGTCAAAACGTGTGGTATCATTAAAAGATTATCGCAATATTGGTATTATGGCTCACATAGATGCAGGGAAGACTACTACAACCGAACGTGTCCTATACTATACAGGAAGAAACTATAAAATTGGAGAGGTACATGAGGGAACAGCTACAATGGACTGGATGGAACAAGAACAGGAAAGAGGAATTACGATAACTTCGGCTGCAACTACCACCTTTTGGAACAAACACCGGATTAATATCATCGATACTCCTGGCCATGTTGACTTCACACTTGAAGTGGAACGAGCTCTCAGGGTTTTGGATGGTGCTATCTGCTTGTTTGACAGTGTTGCTGGTGTGGAACCACAATCTGAAACTGTGTGGAGGCAAGCTGACAAATATGGAGTTCCTAGAATCTGTTTTGTAAACAAGATGGATCGTATGGGAGCAAACTTTTTCCGGACACGAGACATGATAGTAACAAACTTGGGAGCTAAACCACTTGTAATTCAAATACCAGTTGGTGCAGAAGATAATTTTAAGGGAGTTGTTGATCTTGTGAAGATGAAAGCTGTGATATGGTCAGGAGAGGAATTGGGTGCAAAGTTTGCTTATGAGGATGTACCAGATGATCTTCAGGCGATGGCTCAAGAATACCAATCTCAGATGATAGAAACCATAGTTGAATTAGACGATGAAGCTATGGAGAGCTATCTAGAAGGAGTGGAGCCAGACGAAGAAACCATCAAGAAATTAATCCGGAAAGGAACCATTGCTGGCAGTTTTGTGCCTGTCCTATGTGGTTCAGCTTTCAAGAATAAGGGGGTTCAGCCATTACTTGATGCTGTTGTTGATTATTTGCCTTCACCGCTTGACTTGCCAGCAATGATGGGAACTGATCCTGAAAACCCTGAAGCAACAGTTCAAAGGGCAGCCAATGATGATGAGCCATTTGCAGGACTGGCTTTCAAGATTATGAGTGATCCTTTTGTGGGTTCCCTTACATTCGTGAGAGTGTATGCTGGCAAGCTTGCTGCAGGATCTTACGTGCTGAATGCAAACAAAGGCAAGAAGGAGAGAATTGGTAGACTGCTAGAGATGCATGCCAACAGTAGAGAGGATGTTAAGGTTGCTTTAGCAGGTGATATCATTGCTCTTGCAGGCCTAAAAGGGACCATTACAGGTGAAACACTTTGTGATCCAGACCATCCAATTATGCTTGAACGAATGGATTTCCCTGATCCTGTGATTAAGGTTGCAATTGAGCCCAAGACTAAAGCTGATATTGATAAAATGGCTTCTGGCCTGATCAAGCTTGCTCAAGAAGACCCTTCATTCCACTTCTCACGAGATGAAGAGATCAACCAGACAGTGATTGAAGGGATGGGAGAATTGCATCTTGAGATTATTGTTGATCGCCTAAAGAGGGAATTTAAGGTATTTATAAGCCCCTCCATGCATCTAGCTATCATGTTCATTTGAAGTATTTGTACTTGTGTTTCACTTTTAACCACAAGGTCAAAGGTCCAAATTTTCCTAATGTGTCATGTTTATATATGCTTTTTCACACAGTAATTATGTGCATATAAGTTGTTTATTATTTGTTTTGGGATTAATTTGCACAATTACTTGGATCAATTTTTATTTTCATCAAAGTAAGAGAACTAAAAAATGCAATGCAATTGTTTAGCCCATGCTATTCTTAATTTCAGAAAAAATTGCAAAGAAAGATATATTTTGGATACATGATCATTATCATGGCCTAAAAGTTGATCCTTGGTGCCAATAGGTAGAAGCTAATGTTGGTGCACCCCAAGTAAACTATCGTGAAAGCATTTCTAAAGTCTCAGAAGTGAAGTATGTGCACAAGAAACAATCAGGTGGACAAGGACAGTTTGCTGATATCACTGTGCGATTTGAGCCTATGGAGGCTGGGAGTGGATACGAGTTCAAGAGTGAAATCAAGGGAGGTGCAGTGCCGAAAGAATATATTCCTGGAGTCATGAAAGGATTAGAGGAATGCATGAATAATGGTATACTTGCAGGCTTCCCGGTCGTTGATGTACGTGCTGTGCTAGTTGATGGCTCCTACCATGATGTTGATTCCAGTGTCTTGGCATTTCAACTTGCGGCTAGGGGAGCTTTCAGGGAGGGGATGAAGAAAGCTGGCCCAAAGATGCTAGAACCTATAATGAAAGTTGAAGTTGTCACACCTGAAGAACATTTGGGAGATGTGATTGGTGATCTCAACTCAAGGAGAGGGCAGATTAACAGCTTTGGTGACAAACCTGGTGGTCTGAAGGTATTTCACGTTTTTGCTCAACTGTCCGTTCTTTTATCTGTACTGCAGTTTGAAAAACAAAATATAAAACAAAACATCAAAAAGGAAAGATTGATGCTAGTTGGTAGTTGGTACTCTCAGTGATTTACTGAGAAGAAAAAGGTGGCCATGTCCGGTACCACAAGAATTATGATGATGCATGATCCTTGTGGTGTTTGTTTTTACCCCTTGTGCCCTAATTAATATCCATTTGATGCATTGTTTGGGATTATTGCAGGTGGTTGATGCTTTGGTTCCACTGGCAGAGATGTTTCAATATGTAAGCACACTCCGAGGGATGACAAAAGGCCGTGCATCTTACACTATGCAATTAGCCAAATTTGAGGTCGTCCCTCAACACATCCAGAATCAACTCGCAGCGAAAGAACAAGAAGTTGCTGCTTGATTAATTGTCTGAAGAAACAAATATCACATTAACCTGATAACTCAAGGAGTTGGGAATCTTTTTGTACTAATTCTTAAATTGTGGTGGTTAATCTCTTCTTGTGTGACTTGAATGTAATTTTGACAGAAGATATGAGGAGATTTGATTACGTCCATGTAACACACGTACAGAGGATGGTCTTAAACCTGTAGTAAAAGTCTACAACATTTGGAAACGGAGATTGATTTTCATTTCCAAACGTCAGGTGTCGTGGAGAATTTATTGATAATAATTGGAACTGCTGCCAACCTGTGGGGAAATTAAACAAACCAAGCAGTGGTTTTTAGAGAGTAGCACAAGTCAAATTGATAATGCTGAAAACACTGTTGGGAGCATTGTATGTTCTTTGGAATCTACAGATGTCCGTTCGCAATGACTGTAGTTTCCCCGTTGGCAATGACCGTTGTTTCCGGGTAAAACCAAAATTACATCCGTTAAGGAGAAAATTCAGCTTTTTGAAATAAGGATGCGTTGGATTAGCACAGCAACAGACAAGTGTACGCATAGATTTTTTAACGGCCACTCGTAATTTCGAATCAAATGACATGGTCTGGGCTGTACCAAGAATGCCTAAACTTCAACATGGTTATTGAAGTGCCAATTTCTAACGAAAGCTAAAATGCGGATATGGATGTGGATGTTCCGCTCCCAAACTGAAACTGAGCCGACAATTATCTATTGGAAAATATGCAACGAAAAGAATATCTGTAGGACCAATACGGATAGAAACTTCAATGACAACAAACATTTGCGTAACTACCAACGAAAATGCATGCAGATCCTCTAGTTATGCTTCAATGTCCAGTCCAAAAGAATTCGTTTGTCAACCGAAGGCTTGGATTCCCTTCATTGAAGAGGAACTCTTTTCAAAAATAAGTTTCTTGAAAAGCAAAAACATAGATCCCACGCCACCAATCGGCACATCAGATTCTGAGACAGGCCTTGTTTTTGTCGCGTTTATACCTATCACTCTACAACTGGAGGATATATGTAAATTACAATCCGTTCATTCCGACTTTGACTCTGGTCTAGCGTTTTTTGCAACAACACAACAATGCAGATTTAGAAGTTCCAATTTCTTATTCTGTAAATGCATTTCCCAGCACAATGCGAAAGCCAATAACATAGACAACGCGGGCACTAATGAATGTACACGGACATTTAGAAACGATATATTCTGCAGTTCAATGCAAAACACTCAAAATTTCCAACTGAAATTAGTTCTTTTACCAATTAGTAACTTAAATTCACCCAGCGAAATACAATTTACTGAGATTAAACAAAAAGATTTCATTCAGCAGGCGTAACTTTCTCCAAATTTATCTGATCTGAACAATTCCAGCATTGATCAACTTCTGAATCTTGTCCATCACCATTGGGTTTTTCATGTGATCCTGCGCAGCTTTGGGATTTTCCTGGAAGTCAACCAACACCTGCCCACAGCATAAATTCCCATTAGCCTGTAACAGTCCACTTAATATTCCAAACCGTAAACACCCAAGTTGAAATTTCCAAGTAACCTGTAACAGACAAACCAACTCACTCTGTTCTTCTTACCTGTCTCATAACTGGGTCAGAGAGTATGTTCTGAATTTCAGGGTCCTGCATTCCCTTGGCCTGCCATGGAAGAAAATTCAAACCATACTCAAAAGTTGTCAAACGTATAATTCTGTCCAACAGATTTGGAAAAAGGCTAACCTGTCTCTCTCTTAATTCCTCTGCGCTTAGCTCACCACGACCAGCCTTATTAATTTGCTGTACACATCTGCAAAGAATTTTGGAGCAACAATTGAACAAAGATTAAAACAGAGGCAAGTTTGGAACAGAAACAATAAGAAAACCAAAAAACCATTATTTATGCCCTGTACCTCTTCACACCATCAAGCAGGTCCTGGTTTTGTGGATCATGTTTTAGCCCCTCCTGGTATGTTTCTAAGGCTTTGTCATATTCTTTCATGAAAAACTGAACGGCTCCTTTTCTGGTATAACCTTTAGAAAATCTAGGATCAAGCTCAATGCACTTCTCTGCATCCTTCAATCCCTCAGGCAGTGCCCCCAGTTTAGTATAGCATGCAGCTCTGTTACTGTATGTCTGAAAGGCAAAACCAGCACATGTTTCAGCAATTTACTAGACTTGTATGCTTGACCAAGTTAAACAAGCACCTGAACTAAGGAAAAATGAATGGAACACATACCCTTGGATCTTTGGGGTTCCTTCTCAATGACTCTGTATAATGTTTCACAGCCTCCGGATACTTCTGCTGCTTAAAATATTCATTGCCTGCACATCATCAACAACAGGTTTGAGGTCAACCAACATCTCCAATAGCAGAAAGTACAAACATAGTGTGCGCATCATGTACACCACTCTTCTGAACCACAACCACAACAATCTCACTTTCCAAGAATGGGAAAAAGCATGAGAAAACAGTGAATAGCATCCTTTTCCAAATGCCATAGCTGAACCCATATAGTAATATCAATACATTAAATTAAAAGAAATTGCCAAGAAACAGGTATCTAGCACTACATGCATTAACATCGATATGAATGTAACTACAAAGACACCCAAGAGCAGGGATGGGGCTAAAGCATACTGTTTCAGCATTTGCTAATGCATGTGTTTAAGAATGTGTGCGTGCTCGCATGTTTAGGAACATGAGCACCAAATGCAAAAGACAAACAGTTAAGTGTACCTTTCTCGCGCTCCTCATCAGCTATCTTTGGATCAAAAATCTCTTGTTGCTCTAGTTCCTTCTTAGCTTTCTCGGCCTCATTAAGTTTCTTCAAAGTGTCTGGGTTTCGATGCTCAGTTAGAGCTTTCTGGAATGTCTCAATAGCAGGTTCAAAATCCTTGGAGCTTTTTGCCATTTTCACAAGGGCAGTTCCCTTCCTTGTTAAAGCTCTAGCTATCATTTTAAAGTCAGATCTAAGCTCTCTTCCCCTTTCAACAGCCTTGTCGCAATCCTTAATGCATTCCTCATACTAAAAATAATTGATGATAATAATCAGATAAAAACCATTTAAAAAACAGAGACATCATAACAAATGTAAAGTATTTTCCAGCCGAGTGAACTTGAGACTACATGCAGATACCTTTTCCAAGTTTGATCACAATAACACTTTTAGGAATTATAACAATAGAAATAAATAAGCATTTGATATATAGCAGACACATGTTATCAACTCATTTACTAAAATCAATATCAGCTATTATGCATTCTGTTCAGTAGGCTTCAACTATTCCAAATTGTTTGAAACCCACTAAAGATGATTAAAACTTAGTTTATATTTAGTAAGACAAAAGGTTTTACCAGTCAAAGCAAGAACAAGGTCCAAAAGAAGAACTCCAACTTATGTTGGGAAACAGAAGCGTCAGACAAAACAAATGCCTCAGAGTTAGCAGGTTGGTGAGTGAACCCTACTTCAGCTAATGATAAAAATTTAGAATAAATGTAAATGGACCAAAGTCTTAACCCTATCTTTTTCACAGAAACTTATATGATATTCAACATCATTTTACAACAACAGCTTACTCCCTCCCAAATAAACAACATTAGGATGTATTACTATTGGAAAGACGTTCAGAGAAGGCACTAATACCACATGCACAAGTGCGAGAAGTTTCTCAGCTCGGCAAAAGTAAAAAAAAACGACATCATCGAAACCCTGACCCGCGTCTACTATAGCCTCCATATTGAAACTCTTCCCTCTTAACTATCATTGTTTACTCATTACATGCAGAAAATAAACGAAACAGCAGTTGCATGAACGAGTTAAATCCTTATTATAGCCTACGTTTTGTAATATATGTCTAGACTTTACTTGTAATTACTACGAATGCACATTATGATATTTATTCATTTGCACAGAGTAACAAAGAAAACATATAAAACAAATCTGAAAATACCTTTCCCATCTCGAGATAGACCGCCGCACGATTAGTTATGTAAGAAATATCTTGATCATCAAGCTCCAGTGCCTTGGTATAATGTTCAATTGCCTTCTCAAATTCCTTCTTCTTATACGCAGCGTTTCCTTCCTCTTTCTCCTTTAATGCTATTGTCTTCCTTTCCTTTGCTTCTTTCTCCTCTTCCGGCAAATCCATAGGCTCGGGCTCGGCCTCTCGCTCGGGCCTCTTCTCCTCCTTAGCCGGCACTGGTTTCTTCGGCGAATCTTCCTCCCGCATGTCGACGTCGTCATCACCACTGGTGGGCCCCTTAAGCTTTACGTTTAATAATACCCCTAAAGCTTGCATCACACGCTGGTCCTTTAAGTAAAGGTTAAGATTGTTAGGGTTTTTCTGAATTTCTAGCATCATATCACAAAAATCTTTCTGCTGTAGAAAATTTCTCGTCGTCGGATCCGCCGTCAGTTTTGCCCACATATCCGGTCCAGCAAAAGCAGAACCGAACGGATTATCCGCCGACGGGGAACGATATCTGAAAGCAGCCGAGGCCGCCGCTTTAGCATCGGCTAAGCCAGATTTGAGCGCTTCATTGTTCGGATCAATGTTGAGCCCTTTCCTATAAGCCGAGACGGCTTCGGGATATTCCTGCAAACCGAGGAGAGCGGCGCCGAGCCGGCTGTACCCTTTGGACCAGTCCGGCTTGAGCTCGACGGTCTTCTTAGCGTCAGATAACGCTTCAGCGTAGTTTTGGAGGGAGGCGTGGGCGGCGGATCGGTTAGAATAGAGAACGTGATTGGTAGGAGAGAGAGCGATGGCTTCAGTGAAGTGGCGCACGGCGGCTTGGTAGTCCCCCGCTGAAAACGCCGCGTTTCCCTTGGCTTTGGCTTCCTCTGCCATGTCAGGATTTAATTAGTCAAGAATTATAAGAAATATTAGCAGAGTTTTGACACTTAGTAGTTGTGAAATGAAGAAGACGAAGTTATGAACTTGAATAAAAGAATGAGTTGAGGGAAGATAGTCCTGGTTCAAGGGGTTCTGGAAGGTTCGGTTAAGGTTAAGCGAGTCTTTTCGCTTATTTTTAAAATAATCTTATTTTTAAAATTATTAACATAAATAATTAATTTTATATTTTTTCATTAAATTTAATTAATTTTTTTAATTTTAAAATAAATTTACTCTTACATAACTATGTACACTTAAAAATAACATAAATAACAAATATATATTAAATACTGTGTATGGGTTGAAAATTTTATCCAAATATTTTTTATTTTTAATAAAATTTTTAAATATATATTTTTTAATAGAGTTCAAATGTCTTTATATTTTTTTTAATTTTACAATTTCGTATTAATTTTATAGTAAACAAAAATTAATTTGTGAACTTATTGTTTATTGTAAATAAGAAAAAAATTATAGTAATAAAGAATCTAATTCAAGCCATAAGAATGCGAAATAACAATGCATTTATTGTTGAGCTACAATAAATTTTGTTATATAAAATAAAATTTATTATTAATATTATTTTATAGATAAATAATTATAAAAAATAAAATTATTAAAAAAATTATGAAATTAGTTAAATTGATTTTAAAAAGATATAATTAATTATTTATATAAATAATAAATATAGACTTGTTTGGTTAGGTATTGAAAATGATAGTAGCATTTTAACTGTTTAATTTATATAATTTTATATATTAATCAAACCGAAAATCTTGTTACCGTTCACTGCCTACTACATTGCCGGAGAAGTCCCACTAGACCTCATCCTTCAAAAGAACACAAATGTCGTAACAAAATTATGGTAGACGAATCTGCGAAAAGACCATTGTCGAAGTTTGCCCAAGACATGGACCGACAAACCTACATGAGTGAAGAGAATCTTTAAATCTTAATAGAATTAATTATTTGTTAAATTATCGGATAAATTTCATTATCGGCTTATGTCCACATTTATTGTTATGCTGTTTTAATAATATTTAATGCAATAAATATTTTATATTTATTTTAATAATATAATAATTTAATTTTTGATATGATGAATTATACCCTCTAAGGAGGACAACATATAATTTTAATTTATTATCAAGATCTGAGGATCCAATTGCTATAATTTATTTAACTTTATTTTTAATAGTTATTTTATTACAATGATTTTTTGGACTAACCCAAATATATTTTATTATATTGTATTTTTTTTTAATTATTTTTAAAACGACAGGAGTTTACACGTTATTTTTATCCTTATATATTGAAAATTGAACTAAAAAAAACTATTAAAATATTCTTTTCTAAACTCTCCAGGCAGCTGCGCCTCTCATTTCGCCAGCCCAGGCCAAGGTGCTCGGTTCGCTCGGTCGCCGTTCGCTGCCATCGTGTGGTCGCCGGTAATTTCTTTAAGAGTTTCCTTAATATTTATGTTATTTGATCTCCAAATTAATACGGAAATTCTTTTATCAGGATTCTTGTGTGTGTATTTGTGGTTAATTTGTATTGATGGATGTATTTGTGATTGATTTGTCACGAAACTTGTATTCGTTTCCTTAAAAGAGGGTAAATCATTTGATTCTTAACTATCTTAAAAACTTCGCACACCTTTTACATAATTCCCCATGACTGGTTTTTACAGCTGGGTTGATTTTATAGAATTTCTGTGTTACGTGGATAAACTTTCGTTAAATGAATTTTTCTGCGCATTTTAGCTCAATCATTTTTAGACTTAACAACTATTGTTCAGCTGGAATCTTAGATATTGATATCCAGTAGTCTAGCGAAAAATCAGTTATTTGTATTGAGTTATAAGTGCTAGCAAAACTTAAATTGGACTATGTAGAGGCTGACGTTCTAAATCTCTGTAGTAGATGAAACCTGTTGGTTTTTTTCATTCATAGAAGTGATAAGGAGTGCGTCCAGGCATGTAGTTATGTTCTCAATTATAGTTTAAGTTTTAGGGATTTCATACCATATAAGATTTGTTGTAGGGGTCATGAATGCACGAGTGTTTTGGATCTTGCCTATCTTCTGTAAACTTCAATAATACATCGTTGTACCTTTCACCTTTGTGGTTTGCCTTGGCCTTTCCATGTATGGTGGATGGTGCAAAAGAACAAAGTGTTTGATATTAGGTAGGTGTGAGAAATAGTACACAAAGTGTTTCAACCGTGTTTATGTATACCCTGAGGCTCCTAATGAGTTGTTTAGAAATGACTGTTAAGTAGTGTAACATGTATTATAGAATTCATTATGTTTTGTTAATCAATTCCATGACTGATAAAATATGCAGAATTCCTCCATTAAAAGTACTTACCCTGGAAGGTTGAACTTTCTTGTGCATTTTCTAATTTATATGGAAAAATAATGAGAACTAATTCCTATTACAGAATGAGCTTGAGCGCAAAATTTATATCAGTTGACATTAGGTTTGAAGCTTAAACAGCATGGATTGAGATTGTTCAGGTCATGTATTTTGTTTATATTGGTTGTATTTTCTATTTCCTTTTTCACTTGTTTTGTGAGATGGGGGAGGTGAGAAAGGGGGTGTTTTTGGCCATTCAAGCGTTAACAGCTAAGATTGACAACTGAAATATGTGGCAGAATGGTGCCTTTTACTGGTGCTATACAGCAAGCCTTATGAATTCACAAAAGCAAGGGAATAGGTGTTAGGCAAAGGAATTTACTCTCGAGTCAGTCTCTCACTCTATGCAAGTTTTGTCTGGAGTTCTATTATGTTCTGCAGTTTCTAATTATGGTGTTCTTATCTCATTATATTGGGTTTCTTGAAATTCCAAGTACATATTACTGCTATCTGATCAGGGCATGTGTAAATTACTTTGTGTCCAGGTGGGGAAGGGGAGACGATTGTAAATGACCTGTGATTTGATTGGCCACTTAAGTTAATTTTGCTCTTTATCTTTTGTGGATGGTTTATGCACGTTCTCCCTCTTGGTCACATGAGAATACCTTGTGCTTTCGAAAAACTTTACGAAGCAAGGTATTAATGGATTTAGAGATACTAATTCCCATTTTTGCTTGCATCCTTAATTTCTCTCCTCATAGATTTTTTTTTAACTGTTAGAGTGGGAAAGATTACTGCATTAAGAATATATGTTTTGGACTCTTACTTCTCTATATAATATTCATCAGCATAATTTATGTATGGAAAAATGCTTTTAAAAAAGCAGGCCCATAAAATTTTGTTGTTTTAGATCATTATTATTCTTTCCTTTAATAGGTAATCAAATTTGTAGGGAAGGATCACAATAAGGGATTGATGAATGGTGCTTCAAGTAGCTTACAGGCAGCTTTTTCCCACTGTGTACAGAAAGTGCGAAATTATGATTACCATCACTAACTCTGCCTCCTCGAACTCCCCCCTGAAATGCGGAAAGCTGCTTTTGCATTCCGTGCTTTGAATGTGGAAACTTCCAGAGCTATGGACATTCTTCTGATCCCAGGATTGGTCTCATGCACCTAGTCTGGTGGCAAGAAGCCATAGACAAAATCTATGCCAATAAGCTAATTGAACACCCAATAGCTGAGGCCCTTGCATCAGTGGTATCTGAGAATAAAATTAGCAAGGGATGGCTGAAAAGGTCAGTTGAAGCTCGTATTAATGATGCAAATAGAGATGCTACTGATATCCCAGAAAAAAAAATCACATAGTTGGAGAAATATGCAGAGGACGCTGTATCAGCTCTTCTATACATGACATTTCAAGCGGGTGGTATCAAGTCTACTGCAGCCAATCATGCAGCATCTCATACTGGCAAGGCAAGTAGCCTTCTTTTGTTGCTTAGGTCATTACCATATCATGCTAGTTGAAAACATCACTTTTCTTATATTCCAACTGAACTGGCAGCCAAGCATGGGTTGCTGGTGGAGGAAGGGGGTCAATTCGAAATCCACTTGGATTCTCGTGAGGGCTTATGTGATGCTGTTTTTGAGATGGCATCAATAGCAAATGTCCATTTGCTTAAGGCTCGAGCATTAGTAGGGACAGTGCCTGATGAAGCTTGTCCAGTGCTTCTCGAGTCTGTGCCAGCTCAAGTTCTCCTGGATTCCTTGCATCGAGTGTACTTTGATGTGTTTGATCCAAGGTTAGCTCGAGGGGTGCTGGGCATTCCTCCATTGTGGTACCAATTGAAATTAAAGTGGTATTCCTGGAGGGAAAAGTACTGCAAAATGATCTATTCTTTTATTGGTATGGATGATAGGAATATCAGATGTTAGAGAATATACTTTAATCCATGCCTTCATCAAGGGACATATTTACCATCCTTTGCGAAGGGAACACGCATGCTAATCTTTTTTTCCTATGTATGCTAATCTATTTTTTTCTTGTGTTCTGCTATTGATAAAAGCGTGGCACAGTGCTGTAACTTTCTGACATGATGCATGGGAATTATCGGGCAGAGAAGGCACTGTTTTTGCAGTTTACCGGCTGGAAGGCATAGCTTCTTGCGGAACTTTTTTCCTTTGTTCAGGGATTATATTCTAGAAATTTTTTTACATGAAATTTTGTGATTTAATTTTGGTGGATACCTCGTACCTTATATATTGATTGCTGAGATGTAAGTATATTTTTATGATTTACAATGATCACTAACATATTCTCAATATTGGTTGTAATAACTGGCCCAGAAAATATAACTTATGATTTGCTATTTGGATGGGCTCCATCTTGGTGCTTGATCTAGCGTTATCAGACAATCATTCATAATCTGGACCAATAATTTCGGTCTAATTCCCATTTTTCTGTGAGAAATGAGAAGCCCCATAACTTTCCCCGAAAGCCAGAGAACAGAAAAATGTCTGGTAATCATAACCATATTGATGAGTTTGGACTGTTTGGCCGTCCGTTAACTAAATAGTAAGATTAGGGATGGATCTTTTAAATCTATATTCGCATCAGTTAAAAAAATTTTAATTTCACTTCAAATTTTGTTGTGAGTTTACTATTTGATTACCAAACCAATTTAAATAATTATCAAATTTATATAGATATTTGTAATTTTTTTTTAATATATTTTCAAAACTATATATATACTATAATTAAATATCAAATTTAAATGTATAAAATATTTAATTAAAATTATACATTTTTATTATTAATTGCAAAGAAAATACACCATCAAGAAGATTCAATATAAAATAAAATTGATTACAATTTCATAGAAAAAAAATAAATAATTTTTTTAATAAATTTATATATAAAATATTATAAATTCAAAATAAAAATTTATAAACTTATAAATCCAAAAATAAAGAATGAAGAAAATATTATTGAATTTAATCTTGTAAACAAGATAACTAATCTAATATTTTTTGTACATAACACTATAAGTGTAACGATAATTCCCTTGTTCGAATTTTATGTTAAGTTAACGCAAGTATATTATAAACTTATTTGAGTTTTATATACGGTAGTTATATAATAATATATATTTAATTAATTAATTTTTTTATTGATGTTTTATGATAACAAATTTAAGAGTACACGAAGATAACAAAATCAAAAGAATTAGAAGAATTATTGAATTTTAAAGATTAAAAAAAAAGAAATAATCATAGATTATAGTAAGTAAAGTGATTATAAAAGAATAAAAAATTAATATTTTTATTTTATTTAATTATAATGAGTTTGTAGATGTCTATAACAATATTTTCGAATATTTATTTATATTCGTATTTTTTTCAAACTCATTAGTAATTTTAATTTTTTTTGAAATTCATCTTAAATTTGTTAAGAGTCATGCTCTATTAACCTCGTGATAAATATGGACTAATAAATTTATAGATAAAATCATCTTTCCTGAGTAAGATGTTGTCAAAGATTGATTAAGGAGAATTACAAGGTAATATTTGATTCACAAAAGTTGAAATGAACCACACAATTTCTTCTCCAAAAGTTGAAAACATGAAGCGTCAAAGAATCCATCAATCAATTGCAACAACATAATAAACGTCTGAAACGTAAGTACTAAACATAATAAACTTTGCTGTTGGAACTAAAGCTTAATAACACGTGTCGACATCTAATTTTAAAATTAAGCGTTGAAAAGACTAGGAATTGTTCAAATTTATAAACACTCTGCTCGGAGAACCTTACAGAAACTACTTTCCTCAGCAATAAACAAAACACAGAAAGCAAACCATCGTCCAGCACCGGCAGCTGACATAAGACTCCCCCCATAAGTAAGACGTCGACATAGGATTTCCGGAATGGGACCCATCTTTTGTAAGTCGTTCAAACGTGTCAGTCCCTTGTTTTGCATGCTCACTCAAACCCCCGAAATTTTTTCTTCAAGTTGAAGTCTCTCTCTTTTGTAATTTGTGCTTTTTCTTTACTCTTACTGATTTTCTCTAGTTGTTTCACTCTCTATGGCCAACAATCATCCCTCTATGTTATTCTTTTTGTCATTACTTGTTCTTTTTGGAGATGGTCAAACTGCCTGGTGCAGCCAAAGGGATCAGTCAGTAATCAGGTTGCCGACAGAGAAGGAAGAGCAGACGGTGGAGGAAGACGTTGAGAAAGTTGGCACAAGATGGGCGGTTATCTTGGCTGGATCGTCTGGTTATGGCAATTACAGGCATCAGGTGAAAACTTTATTAATACCTACAAAACTTCATATATATATATATATATATATATATATATATATGTTCTTTAGTTTGAATTTAATTTTGATGAAGAAATTGTGGTCTCTTTTATGGGCAATATATGGAGGCGGATGTTTGCCATGCATATCAGTTGCTACTCTTAGTGTTCATATACGATGACATAGCCATGCATCAGATGAATCGGAGGCCTGGTGTGGTAATCAAACATCTGCAAGTTGAAGATGTTTATTCTGGTGTCCCCAAGGTACATTCCAATCTTTTTCTTGTAACGTTATTTATATAATATTAAACTTTCCTAAATATCTAGAATCACTAATTTATTAGTAACAGTCAATAGATTAATAATGAGTAGGGTGTAATGTCCTGGTTGGCTGCTTTTTGTTAATGACCCATCTTGGACAGTGATATACAGTGCTATTGGGCGTGTTAATTTTGATTGTCCGTTTGTCATTATTGTTAGGCTTGATGTGCAATCATCAAACGCAGTTAGGAGTTCTTGTGGTGTGTATTCAATTACAATAATCCAGTGTAAGCTTGTAATTAAAACAATTTGATAATGAGGTTTTGTAATAACAAGTGTTTCCACTCTACTGAAAATGAATGGCTGTTCTATTATTATATAGAGTATATTGGCCCGTCACTATTAGTCGAAACTTCTAAATTGGGTTAAATCACAGTATTTGCAATCTGGCAACATAGGACTCCACATGTTTGTTATGTTTAGATTTGTAACTACAGCGCCTTCAAGCAATCACTGTATCAAATTCCGTATTTCCCCGGAGAGCCGACACAGTCATGGAAAGGTTCAACAAAGTCATTCAGACGGTTCTTGTATGAAGCTCTCTCTTTTTTTTCTAGCTTCACCATCCTTAAGCTAATTGAATACTTAATACTGAACGTCTCAGTAGCTGCAGCTTAGTTCTAGACGAATATTTTTTAAAAAAATGTTTTCAATGTCCGCATAAGTGAATAATTACAAAAAGTATCTTAGTTGATCGATTTAAATCGTACTACTGGATTTTTAATTTTTCTTTTGGAGCAAATAGACAAATTATTATAAAACCAATGAAATGAAATGAATAAGGATAGGGATGATCATGGCAGGATTATACCGGGAAGCAAGTAGCCACTGAGAATCTATATGCTGTCCTTCTTGGTAACAAGAGTGCTGTGAAAGGTGGAAGTGGCTAGGTTGTAGATAGTAAGGCTAATTGACAGGATCTTTCTTTACTACCCTGACCATGGAGGCCCTGGAGTTCTTGGTACATCTCTTATGCTATCTTATATCATCTTTTATACAAGGTATTAAAAAAAAACCAGTGTTGAGGTTCCATCTTTATCATGTTAGCTGTGACATGGTTCGTGAAGCTGCTTCTGTATAAAAATTTAGATTTCATTTCCCTAACTCGGATGCTTATTTGTACAGAAAATGATGAGCAAAGTGGCTCGAAAGATTAGAATAGTTATTATAGCTTATTGAATTTGCTTCTGTGTGCTGTAGGGATGCCAAATATGCCTTTTTCTGTATGCCATGGAATTCATTGACGTCTTGAAGAAGAAATATGCCGAAAAGGGTTACAAAAAGATGTTAAAAACATCATGTTCACTTCAGAATTTGTGTAAAATATATACCGAGATGTGGTTATTGACGGATATGATGAACCTTAATTTGCCTCTTTGGATATATCATTTTTATTAATCTCAAAATCAATACTTAATAGCAAGATTTTTTGCACTACAAAAAAGCAGAAGAAGATGGATCAGGGAAGAAAACAGAAACACTTGCGCACATAATAGAGACAATGAGGCACAGAAATCACTTAGATACGAGAGTTGGAAGGATTGGAGTACTTCTATTTGGACCAAAAGAAGGTTCTACAGTCCTTAAAACCGTTAGACAACCGGGTCTGCCTCTTGTTGATGATTGGCATGCCTGAAATCAATGGTAACAATTAGTAGTATATACTTTTTTTCCAAATATGATTTTTTTTTATTCATTATGACAAATTGAAAAAATGAAATCACTGGGCCATGTATTACAAGACCTAGTCTTGCAATGGTTACAGATCTTTTTCCCATTTGAATACACATTTTACAAATTTTTGAATTTAAAAATTGTAAAATTGAAATTCATGTTGACAAAAATTAATAAAAATGAAATAAAGAAAGAAATTTACACCTTTACATCCGCATTTTTCTCCTTTTAAATTTAAGAATTTATAAATATTAAAAAGAAAAAATATGGGAGAGTGTTTGATTTATTTAATGAAAGCATTTTTGACCCTATGTACATATTTTAGGATATCTATGAATGTAAATATAAATAAATTTTTTTGAAGAAAATATAAACAATTTTGTAAATGTTTTTGTGATCACCCATGGCGCCAGTCACTCTTCATAAACAAAGCCCAGGCCCTAAAATGTAGTTGGAAGAGCAAATATGGGTGTAAATAGTAGGCCCACTATTGACAGGTTGCAGTCTGCTCTGGAAGAAGGCAAGACAATGGACATCTTGGGGTTTCAGTGCTCTAATTGGTATGCATCCGGTTTTAAGAATATGGGTCATTCACAGAAAAATGGTGCAAGAGGGAGGGATAATGTCAGAAAAGCTGATAGCGTCATTCGTGCGGCCACGTTACAGCCTCGTCACCTCTTTTAGTGGCCTGGTCCCCAGCTATTTTCCAGGCGGCAAGAGGGATTCGCAGCCTACAAACGCAGAACTCCTTGGATGGGAAGCTTTCTACAAAATAAATTCTCTCCAGTCTCGATACATGTCTTGTTATGTGGCTTACAATTTTGATTCCTTCTGCATTTGCAATACGAGCAAGTTGCGAGACAATTCTAGGCTGACTTGCTGCAAAGACAATTCTGGGCTTTTTGCCCTCGCTTCATTTTGTGTGTTAACCAACTTGGATAGCAGGAGTTGCAAGAAAATCCCAGCTATTACATGCACTGGTGTTATTATGATTTTTCAATTCAGGGGGTTGTTAGTTGCGCCCACGTTACGTGGAATATAAATAAATTATTTGTTTATAAAGTTTAAATTATTAGATAAGGCTGACTTCATGTCAATGTCAAAAAATAAAATTTAATAAAAAAAATTTATAATTAAAAATATGATATAAAAAAAATATTAAATAATAAAAATTAATTTCTATATCTTTATAATTCAAAAATTATAGAATATATATAAAACTAAATATTTATAAAAAATAAAAAAAATTGAATATAAACACCTCTTATATATAATTAATATTTAAATTAATTTTTTAAAATTTAATAATAAATAATAATAATTTTAAAAATTAATTTTACAAGACACTTGTCTGTATATTTAACATTTTTATACCACCCACCTAAATCATTCAATTGAATTGCTGCACGCACGCTTGGATGAAACCGACGGAAGTGCGAGAGGTGTACGCGTGTGAAAGTTCATTCGAGCAAGCAAAATGTCTGTTTCAAAGACAAATTTTCCCCAACATTTGAATCATATTAGAGACCAATAAAATTCATCGATGCGTGTATTTGTAGAGTTTTATTCTATTTCAGATTAACGTGTAGATGGGATGCCATTGAAAATGCGAATCATGTTCATTGATTTATGAAATGGACGCCTTACCTCACAAAAAAACAAAATGTCAATTGGATCAAGTCAGTTGACCCACCAATGACATACTCTTAAAATTTTAATCATTCAAAAACTTCTAATAAAGTGTGGGGTAAAGTTGGGCTTCGTGTTCATATCAAATGTTTAATTATCAGTGTAATGTTTTGAATTCTAAAATATCTTTCAACTTGTCCGTGATTGCTTGGAATATTTACTTATTAGGCAGTAAATTAACCCAAACTGCAACAGAGAATTTGGTAATTTACCTTAAACGAATCTACCATTAGAAAAATGCCAATAATCAGCTGGAATAATTAATTTTGATTGAGCGAGGGAAGGGATCAGTCCATGTTCATTTTGTAAATTTTAGCAAGCTAACAATATCATGAGAATACAACCAACTCGTCTCATGAAGTGCGCTATAATTAAATACATTGTTTTCTTGAAAATACCTCTTGCAAGTTAATTCTTGCTCTGTAGATCTTAATCCTACTCTTTCTGGATGGCCGGTTCAGACTTCCCACTAAGATGGAATGTTTTGACAGTAAATCAGTTCATGCTATTGTTGTTGATTAATAATAAATCTTCTTTTTTCTTAGCAATGGACAATAACCAGCTAGACTCTTGTTGTTCACTTAAAACTTGTGCTGCCTCGCAGTCCTGCAATAAATAAAATCTCAAGCTCACAAATTCAGAGTTCGAATATTGGGTTCTATCGTTTCCCTTGCAGGACAGCTTGACTAAGACTCTTGGGTCATATTTATTATTTTTTCCCTGATCAAATCTTGATTTTGAGGCAGTCCTTTTGGCTGTCGTGCTTAGCCTTTGTCGTCATGTACAAAATTGTTAATCGGTAAGTTGATCACTTGTTAATCTAACGGCCTTACTTTACTCAGCAACACATGTAACTGACATCAAATATCTTCTCTAAGTGGATTACGGTTTGCTCTGTTTTGTTTTTGCTTCAATTTCTATCACTATTATTAATTAAAAATACCCCATGTATTCTAGCTGGACATGGGGATTTTGCCCAGAGAAATAAATCAACAGGAAAAATGGAAACATGATTTGGGCATCTTTGATACATGTATTCAAACTTAATAGTTTTCTAAATTGTTTGTTTGACATAGAAGAAAGGACTTGGTATTTTATCGCTAATATTTGGAAAACAATCTGCAAAAGTAGCAGAAACAAATAGATGCACCTTTTTATTTACAAAATTGGTGGAATTCAGTCAAATCCTAGAAATCCATAGTGGATCATGTATACGACTCTGCTGCTGGTATTTGCTATTCATCACCAATGTAGACGATGCTTTGGTCTCCGGCAATGATCCCATGCGGCAATTCTCATCTTAACTTTCTCAAATTCGGATATCCTACATGGTATCGTGATCCCACCTGGATGATTAAAACCGTAAGCCTGCTCCGAATCTTTCAACAACTCTCCAAACAGCGGGTGATTAAAATATATGACAGGCACCAGCACCCTCTTCGTTTCATCATCAGATTCGCCAACGTACACAGCCAAGTGACCCTTGGGTACCTCCACGGGCTTGGTTTGACCCAATCGGATGTAACCCGGATTTGAACGAGAAAGACCAAGCTTTTTAGCTCCAAGTCGAAGATGTCGAGCCAAAGATAAAAGCTTTGACCTGGCGGTGCAGTTCCTAGTGGTGGAGTCCCCTAGGTGGTACCTGGCGGATATTTTTCTGGGACGGATTATCCATTTGACGACCTTCACTATCTTGCGCCCGAGCCTAAAACCTCGAAACCTTTTCATAGTTGATGGTACGAGAAGAAGAAGAATCGCAAGAGGAAAGAAAAGACGAAAGGATTAATATTTCTTAGGTAGAAGGGTCAGCGATGGACATGGTTAAGTTTAGAAGAGAGGCAGCTGGTGTGTGTAATATTGGGCTGGTTCTAAGATTTTGAGTACGGGTGGGCTGGCTGATGGTTAGACGCCGGTATTCAAAAATGAGAACAAGTTTCCTTTGTTGGGAGATTTCAGAGAGAACCGCACTTTAATAGAATTGCACTGGGGTCAAAATAATATATGGTAATGGAGATGGAGAGCCACATCCAGCAAGAAGATATGGTGGTCCGCACGCGGTGCAGAATGGACCCAAAAAAAATAAAAAGAGTAGCAAATTTTAAGTAGATAATATTTTGTGTTTGTTTCGTAAATGATGCTAATAATTTTAAGAATAATTCATATAATGAAATATTAATATGTTGGATAAGTCTGTACAGTCCATGAGCTAACCATGTTAATTAGTATTGTTGTATTGGACAAACTTTTGTTATTCTCTGAATATCGTTTAATATCTGTTGTTTTCAAATTAATTAATTATTATTAATTAAAAAAGTTTTAAGAGACGAGATTAATCAATTATAAAGAGGATGAGATAAGATTAAAATGGGGAGTAACTCAAAGGTCAACTAGTTCCACGGTTTTGATGCTGCGCGGCCCCTCAGAAGTGGCGAATAATTTTCGTTAGAATCAAATTAATAACTTGATTTTTTTATTTGAGCCGCATACCTTATTTGTTGTTAAATACCACAAAGCCCTGCCACGTGTACATCCAAAATGTAGGGTCAAAGTTGAATGGTACTCGCAATGTAACTAAGGAGTTGGTGGATTAAAAGTCAAATCCGTTTTGGAACAGGAACTTAAGTAATTAAATTAGCGTGAGATAAAATAAAAGCACGTGTTTAGAAGAATGCTAAATAAAGATTGCCCATAAAACTCGGAAGTGAAGAATCAAAACTTGAAGTTTGATCGTACGGAATATTGTACGTTTGACCACTTGTGAATGTAATGTGCGGAACAGTGGACCGAAAGAATTCACGGAAGGGAGTTTGAAGATCACTTTTGGCAGTGATCTACTCACGTGTCCCTTGAGCGAAGAAAGTCGGCCTCATTTTATTCCCGGAAAAAGCAAGAAATTGCGTTCCTTTGCTGAGGGATGTTACTTGAAGCAAGAGGAAAGTTTTGTGTTAAAAGACTGAGAGGACGCTGATTCTTTTCCACCTCAAAAGTTGAAATAACCCTAATATATTAGTGGACAAGGATGCTTTAAACATCATAAAATAATAAAAAGGGAAGCGAAAAGATTTGAGAGAAATGAATGGCCACCATAGAATGGCAAAGAATGTGAGATTTGGAAGCCATTCATGGCTGTTCGGTTTTTTGCAAGTATTTGCTAGTACTGCATTCGATTGCCAAATTCTAGTTTAACTCTACTTGTCTCTTGATCGATACATTGAAATTGGATGGGAAATGCTTGTTCTGATCTTGTTGAAAAATCCAAGCTATCAGCAAAGGACTCACTGAAGAATAAAACAAAATTAGAGATGGAGGGATCTCTACGTCACCGAATTTTATTTGTGGATCCAAAAGCTTGCCTTACCCATGCACAATCCAGTGGCTATTAATTCAGCTCCTGACATAAAATCTTCTCCAATGGCAACAAATAACCATCCTAACTCTTCTGTTTTTAATTAGCATTCTTGAATTTAGCGACACATGACAACTTAATAATTAAACGATGACAGCGCACAATATTTCATTTTTTTATTACTTTTCAACAACTTAATTTACATTATTCAATATCTGTAATTACTTATAAATATATATATATATATTTAAAAATATTACATTTGAGAATATCTTTTTACAAAATAATATCCTTATATATCATATAAATAAATGCTAGTAAATAGAATATTAGAATTTAGTTAAATTAAAAAATAATAATAATAAAATGAATTAAAGTCCTATTTAAATAATACAATCAAATAAGAATCCTAACTAGACAAGGAAACTCAAAAAATAATTTTTATATTTTTAATCCCTACTTTTCGTCCAACATCAAAAATACCTGCGAGATCGGGATGCTATTTGGCCTGGGTTTTAGACAACATGAAGTCAAAGAAGCCGCCGACGTTTCAATTATTACTTGGTCATTTAGATTTGCTTTGAACTTCAAAGCCACAGGCAGAGCCTGCATATGTGTTAACGAGGGTCCAGAAATCCCCATTGAGAATGATGGCTGGGAATAAAGTATTAGTTTCAGAATGTCTTACTGTATCAAAATTTAAGACATTTCTAGCGCCTTGAAGCCAAAAGCTAGAATATAATAATTAGGAGATTCCAGTATTTGGCAGCTTGTCCATCGGTCTAGACCTACAACATAACATGCTCTTGATTAATTGATTGATGAACCTTTTCCTGATAATGCATTTGATAATAATCCAATCAGGTTTTAATATCCTAAAAGTACCAATAAACTTAATCCGATGCGTGCGTTACGAGCCAACAATGTTAATTTCAAACTTCACAAAAGATATTACAAGATTAGTCAGTAAACCATGTATAAGAATCCTTGTAACGTGATTAGAAAATCTTTCTAATCACACTAGCAAAGACCATCAAGTCTCGAACCCGATAGCCAGGAGATAAAAAGCTACCAAGATTACTGGGCCATTTTATTTACATTTTATAGCCTGTTTGTCACGGATATTACATGTAATTATGTGATAATGACTTAATTGTCTATATGCTAAGTTTACACAATAAGCAGTGACACAAACCAACCTATTGATTGTCAAATATCATCAAGTATGTTAGCTAGTAGAAGTAACAAATTCAATTTGTCGATATTTTTATCTTAGGACAATTTTTATAAAAGTATAAGTTTAAATGTTTATTTATGTATTTTGAAAACAAAATTTTGTTGAAATAATTTTGGGCATTCAGGTTTACTTCTCCATATAATATTTTGTGTTTTCTAGTTATATTAGAAACATATGTTTATCAAACTTAATTGAAAAACAAGTGATATCAATTCTACAACTCTAATAATAATAATAAAAAAAAGAATTATTGACAAATGAGAATTTTAATAAGAAAAGATTTTTTCAATTTAGGAGATCCATTCATAAGTACTTAGAAAACAAAAATCTATTTTAAACAAGACATTAAGGTTTCGATATAAATGTGCAGTATTTTCAGTTTTTTAATGTGCTTTAAAATTACTATTTGATAAATCTTTTGTGTGATTTTTGTCTTCCATATTCTTATTTTGTTTTTTTAAGTTCTTCTTGTATTCATTCATGCATTAAATAAAAAATTAAGTCAATAAAATTATGAGTTTGTGATTCTTATTTTGTTAAATTTTGAAAATTAAAATTTTTACATATTATAAAAAAATTTTAATATTATTTTTTGAGAAAAAAACATAATTTTTTTCGAGAGAAAAAATTGTGTTAGTTAAAAAGAGCTTGATCGCATGACAATCGTGCTAAATAACTTTACTTAAAAGATTTAACACAAAAAATAAAATAAAAATTTTAATTTGAATGTTTATATCCTTTAAATTCTTAGTAAATTCTTTTCTCTAAGCATAAATTGGATTAAAATTGATATTTTTTTTACTTATTTTGTTATATATTAATTTAATTAATTGAACAAAATAATGAAAATAAATAAAAAATTTTTAATAAACGAATGTATTATAATTCTTCTCACAAGACTCTACGGACTGTAGTTAAGAAATACGCTTTACTATTTCAAACATTCTCTAATCACTATTTAAGAGTGTAAAATTGTGTTTGTACCTTCTCTTTTCAAACTCCAATATCTCTTAATAACTATTGTTAATGGACAAAAATCTTAATACACTAACAAATAAATGTTTTTGACTTAATGGAAACCAACCATTCCGAGTAGAATTTCTCACTGAGCTAATATTAGGTAGTTGCTTTCAATACAACACATTGAGCTTTTACAAACCCAAATACAACATGAAAGAGTAATGAAAAAAGGTTAAAAAAACTAGGAAAGAACATGTGATACAAATGAGAAATGGTGAATTCCCTCGAAAGTTTACCTCGAAATGCTGAAAAGAAGAACACAAGTCAAAATAGTGATTGTCACTTTTTCGATGAGTCAATTTCGATAATTAAGTTAGGATTGGGTACTCAAAGGGGTAAGTTCTGTCTAAAACTTCAAGAGAAAATCTGCTCCACGAAGAAAAAAGAGTATAAGAGGAAATGAGAGAACATGTGAGGGCGACGCACCTTTTTTTTATAAGAAAATGAGGCCATAATCTCCATTGTGTGATGGCCTGGGCTTTTTTCCAGCCCATGGTCCGAATTGGACACAACGCAGGCCACAATTTTTAAAAAATTTTTAAAATATTTTATTTTAATTATAAGATATTATCTTATTAACAAAAAAATTATTTTTTTATAGTAAAATTCTTTTATTTTAAAAATTATATTTAAACCACTCATTCCAAAAACTATTATTTATCAAAAAAAAATTAATTATTATAACATTTAAATAGTTAAATAAAATTAAAATTTTAATGATAATTTTAATAAAATTATTATTTGAATGGTTAATTGCGGTATTATTAGTTATGGTATGATAATGAAAAGCACTTGTAACTCATCTAATAACATAGTATGTTGCTTGTTATTTAATATGTATATGTCTACATGGAGCAGGTACTTATATGAAGCTTAACTGGTCCAATGAGTCCAGGAATCTTGACTTCATCTATAATACAAATAATGCAAAAAAAAACTTTAGGTTCTTTTAACAACAAAGTTTGTGAAAAGGGAAAGGAAACCCTTAGGATTTGGACAGGCGAATGTGAAAAGAGTATTGGGCAGAGCGGCCTATATAAGTATCAGGATTCTGCAATTGATGACCTTATATTTGAATGTGCCCATTATGATCTCTATGAGGATTGCTTCTTCCATCTACTGTCACTGCTTTGTGGGACAATATATGCTCCATTTCCATCTATTTTATTTTAAGAATAAGAAGGAGGTCTCTATTTGTCGAGCACAGTGGTTCATATCATATAATAAGTATGTATTGGCAAAGCAAGAGACACGGCAACCTGGGTTCTTCATCCATGGACCACTTCACAGATATTTTCTTTGTCTTCTAGACAGATAGATAAATTGGTTTTTCTACTCTGCATTTTAAAACATCATTCGCTACAGTAGAAGTAGTTGGAGATGGAGGCTAGTAAAATTCTTGCCTTGTTCTATACGTATGAATAAATACCGTTGCTATCCAGCTGCTCATTATTGTTTGAATAAAAAGAAATTATGTTCTTTCTCTTTTGCCAATAAATTAAAACCACCCGGTAACAAGAGTTGCTTCGATTATAAGAAACTGATCCTTGTTATTACCTTTCGTCTATGTATATATGTATACACACACTTATATCAAATATGGATGATGAAACTTATAAACTTGATGGTCCTGATTGATTAGATGCAGGTTGATAATGCTTTGATAGCTTTATGATATATACTACATTAACTACCCCTAAGCTATATGATTAGCATCAATGAAAAGGTCTAGGTCCCCTTGTGATCATTGGAATATATAGCATCTCAGTTGAGTCCTGGATTTCCGTGAATAAAGTGTCACTCCACCAAACTTCATTGTGTTTTGGCCATGGTCACAGTCACAGGCTACAGAAATTTCTTTCAAATCCAACATCTTGGAATTTTCTGGGGACAATTAAGACCCATATATTTTGGTTCATGTTCCCCGGTCTGTAAGTAACTCCTTTCCACAAACTAATAATCCTAGTTCTAAAGATTAATATCAACCAGCATGCAGGAAAATTCTTATACTCAGATAAATCGATATTAATTTGCCTTATATTCATGTGTCATATCCACTTGAGTGTATATCTTAGAATTCACTGAAAGTGGAAAATCAATTTTCTATGTATATTCAAGTCTGTTAACACAAGCAAATTCTTGAAGAGATTGGGATCATTAATGAGCTGTGGGACACCTTCAATTTGAAATGAGAGCTAGTCAGTAGGAAAATAATATTGGGGCATGGCTATGTACACTATTCCCAATAATTACAGGGAAATTTTAATGGAACCGCAGCATAATTTGTAGATGATAATGAAGGGCAACTATGAGGATGTTTAAGTTTAATTGAGTCCATAATCAGTCAGGATAGTATTTGAATCATACGGCACACACAGTCAGCACACACCAATTAGATTAAATTTACGATACATTGTTTTTAACCTTTTCTGCAGAATGTTTATTAACAGGTGAGTTTAAACCATTTGATGGATCAGAAATTTGACAAAAAATCTCTATCTCGTTGTTGAGGTTGCTGACATAAAGAGAAAATTTTTAATTTATTTTGAAATTACTCGATCACCAAGTATATATTAACACAATTACTCTTTAATTACGTTTTAGAGATATAAATTTCTATTAAATTTTGGCGATTAGAAGGATCCTCGAACAGTCAAAAATGCAAGTTAAACTTTTCTGCTTTCTGCTTCAGATTGTACCATATATTGTAGAACTTTGGTTATATAAAATAGAATACGATGTTAATGATTCCAAATTCCACTCCCTTGACCCTTGTTTTGTTCTCATTTCTTAATCTTATTCTCATTGCTATAATTGGTATTATTATTCTGAAGAAGACATATAAACCAAAGCGCAATCATAATCTTTGTTGCTGCTGATAAAAATTATTTCATTTCTCATCCTCCAACTTAGCAATCAAAAACCCCGAAAAGAGCCACAACCATTGAAAATGACATTAAATTTGTAATTATTACTCATCACGCCTTGAGCAACAAACTGTAAATGATGACACTATGTGCATGTATTTTTGTGCAGAAACAGTTGACCTTTGAATCAACAGTCAGATATATTCTGGATCTATTTTAATCAAGTCATGTTTATATTAATTATTTATTTTTATGTTTTTTTTTATTCTAACGATAATTAAGGGGGTGGGTTGGGATTAGGTTTTATGTCTGACAAGACTAACCTGGAAAACGTGCTTCTTGTTAGGGCTCTTCAAGGTTATTGTTCAAAATTTTGATTTGCAAATTTCACCATTCTTTTTCTCTAGGTTTTGGACTGGTTCCTACTGGATCGCAACTTGGAATGAAGTAATTATTTCATATATTAGTGGACGTAAGACTATTCGAGCAAAATACATGATGTCAGGGCATATTTTGAATTAAGTAAAGCATTTCAGCTTGATGATAATTTACATTAATAATTATGGCTATTAATTCCATTTCATGCAGTTTGATGATTATTATAAATAATCATAGCCATCAAGTTTTTTCACCAAACGATTTGACTCTGACCGCGGTTTTTCCAGTCTCTTTTGTTGATGTATATTCTAGATTAAGCAGCTGCGTGGACCGATTAGTTATGAGATAATGCAAGTAGTGGAAGCAACAGTTGTGTTAATGAGTGTCTCTATTTTGATGGATAATCTTGTGGTAAACTCATATTAGTCATTTGGCATTGTAGAACTAGAACTAACCACACCATATGAAGATTAGGCAACTTTATGTAAACAACATTCAATTATCAACATATCACATTTTAAAACACAATAATATCAGACATATTCTACATATAATTTTGGATTAAACGTCTTGCATTATTATTCTGTGTTCAACCTTTAACAAAAAGAGAGGAGGCTAACAATATATTCTTTTTGTGAATCCTTTATTGAGGAGCGCTAGACTCGATGCATATAGGCATAGATGACCATTCAAATTGTTGGGTAGGTATGGGGTTCTGTTCAAATTGATCAAGTCTTTCCGTCGACAAGCTTCCTGTCGATGGATCCAAAAGTTCAACCTTAATGATTATTTAAGCCTATAATTAATCTTTTAATTCTTTTTGTTCTAGTTGCACACAAGCACTGAATTGGAAACTCACGTTTTTCTGGCTTTTCTCAGCCGAAGATTTCCAAATGCGGTGAACAGAACCTAATTATATCATTATAATCAAATTAATTAAGTACAAATTCGCATCAACCTACCACATAAGCTCATGTCTTTCGCTGTCTCTTAAGTGAGATTTTGTTGAATATGTATGTCAACTACTGCTCTTCAACCAACAAGACAAAAAATGAAGGTTCGCAGTCACACAATGCAAGTCGGGTCGAACATCAGAATGATCAGTGATTGCTAATATATGTTGGTGACGTGGCTGTGGTGGTGAGGTTAGCAGGTCTTCTCTTGGAGAAACAACCAATACAAAACTCCCACGTGCTTTATTATAGGTTCCTTGTTATCATGATTTTCAGACAGTGATAGCTAAGAAAATATTCATCTGACACATGCTGTCTGCCGTGTGTTTATGCGCGTGTACATACAAAAGCCAACATAAATATAGCAGCTCAACTTTCTCTCTCTTGCTTCTCTCTTTGTTTACTCCTCGCTAGATTGGTTCAGTTAAAAATGTAGTCTAATATGAAAAATGTAATACAGTAATTTAAGATTTGATAAACTATTCAGGAAAGAATTAATTCTGCAACCCATAATCACACTATCACTACGGAGAGCAATCCTATCCAGGCCTAGCCGATGCCTTGCTTTAAGAGAAAGAACAAGGAAATTTAGCCCCATTACGTATTAATACATTTTAACCATATATAAAAAGGCTGGTGAACAGTCTTTGATCTATACCAACTGATATCTAATACAAATCTTTCCTGTTTACATCAAACGTATGGTCTATTTGTGTTCATATCGATTTTGCCTCAGCTTTACTCCATATCTTCTAGGACAAAATTAAAGGCTCGGTCCAAACATAAATTCCAGAAAATAGCAGAACTTCCAATGTGGCCTTAGAATGAATACATATTAAAAATGGAAGTTAAAAGGAGAGAAAGTATGGTGATTCTTCGATCGATCCGTTTTCATTATCTCAACGTTTTTGCTAAAGTTTCAGTTTGTAGTCCCTAGTTACCAATTTGTAGGGGTGCTTACGTTGACAAATAAATCATGCTAACTGTCATACTTCAAGAATATCTAATCTATCAATATCATGTTGAATTTATGAGTAATAATATTCTAGAGCGCAATTATAAACAAATCCAATGTAATTTGCTAGATGTGGTATTGATATTTATTTTAAATTTGACAAATAACATGGAAATATTTTTCTAATAAATTGTGGTAGGTAACCAATGGGAACTCACCTAGGAGACTTAGTCACTTGATGCTTAAAAAAGCTACGAGGAGAATATGAAAGAGATCAAAATGTGAAACTTTTCACAGCAGAACGATATTGGGCGTGGAAGAAAGGGTAATTAGACATTAGACAAGAGACACGAAAATTTTTTTGCAAATTTATGTGGGGACATTTTGAGGAGCTGCCCATCCCTGGTTAAACGTGGGGAACAAAGACAGTAATGGATCTATCTCAGCAATGATTAAACGAGGTCCCACCACTAGTAGTGGCTCAGCTCATTAACTTCACTAATCACAACCTTAAACATTCATTAATTTATGTGCGTTTAATTAAAAACAACCATAGCCAATCACAATACTTTGATTCTTCAGTGTCCTAAGTGCCAAACCTTTTTTTTATTACTACTTATTGTATATGTAATCAGGGCTAAAGGGACTTCTATTGTAGATTAATCTCCTTTTTATTGTCATGCTCTTAATACATTTATTGCCTTGCATGTGATCATCAAAATTTTGCCACTAATTAGGATTAGTTTATAGTTAACATTATGGTAAACTCATTTGGAAGGTTATGACTTCTTATTACATTCAACAAAGCAATTTATTGTTTATCATGACTTGTATTCATGCTGTTTAGGTCTGAGTATGAACTTAGAGCACGAATTGGTTAAAAGCACGAAACAATCCCAGGACGTGTACATGTGTAAACTTTGAATTAAGCATGAGTTGAATAATCGCCCCAATATGTTAGAATCATCACATATAATAGTGTATTGCCACATAAGAATGGTGGGGTCAAGATGACACTTGGATAACGTGTGAGACTTTTGCTTCACTTCTGTACTTGTAATTTCAGCCAAGCATTATAAAGACAACGCATTATCCAAACTTTTATATTATAATTCTTCATCGTAAAGTCCCGAACCCTAGGCGAGGAACCGGCCCCGTACAAAGGAGAAACAAAAAGTGATTTCTCTTTAGGGTTACCTTACCTTAACTTATCGGCACGCACAATCACTAAACAAATGTTTGTGTATCTGTCATAAGCTTCCCTGGCGTAAAAATTAGATTAATTAATTAATTAAATACAATGAAAAAAAAAGGGAAAATGGGATCATGAAAGCTAGGTTCCAAACGGGGTAGAGCAGACGGACAACCGACCTGCAATTGAATTTGTGAGCCTAATGATCATGAGCTAGCCCACGCCGGACCGTAAGCCGCCACGTATTGAATTCCCAGCACATCATTCCGTTAACGTGGACCCCACAGTCCACCACGACAGACACACCACCGAAGTAACACTGTTCTCTTTGCGTCCATTTGGTTCGTCTTTAGCCGCTAGCCGAGCTGATCAGTTAGGTTATTCCTATTTTATTTATGAAAAAAAAGGAGGAAAATTATCATGTATTTGGAGAAGTGTCATCGTCTTGTTATCTGGGGTCGGCGTTGTGGGGTCAAGCTCGTGACGGAGAGAATAAATTTTAAATTACAAAAATAAAATTATAAAATTGTAGGCTGACCAACCAGAGCCCGCGTGCCATTGCTGGTGAGGACCTGGACCGTATTTATCATTTATTACCTTAAATGCCATCTAACCTTAAAACCCTTTTCTCCAAATATATCATATTATATATATAAATGTTTTGCACATTTCCAACGGATTATAAGTTTTTAATTAATTAGCAGGAGCTTGTCGTGCAATAACTTATTTATCTGTTTTGTGGCATGTTAGGATGCCCTTAATGACATTGTAATTAAGGTATTTTTTAAAATTTTGGATGACAAAATCATGTGTTTTATTTTAAGTTGTTAATAATAAGATTTGAGGTAAAATTTTGTGGGTTTATATATACATGATTATTTACAAATTCTGACATTAATATTTATCACTCACACGATTCAAGTGAGGAAAACAAACCGCATTGGTCTGTTGCTGATTGGTAGGTACCTGTTGTTATATTCTGCTACCTTACCTTGTTAATAAAAGAAAAGGAATAAGAGCTTATAATGTATCTCGGCTAGAATATAACCATGCAATTCATATAACTTTGTGTAAAAATTACAAGCTGTAACGTAGATGTAGTTCGATTGTCTTAATTTTGTGTGATATGACTCTTATTAAGATTTTAAGATTAAGGTGCAAGATAAAGAAAAATTGAATAAAGAAAAAGAAAGAAGAGAGCGAGAGGCAAGGGTACTTTGCCATTGTGCTTCTCATATAATACAACTGTGACTGTCTAGAAGGGAAATATGATTGCTATAATTAATGTAATCGTGTATATCACGCGGTGTCCAAAACTTTTTTGATAATTTGTCATCCGTTGATTACATGTCATTCATCAATGACAATGTATAAATTTAATGTAAATTCTTGTAAAATAATTTTTGTTCTTCCGAAACCCTTTTAAGACGCCCAAGTGATCCTCACCGTCCGATCACTGACATCAACACTCTCTCTCCAAAAACAAAAGACATTCTTATTCTTCTTGTCCCTATCAATAGCTGGTGGGTGATGGTAGAGGTTTTGCACCTTCTTTCTTTGTTTCTCCATAACTCTCTATTGGAACCCTTGTTATCAATATTGCTTGGGACATTACCCGCCTCCCTTTTTTCCCGCAAAGCTTTTGCAGCAATCAAGCCTCCACTTAAAAGATAAAGGAGAAAGATTGCTGAGATAGGGAAGATTGTTAGGGCATCTGTGTTTGTCTCTGAAATTCTCATAATATTACACAGCAGCGTTTTCCTGCTTCTTATTTAACCCTATCTCTTCTCTCTTTTCGCATTCCACAACCTTCCCCTTTCTCTTTCCCTTGCTTTTCCTTTCCTCGGGATCTGATATCTCTCTCTTTTATCTCACGGGAACTAGTACACAGTCGTTAAGAGTACAGCAGTTTTCAATTCCCGAGGATCACTTTTCATTGCATTTATCTTTATTGTTTTGTTTGCTTTTCTCTTGACATTTCATTTCACTTTTTGGTCTGATTCGGTTGCCTTCTTGAAGTTAAAAGAGTGTTAAAAGCAAATTTAATTTTCTTATTTTTAAGCTGATATATAGCTGCTTGAGAGATCCGGTTTTATCAGATCTGAGGAGAAAGTTAAAGTTGTACGCTTGAAGATTTTCAAGGTTGTGATATCGTGAGCCTCTCCGCCTTACTTAAACCTCATGATCTTGTTCTTGTTCTCTCTTCTTTTTTGTTTTGTCGATTAACATGTCTTCATGTTGTGACTGTTTTATTTATTCATTTATTTTTTGTACTTTTGATGATCATTCGTGAGGGTAGAGCATCGATGGAGGATGATTTTGTTATAAGCTAAGCAGAATTTATAGCAAAACACAAAACCAGAATGAATATGAAAAATATATTGATGTCTTCACAACTTCAGTTTAATATTGCTTCTGTGTGCATAAATTAGCTCGCGTTTCATAAGAGTCATTAAGTTCCTGTGGAGCTTTCAATAGGTTTTGATGATCATTATGGGATATCGCTATTTTTGGTGATATTCCATGTTGGGAAGCATTTTATTTTCTTCTTTTCCTTTAATTTGTTTCTACAATTCTAGTTCTTTTGTTTTCTGTAGTTAAATTGTTCTTCTGTTATCGGATTTTTATGATTTTTCATGACAATCAAATAAGAAGCATATGCTTGTATGTCGCACGTTTCCCTTTGTCTAGTTTTCCAATGCTTGAACAGATTTCACTTTATATGAACTTACTGCTCTGGGATCGATCATGTTTTAGTGGTATCAAGTACTAAGGGATAGGGAGCTAAACATTAGAATAGAAGAAATGCAAATTCATCAAAACATTACTCGATTTTATTATCCATCTCTTTTGACTGTTGTTGAAACAGTTTCAAGAGGGTTGTATGTTATTCAATATTGCTATGATGCTTTACTGCATTGTTTATCTTCATGTTCTAAAATAATTCCCCTTTATGCATGTTTCACAAAACTTGGTTCCCAATTACTTATTCAACATTTACTTTTGTGAGGGGAGAAAGCACTTTTTTGTTCACTAATCTTCTTTCTCATCAATTATATTTCTGAAGTAACAGTAAATTATAGTTTTTCTCTTACTTAATTATTTAATCATTTTAACTTTTATATCTCATGCCTGTAGCTCCAATAAATTCTTACAAGCCATGTCATGTTGTATTTTTGATGAATTTGTATGAATATTGCATATAACTACTGCCATTCTTTTTAGCTTATTGTTTTAGATTTATCGTTCTCGCTCTTCTAAATATTTATCATCAGTTAGGTCAAGCCAAATAATTCACATAATAACATAGATTGTAATCAGAAAATAGTATCTGCAGGGACAGTTTTTTAACTGCATATTATTTTTCTCATTTAGCTAATTGTACGCTCGTTTGCATATGCTTTAATGAAATATAATAAAAGATGAAATTTAAAGGGTAAAGGTATTATGTTTGCAGACATATCTTGACATCATTAGTGCTACACTATTGTGCTTAATAACAATTCAGTGGTGTCCAAAGTATGTAGTCAAATTGTATAGCATATATTGCCCCATAACAGTGATCCTCCTTTCTGTCGACCGAGCGGTAATATGCCTTCTAGTGCTATACTGACCGAAGAATTTGAAACCCCAATAAAGAAACTTGACATGGATGTAATTAAACTCTGGAAACTTAACATCTCGTGCATTCTTTATTTTGATTGAAACTATCATTATAGTTTTCAAGAATTTTCATTTTCATTTGTTAGAGACGGGCCTTGTACAAAGATTTTCGTATTTCGGAAGAAAAACATGCCCCAACTTTTGGGGATCCCGTCTTAATTTTTTCTAGATCCAAAAGTGTGATCAAATTTAAGTTCTTGATTACATATATGCATGCCATGCACTAAGCTTTAATTTATATAGTTTTTCTCTTCTACAACTTGGAGTAAAAACAAGGGACAGTGTAAATATAGTTACCCTATGATGCATACAGCATATCTAGCTAATATTATATGACTACATATTATCATATACATTAACGATAGTTGTGGCGTATAAATGCAGGTCTCGAGTCCTTGGGACAATATGAATTCATTTTCTCATGTTCCTCCAGGCTTCAGATTCCATCCCACAGATGAAGAACTCGTCGATTATTACCTTAGAAAAAAAGTTGGTTCAAAAAGAATTGATCTGGATGTCATCAAAGATGTTGATCTCTATAAAATTGAGCCATGGGATCTTCAAGGTTGGTAGCAATTTCTAATCCATATATTTTCCTTGCTGAAATTATTTTAAAGAGGTAAAATTTTAAAGCCAATCTTCACGAGGGTTTATTTATTTATTTATTTGTGTAGAATTGTGCAAAATAGGAAGTGATGAGCAGAATGAATGGTATTTCTTTAGCCATAAAGATAAGAAATATCCAACTGGAACTCGTACTAATAGAGCAACAAAAGCAGGATTTTGGAAAGCCACGGGTAGAGACAAGGCAATATACTCCAGGCATAGCCTGATTGGCATGAGAAAAACCTTAGTGTTTTACAAAGGAAGAGCTCCCAATGGACAAAAGTCAGATTGGATCATGCATGAATATCGACTCGAAACAAACGAAAATGGAACTCCCCAGGCAAGTATAATTAGTTCTTTCTTTGGTTTTCGTTAATATTTTTGTTTTGCTTGCATCAATTGCCACAACTTTCAAAATGAAGACACAATTTTTTGCAAGAGTTAATCTTCCACTGCATAGGAAATTAACTCTTCTCTTCATTTATAATTTATTTGTTAATGATCATCAAAGACATGGAATGCCACAAAATGCTAACAATGGCCCCTAAAAAATCTTTTTTTCCTGTTTTATTATTTGTTTTTTTTATAGTGATACAAGATATTTAAATAAATAAATAAAAGTGATATTAATCAAAAATTCATTGAATAGCTCGGAAAAAAAGGAGAGAGATGATAATCTGCATGTTAGGAAAAATAATATTGAATTACTGGTTAAAATGATTTCAATATAAATCTGTTTACCTTAGAATACTAACTGCTCCTACAGTTTTATTTTTTGCTTTCACCCCAATGAGACATTGGAGTACAACCCTATAATCATATAACATTAGGTATAATTACAATACATAAGATATCTTTACGATTGCTTTTAATTTGGTAGTACATATATAATTAACAAAAAATGATGTTATCTAATTGGATGATTATGTAATGACAAAGGTTTCCATCTCAAATTTGTTTTATAAATTAAAATATTTTTACCTTCATCTTATCCATCTTTATTAACTCTATGGCTCAGTTGTTTCATAGAGATTGAATCTTGGTTGTCAGTTACATAATTTAATGAATTATGAATATTCATTAATTATCCATGGGCATGCGTATTTGCAGATGTTAATGGATTGACAAAAGTTTTTTAGTTTGTTTCTTACAACATACACTATGTTGTATATGCTGCAACACACACCGCTGAATACAGATTTGTTGTTTTCAATTTTTTGTACTTCTATAAGATCATTCTTCTATATTTCTCTAATATTCATGCATGTATTATTCTAGGAAACGAGCGAGACATATATTATTGTTAAGCATTTTTCAAGCTGATGTTTAGGTGTTCTTCTTACTGGTCTTTGTGATCTACAGTGTCTTTCTGCTTTTTAAAACTGTAAAGTTACGAATCATTGAGATTCCAATTGGCTAATCAACAGCTCAAATATCCAGTTCCCAGAACTTCTATTAGAACTAGGAAGTGTACTGCTCTTCTGAAGTAATCAGTCTAACTTATTATGTTTTCCTATTTGTATTTCCTTCATGGTAACAGCCAGTGCATTCGATTTGAAATATTATTTCCTGCTTCAAGAAACACAACTTAAAATTTTCTTTTCAAAAGCAAAGTTATCATATAGGTTTTATCTGAGACTCTTGTGAACGCACCAGGAAGAAGGATGGGTTGTGTGCAGGGTATTCAAGAAACGAATGGCCACAGTGCGGAAAATGGGTGAATACGAGTCATCATGTTGGTACGATGATCAAGTGTCGTTCATGCCAGAAATTGATTCCCCTGGCCACAGAATGCCTCAGCCTTTCACACCATATCATCTCCACTATCCATGCAAACAAGAGCTTGAGTTGCAGTATAATATGTCTCATCATGACGCTTTTTTCCAGCTTCCACAGTTGGAAAGCCCCAAAGTTCCACAGTCAGCAGCAAGCGTAAGTTGCAACTCAGTTGTTCCATATGGTTATGAAAGAAACAACGGGAGCACATTGCAATCCTCTACGCTCACACAAGATGAACACACGCAACAAGGCCATCAGCAGGGTTTGAACTCACTTTACAGTAATAACAATGAGCAAGCGGTAGATCAAGTCACAGACTGGCGAGTCCTTGACAAATTTGTTGCATCTCAGCTGAGCCACGAGGATGCTTCTAAGGAAAACAATTACTCCAATGCAGCCAACTATCAAGCGGCTGAACAAATGAGCATGCTAACCGATGGATCCAAGAGGGCGGAGATTGGAAAAGAGTATGCCTCAACGTCAACTTCGAGTTGTCAAATTGATCTGTGGAAGTGAAAGCATATCATAGTAATTAGAAAAGATACATATATATATATATATATAGATATATATATATTATATACTAATCCTAGGAAGTACATTTCTACAAAAAGAGAAGCTTATTGAGGTTGCTGTAAATAATGAAAACTAAAATGGTATTGTATTGATAAATATGTCTAGTCAACTGGCCGGTTAGACTACCAATAAATTAGGAGTTGTCGGTGGACCATATGACCGAGTTCAGTTGAGACTGACTTGGAAAATGATGAAGGTTTAATGTGTTTTGCGTTGCTGCTGCTTATTTTTCATTACTACTATGAGTTTACGTTGTAACCTTCTTCTGTTCAGATTATATATATATATATATATATGCAAGGATATTCCCACTAGAAATATAAATCTTATGACAAGGATTTTCTTTTTCCTCTTTAAATTTTGAAAGATTTTTTTCATGTTTTTCTGTACTTTTCAACACTTCTACTCCTGTGAAATGTTTTCACTTTGGTTTATATTCCTATAATTACAATACCTCTTAAGTGTATTATTCGTTTTCAAACAAAAGGGGAAAAAGAAAATAGATTGGTGTCTGTGTTGGGAAGTTTGTCTTTCTGTTCGGAAATACAAACTATAAGGTGGAACTCTTCTCAAAATACGAAGGTTTTTCTAAAAATAAGCTTAACTTTACTACAAATTTCAAAAGTGGAAGAAAATAAATTATCATGAAATTAGGAAAAAGCCTATGACGCTGGTCAAATCATATTGAGCATGTAGTAAAAATAGAACTTGAAACTATTCTGTGGATGGGATCATTAATCGTGGATGTTATTTGAAATAAAAAGCAAGAAAAGAAGCAATATTCAAGCATCCACCACGACTCTATTTGGTATTTTTCTGTTGCAGCTTTAATGTCACAGTTGCTGTAAAATAAAATTATTACAGTAAAAAATAAGTATGTGAATACGTGTGTGTAAGTATTTATCTAACAATTTAGTTGTTATGCTTTGAAAACACAACAAAAGTACAACAAGATGCACTTGATATAACCATATTTTGTATGATTCTGCCGCTTCCAGCAATGCCCCCTTTTGATTTTCTAAAAGATATATTTTATAAGAAAGTCCCACACAACAAAGATTCTTCAACTATTCTTAGTTTAGCTGTAAAGTCCTTTCCAACAATAATTTTAAATTGTTCTCCGTATAGGAATGAAACCGTGCGCTCAGCTCAGTTTGAACTAATTATTTCAAGAAAAATATATTGCAACTTTGTTCCCAACAATATTTTAACTCATAATTTTCAGCTGTAATGAGTTGAATTTCGTAACTGTGAAGCAAAATGACCGTGCCAACAATTCCTTTTAAGTGAATCATACCTAACGATTGTGTACATATTAGTGCCTAGTGAAGCACAAAGAGGGGAAAAAAAAATGTGACATCGTACGTTGGTGAAATAGCTAAAGATGTGGTACTAGCTCTATTGCCATAAAGTTCCATCAAAATAAAAGTGTTTTTAATTGATCGTAAAACTTATGTTCATAAACTCATAGTTTAGAGCCATCAGGAAATCTATGGGCTAATTCCCCGTAATAGACTTGCATGTTAAAACAAAGGAAATGCAGTTGTTATTAATGCTTAGAATTTATAAAGTGAACCTCTCATTATTAGCTGTCTACACAGACATTTCTGACAAAGAATGCCCGTTTGGAAATGTCATTTTTCACGCAAATAATTTGTATCAGGAATTTTAGCGTTCCCTACAAATCTTCAACCTTCAGATTCTATACATACCTTTGAAGAAGATGGATTAAAATGGAGGCCTGAGCCATCATATATTGTTGTCATGCAATTCTTAGCTGGCTTCTTACCATCCAAGCTTGCACCTGAGAAATTATGGTGTAAAAGAACAAGAAACTTTCATGTATAAGTTTTGTGGTAGTACCTCAAAAATTTCAACTGAGCTTATATGAACCATCAGTCGCTCCAACTGAGTTTCTGAGGCTGAAGAAGAATAGAAGATAGTGCGTGCCTTGACCGTGTGGAGTAAGTTTGAAAAAATTAACTGCGTTCAAATACAGAGAAAAAACGGAGCAAATTATAAGAATCGAATGATTAATAATAAGACTAATAAGCAAGATATCTGCTTTTCTCTGTCTGTTATTGACCTGGAGAACATCTTCATCCTTATAGTTGTGGAGAAGTCAAGCATGAAAGTCCCTTAAAAGCAATGACAATTTTTCCTTGTGGCATAATCATTGGGCGTGCTCTCATGGAGTCGTAATGCACTGAGAGAGGAGATTTCCTAATAGGATGAAGGGCTAAAAAGATTAAGAAGTGAGTGCATTCTCTCTCTTGACTTAAGTTTGACGGGTTTACTCTCTCATTGATTAGGAATTTGTCCTCAATCTATCTTAGCTTCTCTCTTGCGTCACCTTGTGATAAAAGAAAATAAAGAATAACATGTCAGTTTCTCTCATCATTGCTAGGAAGAGTGAGAGTCACAGTATCCTGCAGCCCCCAAAACCAACACATCCATGGGCATTAATTGATGCAGTGTTTGTGAGTTACGTAACTAGGGTTCGTTAAGAATGTTGCTTGATGACTAAGATAACATCATTGGCCCTGTCAAACAACTCCATGTGAGTTGTTTGACAGGGCCAATGATCTTTGGAGTCCGTGTTGTACTTCTTATGTATATTATTCTTGTAATATCCATATTCTTATACCTTCTCGATATATTCAAAAAGTAATTTAATGAAACAAAATAATATATTAATATAATTCAACAAAATTTTGTAAACATATCAATTGAAGTTATAACTTAATTATACAATAACATCAAGTGATGTGCGGTACCAATATTGTGATATTAATAATTTTTTTTTAAAGTCATCGTATAGTACCAAATTTGAAGACTAGTAACTTGATTCCCATGAAAAATTTAAATAATTCCCAATTTATGAACTCCAATAAAAAAGAATTAGATAATTATTAGAGTGCATAGGCTATGACTTTGAGTTTTGTAATACACTCGTCCAAGTTAAAATTAAAATCGAAGCTAGTGTATGTTACCATCAATTTGATAAGGTTAGCAATTCTTTATGCAGCCATATGTTTATGTCTACAAGATAATATACACGAGGAGGTTAAACATTCCTGTTACAATTTTCAAATCATATGATTTTCAGTTCTAATGATGTTGTACCCTTCTCATGCCTTTATTTTTGAGAGGCATTTGGATGCACTTCATATCGTCTTTCATAAGATCACAATAGTTCAAAATTTGATAAGGAAGCTAGCTCTTTTCTTTTTTATTTTTCTCTATATGATCGGTTTTAGATTAATTGTACATGTTACATAGCATGTATTATTATTATCATTATTATTATTATACAAGCAGTACAAGCAGTAGAGGTATATGTCGGCAAAATGTGTCTATTTTTCGTCTAATAATATAAGTGTTAAACATACGATTACCTTTTTAGTATATAATTCCTGGTGGTACTTAAAATTTGTACTTCAAATACCTAATATATGCTTGATAGCTTCGAGGCATGAGGATTGTGGAGGGAGGGACAGGAGAAAAGAGAATTGACAGGCAAAGAGGGCACATGCCCTAAATGGACTTGCTTGAAGAGAAGGCCATAAAGGGAACACCCAATTCTTGTTTTCATGACGAATGTTTCACTTCACCCGTCCATCTTCTTTAATTTGTTTTGCGTGTTGTTTGATCTTGTCGGTCCACTGGAGAAAAAGAGAAAAAGTAAAGGCTACGCAACTTGATGATCGATTTTCTTCACTTGGGAGCTGAGACAGGCTTGTCTACCAATTGTTTTCTGCTCTCATTAGACTCAGTTTTCCAATCCACATTAATGTGTTTTTTGAATTTCCTCTCTCTCTCTCTTCATTTTTTTAATCTCTCCTTCCTGTGCGTCGACCTTAGCTTCCGAGACTTCATCGTCATGTTTCGACTGCTACATAATATCAGTGCACAATACGGGGGAAATTGAGAATGGCCAAACTCAACAAAGAGAATCATAATTAATGATAACTTTTAAACACCACGCCACTCGGTGCCAAATCTGGAACATCTATTAGCTGACGAGGAGAAAAAAAAATTGGATTGGTAGCAAGCAATTAGCTCTTTGCATGTTTGTTTATATGGTAGCATGCCCATACGCATGTATCATAAGTAGAATCCCAATAGTGCTCCACTCAAATCACGAGAACAAATTCTATGGAGATAAGAAGTTAAAATAGTTGACTATATAATTGCAGACCTAATAATTGAACGACGACACATAGGCCCAATGCTTTTCGTGCTTGTTTGAATTAAATGTTCCACATGTCCAATTATGTTTTATGGATCAACTAGCTCTTCCACAGTAAGTTGTGTGTCAGTAGTAGATTCATCCGAAACGAGTTACATTTAATAGGTAGTCCAGATGTGAATCCAAGAGGTTGCCCAAATCTGAACTTAAAATTGATCCAAACAACATTCAAACAAACGATTGATGCTTTCATTGGCACCAGGCGTCTGTTGCTCTTCGTTTCTCCTACATAAATTCATGTCTGGAACTGTTAATTGTACACACATAAAAATAAGATGTTGCATATGATTATGGATACATAGCACAAACCGACAGTCGTCGAAAATTATTCTGCGTCACAAAGACCAGTGTCCGGGTGATAAAAACCATCACGTTCAAGTAATTTCTGAGGTGTTGCGCTTAACAGAGGAGAAGAGGGGCTACTATATGCATTTCTTAGGCTATTTCCACAACCTAATCTTTTTATAGTGCTCACCCCAGTTAAAGGATTGTTCCATTTCCATACTTGCAAAGAGCCGACACATAAACATAACACAAAATTAATAATGGCAAATGCATATATATGTTAAAGGCAGATTGACCAGAGCTTCAGAAAAAATGCATGTCCCAATAGGCAGCAAACTGATTGTATGTACCCTAAAGATTCAGTCTCAACACTAAAATGGCATATAATATTTCCTTTGAAACCTAATTTTGTTTCAGCTGACGTATGATACAAACTAAAGAGGATTGTAAATGAAATGGTGAAAAACAGGAGCCTAAAATTTTAATCCCTTGAAAGTGCACGAAAGTTGGAACATATTTCCTTCGTGATAAAGAGAATTTTTTTAAAAAAATTGTTGTTGACTGAACCTGCTTCTGTGGTAGATCTTTAACAGCATCACTAAAATCAGCACCTTCAATTATGGCAGCCCCAAGATCAGTGCGAGTTAGGACTAATCTAACAAGCATGGCATTCGTGAGATTAGCCTCGTTAAGTACCTGGATGTATGGAGCAAATAACTCTCTTCTCTTCTGTGAATCAAAGGTAATTAGAGACTAGTTTTTGACTAACTTATTCCAGTTTGTAGCTGGTTCACTGACATCAATTTACTTTCACTCGTGACTTCTTGTAATACAAACATTTCCCAGAACTTATTTGAAACTAAAACCATTGCCTTGATTAATACTTCTCTTCCCTATCAGAATTTATAATACACTGTTCTATCTAGTAGTCACAATCAAATGCATTGCCCAGAATTTGTAATAGTAACTAGCTTTAAAATACGATCCATCAATGTGTCACTTAGATCACAGTTACAACAATGGACAAATTATATTAAGCATACAACCCAAAAGAATTAGCCAATAATATAAGATAAATTATGAGGTGAATTATAATAAATAAAAAAGAACCAAATGGTTTTTTTTAGTCTTCAAATGTCAATTCTTTTTAATTATCAACTAATTAAATACATTATTATATCTTCATTAATTCGAGTGACCAAACCGTAAAACAGAAAAACCAATACATAACTGCATATCCTGTTGAATAAAAGAATTATCATCTTAATTTAAATTATCAAAACGTAATTATTATTGACATGAATATATATATAATTTATTTTATAATCTTACATGCAGTATTCAAGTAGCTATTAATATTAGTAACTGAATAATTAAGATTTTGTAAGTATTGTGTGTGGGTTGGAGTAAATGAAGAGAAGAGAAGGTAATGAATATCCTAAACAACATCTTAAACAAGAAATTAGACCTTGTAATCTTTCAAAAGGGGAAAGACAGATCGTGTTTAAGGTGAAGTTTCTCCTTCATTGTGTTTTATCACTCGAGTTTTGATCTGATCTCTGGTTCCAGTCCCCAATATTGCTATGCTCTCTGTTTGTGATTCTGTCTCTCTGGTAACTATTTTTATTTTTCAGTAGAATTGATTTGTTTCTTTTCCTTTTGCACCATTAACTTTGAGCATCAATTGTCCGTTGTATGCTTTGAGTTCTGTAATTAATTTCTGAGTTCTACTTCTATATCAGAGGCGGGATTTAAAATCCTTCGGTGGGTTGATGAAAAACAAAGTATTCGGGGAAAAGCAAGGAAAATTTTGTCTAATAGCAAGATTAACATTTTTTGATGTCTACACTGAATCTCTAAGACTCGGGTACTTCTTGAATTGTTTGCGGACGATATAAATTACGGCATTGGGACTTAATAGTGTTTGCAGATGGCAATCTCGCCTTTCGTTTTACTATTTAACCTATATATTTGCAAATATTCTAACGTTGAAATGGAAAATTGAAGTTCCAGAGGTAGAAGATTGGTTGGTCTTGCACGCATTGGGGTTTAAGATTCAAGAATGATTCCAGAAACTAACTAAAGTAGCTCTCCTACATTGAGTTTTAAAAGACAACCACATGAAAGTACCCACTCTGCCTTTTTCTAATGTTTCAGTTAATTGTAACAAGTGAAGATAAAAACTGTTTGTAATTTTCCAGAGTAGTGTAGTCCACATGGAATAACTGCTGCTGACATGTTAAAAGATCTAATTCAGGCAGGAGTGCCAGTTTTGCTGCAGGATAAAGAAACTGAGGAGATATTAGCCATGGCATCAAGGAAACATAGAGGAATATGTGCGCCAAAGCCTTTGGATACTGAAGGACTATCCGATTTTGGATACGGAAGGACTACCCGATCCGTCAAAAATTTTAAAACATGAAGCTACCAAGTTTTCCAAGAAAGCTGTATAAAACATGGCATCACGTAGAAGAATTTCATGTACTGAATGTTTTCCTGATGGTTGTGGGAGAAAGACTTGAAGTTACGCAGCAAGCAAATCCTAGTAAAGCCAATGGATTGGAACACAAGATATCTTGTGCAGAAGTCGTAGCATTTAAAGAGACAATTAGCAGTGACACACAGAAATAAAGCTGTTATGGAGATCTTGCCCAGAGCTTATCCACCACGAAGAAGAATTTCAGCTGCTAGATGCTTACATGAGGATTGTACAAGAAGGATTCCTCAAGCACAAGCAAGCAAGAAAGCTGGAGGAGAAGCCCTTGCTAATAAAGTCAAGGTTTCAATAAGCCCGTTTGGGAGTTTGAATCAAGAGCAGGGAGAAATACCTATTGGTTTGGCACCTGCGGTGCATAGGGAGATTGTGCTGGGATTGATGGCTTCAGTTAAAAAGAGAAGGAAAAGGAGCACAAAATATAAATCTAACCGGAGGTATTGGAAAGGAAAAATCATTAAACGAGCTACGTAGACATGATCAATTACAAGTAAACTGAAGGGTTAATGTTAGCCAACATGTAATATTAACAGGCACAAAATATCTCAGTGGATAGATAGATGAGCTGTGTCTATAATTTTACTGCGAGTACCTGTCACCATATGATATTACAGTTTCTATGGCAGAAGTATAATGGTCTGCAGCAACAGTGTACCTGAAAAATTGGCCTTATATGCAACTGCTTTCTCAAGGTATGCACCATTGACTATTGAACCAATAAAATCAGATTCTCTCGTATGGGCAGATGTGAAATTTGCTCCTGTATCAACCATTTAGATTAAATACATACACAAGAATGCACAGACACACTTCATTTAATTCGTTCAAGCACTAGATAGACTATTCAGCTAAATTTGAAGTAGGTCACATCAGATATGATACTTAAGTGCTGAAATAATCCAAAATCCCAGTGATAAACTTGGGCATGCTCGCCAATGCTGGCTGCATAATCTTCACAGATGCAGAGACAAAACTTCATCCCAAGAGAATGGAAAAGTCATACCCATTTGACTAATAATGTGTCCAATCTGTCGTGCGCTGTGATTTCAAGTGGTTTGAGACAAGGGAAATGGCAGATTTGCATCATCAAATTGCATTATTTTCCTTTATTTTCTTTAGCACATTTGAATTAAATTCTAGGCTCTTCTTTGCAAAGATTTTTACGATGAAGAATGACTTGAAATTTTCGTTCTCATGTATTGCTTTCCTGCATAGCAAGAAAGAGAGAATTTACCACTGTTGCACAAACAAAATTATGTCTACAATTCTCATAAGAGAAACTGGCTTGAGATCTGCAGAACCGATTTGAGCTGCTGATCCTATCCCAAATTCCCCGCATGTTTCTGCCTCGTACTGGTTGAGATCAGCCAGGACATACATATTGGAGATTGCTGCTCAAAATGATGCGGACCCTTCCTAGATGAAGAAGAAACTTAAAAGAGACTTAATGGATAGTGAAGAGATAGAAGTGAATGCCATAACAATGTGATTTTGAATTTGTATTTTTATTATTGGTAATATCAGTTGGCCTTCTTGGGGAAACCTTTTGAGGAATATGCCCGCTCCCTTAAATTTCTGATCAACCCTGCATGTTGTAATTTTGCATATTTTGTATTTCTATTATTGGTAATGGTATAAAAGATACAAGTAATTAAAATATCCTCACTATTCAGTATTCACATGCCAAATTAGTAATGTTAACTCTTACAAGTAATATAAAATTTACATATGGAAAACATATTTAATAAAATATTTTAAAATAAGACCTATGAGACACGAAAGTCAACAAAAGCATAAAAAATGAAGACAGCTCCATACCAGATTGAAATGAACTTCGGTGTGGGTTTTGACATGCCCGACCCCGTCTGGAAATGATTCTTGCACGTGACATGACTTCACCAGATTCATGTCATGCCGGACAGGCAGGTTCCTCCAAAGAGGTAACCTGCTACTTGCGTTCTTCTTGGGGCTCAACTGTAAGTAAAATAGGATGGGATGGGTATAAAGAAAGGCCACATAAAATGAAACCTACAGAAGGAAACATGATATCCAGCTGGAACGACTTCACGTGGGACCTGCACTCGTACCACATCTCATTTCCCCTGGTTCACATTCACAATCAAGCTCCAAGTTGCTTCGAGGACAAGGACAACAGCAGCTTTGTCTCATTAACCATTATTTTCAAAGCAATTCATACACATCATACATATACAAGCAATTCAAACTGGGACGTAGGATAATAAACTGTATTGAAAATTGATAAATTTTGTCATCAGTACAAAAACTGTAGGTGATAATAAAAGAATGATAGATCCAATAAATTAAACAACATACTGCGGGAGATTAACAACATTGTGGAAAAATTTTAAAAATTACATGCCTAAACACTCACAACCACAAACCTCACAGAGAAACCAAGATCTCATAGGGGGCCACTGAAGAAATATCCTAGACAAAAATTCTCAGAGGGACAGGAAAAGCATACTGCCAGTGGTCATCAACAGAGTGAACAACAGCTTCAATCTATCGCCTGTAATTGCTGTGGCCGCAGAAATGTCTTCTGGCCTAAAAAAGAAACAATGTAGAATCAGAATTGATTGTCTTACCTAAAAAAACAACTTAAGAGGTAAATATTTGGCATAAATGATTATTGTCCATACTTTTGCAAGTGACTAAGGGCACCACAAAAGAGGGCATTGTCTGGCATGGGCAGCTCAGTTTTGTTTGTAGCCTCTGGATTGACAACTCTGACATAAGTTTCTTGGCCAAGATACCATGAGTCAAGGTTTTCTGTTCTGAGATTCCAGATGCCAACATTGTCAAGTGATACCAAGATTGCAGTCCATGCTCCAGGATAAACCTGGACAGCAGGAGAAAGAGATCGATTATAGTCAAGACCTCAAGATAACAAAAAAGAGAATTATTATGAGCATCTCATCTCTCTGCTACAATTTAATATGCCCATATCACTGCAATTTCAAAACTCACAGTTAGATTTGAAATTTATAAAAACAAATGTTACATGAAATACATCAATCATTAAATTTCCCACTATCCATCAGCTCGCCTATTTTTCAAATTTCCGATTGATAAATAGTACTGTTGAATTTTCTGAAGATGCAAACAGCAATTTCATTAGCATACATAAACCAAACAAGGCTTAGAGTAGAATTCTAACAATGACACACCTGTGTTGTGGTGCGAGCAATACCATCCCACTTGTTATATGTGCCCCTGCTATTATCCGTCCACTCTCCATAATCCATCCTGCAAAAGCACATTATTACGTCAATTATACATGGGGAACATGCAGAAATAATGATGGCTAATGACAGAAGCAAATGCCTACCCGACTACGAAAAACGCATATCCACTCATATGATAGGTATGCATCTTGGTGTCATTGTTCTGAAGGATGACTTCCATAAATCCCCTAAACGTTCCATTAATTACTGATGTTTCCACCCGAGGTGCTCCTGTAAGTGGCCTATTGGGAAAATCAAGCTTATAAACTCCTTTCAGTTTGTACCAGTCAGCAAGCCTTATTGGTGTGGCAGGATTAATGAAAGATATTCCACTGAGGGTAGCCAGTCTTTTTCCATTAATCATTTCTGGTGGCTTGTTTTTCAACACATAAACTTCTGTCACGTTGATTGATCCATATCTAAAAGAACCTTGTGGGTTTGGGCGAGCTCCACTGGCAGATACATTCCATCTGCATAAGAACCTTCAAAAGTGAGTAGAAATATATAGCCAATTCAAAAGCATTGGAGAACTCTTTATTGGGTTTTTCATCCAACACAATCCCATAAACCCCAAATCAAAAACAATACTTTTTGACCATAGAACAAAGCTAATGAAGTTTAGATTTCCCAAGCTTTGGATATACCATAGAACACAAAATATAAAAAAATACAATAAAACAGTTTCCTCATAACAAAGGGCTAATGTGTATAAGAAGAACCTGATGGATCTCGCTTGGTTCATGGAGAAGGTTTTGTCAAATTCATCATTTGGTGCATCTGGGAGAGGACCATGTGCCTTTCCTTGGGAATTTGAATAGTGCAAGATGGCAACACCAGTAACTCTTTTCCATAGTGATTCATTCACAAACCTGGCACTTGCTACAATGTAGTAATCGCTACTAGCATTTTGATCCATGGTTACCAAAAAAGAATAAGATTGCCCTACATGTATATCTAAGCTAGTATAATTTTGTTGCACTGTATATGAACCCTCGGTCTCTGCTAGAAGCAGATTATGGTTTTGGATCCTGAAATTCAGAGAAGTTGATATTCCAACATTATGCACACGAATGCGATAAGTTTTCCCTGACCAACATAATAAAAATGTTAACTATGAGCTTAAGCAGATCCTCCATGAACATAAAAGTGAAGAAATGATTTAATGAGTTACATATCACTCTAAGGTCAACAACCCATAATACTAAATGGAATGTTGAACACAGGCATATCCATGACATTTTATCCTTTTAACAGTCAAAAGATTATGAACTGAGTTTGTTTCCTGCTTAAAGCAGATCATAAATGGATAGTTGTCACTAATGCTCATTTAAATATTTTAAATCAGATGCCAAAAACATTTTGTTTACTCGTGTAGGTAGCCCCATATGCATTAGCACTGCTGGCCATCTGCTCAATTGACAGGCCTGAGACGAATTATCTCAAACAAGAAAATAGCAATCCCCAAATAGACAAGTAGGAATGAAGATAAAGCACATCCACAAAATTAGAGTCATAGTAATAGGATCTTAAACAGCATTCCATAACTAGTCAACAGCCAAAAAAACATGGTGTGATCAACACAACAATGAGCAAGTAACTAGTTAGTAGTTGACTAACTTGGAAGGTTGATAAGCTACACAAAAATGTGCTATCTATCAGTTGATAACAATGTCTTATGTGCAATACCCACCTGGTTGGACATCAATTGTTTCATAATCTATGCCATCAGGAACAAGTGTAGTGTTATACTGGTATGGGCCTTTCCCGTTAATAAGAACCCCGTCAGGCATTCCAAGGCCTTTCCCGGCATCAAGTGTCTTCCTCAGAGCCTACAATTCAGAAGATTAATAAGCATCAAACTCATAACACTCAACTGTAAATCACACTCAAAATGCCAAAAATCACTTAATTTCAATGGCCACTAACCGTGTGGTTACTTGTATACCAATCACCAATAAAAATTGTAATATCCCCAGCTGGTGTCGCAAAAGGAATCGGAATAACAGCCCGGTTGTTTATAATAAATCCACCAAAACCACCTGACGCTCTCTGAAAATGGAGAGATGGGAAGTAAAAGAAACTCCCGATTTGGTCCTTAACCTGGAACTGGTAAGTCCAGTTCCACTTTGGAGGAATGGGACAATTGGTACCCAAAAGCCCATCTTGCCACGAGCTACGCCTCTGTTGGATGCCAGACCTGTCAAGAAACAAAATTTTAGTAACAGAATCATTATACAGTGATGTTTCTATGTAAATTTGCTAAAACTTGGCAGTAAGTTTTACCAGTGGATTAGTAAACTTTCGTCTAATTTGTTTTTCACGTTGACAACGACGTTGTTATTAGTAGTAACATTAATAGGCGGACCTGGAAATTTCCCATTAACAGCAATAACCTGCAATGTAATGCCGGTAAAGAGTCATTTACTAGATTCCCAATAGCTCTTCAGCATCATATCGATGCTCGCTATACTATGCAAAGAAAATATCAAACACTAAGCTCAAATAATGAAAAAGCAGGCACAGTTCATAGATCTGGAATTAAAAGTCGAGACTTGAAGAAATGTAAAGCCAAGCCCTTTGCTATTTATGGAAATTACACACATCCACATGAAACAAATTAGAAAAAGAAAAAATGTGAAATAAAGAAAGAGATCTAAAAAAGATACCTGTTGAGGGACACCAAGAGGAGAAGCAGTGATATAAGAAACCTCAAAGTCATGGTAAACGAAGAGATCAGCGGCGAAACACAAGCTCGCAAGCAAGCCAATGTGGATAACAAACAAAGCTAAACGGCTACCCAAAGCCATTTTTGAATGTTTTTCAAACTTTCGAACGGCTAAATTTCCTGAAACTTTTTCTGGGTTTTACATTATCAGATAAAAACTAAACGAGAGAAAAAGAAAGTATGAAAAAAAACCAGAGCCTCTGAAGTGCGTTAGAGAGGAGAGAGAGAGAGAGAGACAGAGCGAACGGCTATATTTCACTTTCTTGGGTACTGTTGTAGTGTAGTGTCGGAAAAAATAATTGTGATGAATTAAGAAAGGCAGTGTGAAAGCGTGACGGATGATCCCAACCAAACTTTTGTCGGTAACCATTATCATTCCACCGAAACGGAGAGAAAAAAAATATATAAAAATAGTTTTTGGACAGTGAGAGAAGAGACAGCCAGTCAGTCAGTTCACACTTTAAAACATAAAAAGTGAGGCAGGTTTTGACTATAAAATTATTTATTAATAATAAATAAAAATTAATTAATAAATAATTTTTTTATTAATAAATATTTTTATCATATTATTCTATATACCTTTTAATTGTGTGTTTTATCCTTCAATGGAGTATTTTTTGTGTATTTTTTTTTATAAATTTAATAAAATTATGTATAAATATAAATTTTATTAAAATTAATATAAAAATATTTCTCATCAATTAAATGATTATATTTGATCATAAATTTATTAACTAAAATAATTAAAAATAAGTTTATGTATTTATATTTAATATATTAATAGTACACATTTTTTTTGTTTAAAAAATCCCAAAACATAAACTTATATTTTTATAAAAATTAACAAAATTTTTTTTTAAAAAGCTAAATTTTTTTATTTTTGATATAAATTAAGTATTAATTTTACTAAAATATTTGTAATATATATATATATATATATATCAACACCAAATTCTACAATATCATACATTTAAATATAATTGACATGTATTATAACTATTTTATCAAAATTAATAAAATTAAATATTAAATTTTTTAAAAAATTAATTTTAATAAATTTTTATAAATATATTAATTTACATATACTTTCTCTAAACCTTATGTAAAATATAGATATATCAAATTATTTTATTATTTTAATTAATGAATTATGAGATAATTATTTTTTTATTAATTTTACAAATTTTTGTATTTATTTTATTTCGCTAAATTGTTAGAGAATATATGAAAATATTTTTTTAAAAAAATCAATCTCAAAAAATAATTACGTGTACGTGAATTACAAAGAAGACCCCAACGGTCAGATCCTCTGAAAAGGGTGCAAGATTTCCAGCTGAGCTGTCATATAAATGTGGATCCCACGCTACTGACACAAATAGGATCATCTGGGATTGGTTGTGTTATGTTGTGTCTTTTATTTGACCCCACTGCCTAATAACCGTTTGATTTGAATGAATTGACTATTCCGAGATTTGCAAAAGTAAAAATTAATGGATTCCATACATATTTATCGCAGTGTTTCACAATCCTCATAGCTTTTTTTTTCGAAATTTTATTATAGCACATAAATTTTAAAAAATGTAACAACAAAATTTTAAAAATTTATTTAGTAAAAAATTTGTTCTTATTTTGAATTTTTTTTTCTAATTTTAAAAATATTTTTTAAAATTAAAAGAATTAATACTTGTTACAAGTTAAATTAAATGAATTTTTTGTTTTAAAATTAAATTTTACTAAATTAATATATATTTTTAAATATTTTAAGATAAATAAAATATTAAAAATATTTCATCCATTTCAATTTTCAATTTAATTCAATCAGGAGGTGTATCAATAATATTAAAATTTAGTGGCTATTTTTATTTTTTTTCTTTAATACTTATTTGCTAATTTAACTATTTTAAGTAATTACGTATATTTATTCTAAAATTTAAAAAAAAATTTAGACACTTTACTTAATTTTTTTAATTTTTAGTTGAATTTAAATTTTAAAAATTCTATTAAATTATTTTTTAATATATATATACATCGTAATTAATTAATTTATTTGCATTGCTTTTTATATAAAATTTATCATTTTTTAAAAATTTTAAGTATATAAATTTTATGAAATATCTCTATTAAATTTATAATAATTTTAGTGTAACAAAACACACTATCATTTTTTTCTCTTAAGTTATTTCTATTGACCCATTTATTAATTGTTAAAAAAGTATTAAGTGATTATAATATTTTATTAATGTTAATAAATAAAAAATTAAATTAAATATTCTGTAACTAAAAATGAGTGATTAGCAAAATATTTTCATATTAAAATTACCATTTTAACTGGGAATGGACAAGCCGTAATCTTATTCACTATTGCATGAGAGTTTGGTTTTGGTTTTGATCCACCACTATTTTGAATTTGATTTCTCTGGGTTTCCGTCAGTCAAAGAGCATTTCTTTTGGTGGAAGCCATGAGCTCGACTTACTGCTGTGGCGGCCAGCATCGTCCCTCGAAGCCGATCCCCGATCTTCGATGCTCCTGTTCTTCTTTCTTGACAAATTTCTAAATAGACAAAAAGAAACTCTCACAAAAATCAAAATAAGCGCATACCCACTGAAATAACTCACCTAGGAATGGGTAGATTTTTAATATGGGTAATTGTTTCCATCTTGGAATTTAGGCTCTGTTATGTGGGTGATAGCATTTCTTTTATCATTCAGTTGATTGCCTTCTGATTTGGTGGGTGGGTGCATTTTCTCAAGTGAATTGAGTGTTGATCTGATTTTTCTCAACTATGATATTTGATTGCCTTCTGAAAATGGTTACATATTTATTATAACAATCTTGGTCTCGGTTGGACGTGGAGTGCGTAAATGGACAAACGAAACAAATGAAATACGTTGCTGGTAGTTTGGTTCCTCCTCATCTGATAAATAATAACGTAATCAACATAACAGGTCCAACAGTCAATTTAAAATTTAATCACTCCCATGGACACAGAAATTTGGACAGCCTGGCATTAGCAAATATGGGTACAACCAGTTTCATAAAATCCATTTGATGATTTGGACAACATCCTAATTCACATACACTTTGGTAATAGACGTTAAGTTGATGGTGTGTAAATCGTTTCACATCTCATGCTGAGTTGTGTTTTCTTAACGCGGTAGGGGGCTTCAAATTCATTGAGCATGCAAAGGCCGCGGCATGGGCTTGGTGGGGCTATAGCATAAGCAAGGAAAAGGAAGAACAAGATTGACAACTAAGGCCACATGCAATGCCAACGGCATAGTTGCTTTCCTTCCTTTACACCCTTTCACAACACAACACAACACATTAAAAAGAAAAATGATATCCCATTCCTATTTCTTCTAATTCCAAGCTTGTCAATTTTGCATAAAAGAATGTTTGTCAATCAGTTAAAATTTCCATTTGCTTGCTCTCAGTGGGCCATTTATATGTATCAAACACTAGTCGCTAGTGTTAAAAGGCTAATCTTGAATTAACTCCCAAGTTTATTATGCCTCTAGACAATATCAAGAAAAGTTATTCTTGAAGGAAACAAATGTCTTGGGTAGCTTAATAATTAATTATTCTTCTAATTTCAAGCACCATAAGATATTTTCTTCTCTGTTCAAAGTGTTCAATTTAGTTGGACCACTGGGATGCAGGATAAACTTGATTTTATTTTTTAGGCAAATCGAATCTAAATCGACTCGTAGATAAACTGAACCAAGCCTATGTTTTTAGGCAAGGCCCACAACTTTGACAAACAAACAGTCAAGCAAATAAGATCAGGTCACCACCTTAAGTTTGTTCTGCCCACCCACTAAAACATGTTCAAATCCCCCAGTTTTAAACTTTTCAAATAAAACTTTTTTTATTTACTTTTTGACTGTTGCTGCTGGATTTGTGAGTGCCAAACACCAATAGGTTCTTCCCCAGATCGTTTCAATTTTATCGGATGTTGTTCATTTTGATTTTTTTTTCCCCCGCAACATAATATTGGATTAAAGATATCAATAAATTTTTTAAAAATAAAAAAAGAACTTTAGTAATTAATTTAACAGTACCCTTTCTTTGTGATGATTGTGTCCTTTCATAGAATTTGTTCCAGTAGTTATTCTGCTTGTGGGTGGTTACTGCAGTTCTTGAATGGTTATTCCAGATTGATGGGTAGTCGCATCAGTTCATGGGTGATTATACTAGATTGGGGGGAGGTTACAGCAGTTCATGCTTTGGTTATTCTTCCTATCGGGCAAGTAGTCAGTTCTCGGTACTGTGGGATCTTCGGCACTTCGACATGGGTATTAAATTATTTTCGAGTCTGGTGCTAAATTGACCTCTGACTAAGCTTTTAACTGACCTCAAACCAAGCCTTGAACTGACCTTAGGTAAAACTGACCCTCAACATTGGCATTTGGTGCTTCCATCTCCAAATACCTCAAGTATAATAGCAGTTTAGTAGGTGTCAAAGTAGCAAGGATGTACCACAACTATGGTGATATAATTCTTACACTCAAACTATGGTGACATAATTATACTCAAAATTTTTTTTGATAACAGATTTTTAAAAAAAAATTTATTCTATTTTTATTTGTTTTTAATACACAAAAATAAAAATGTATGTAGAACATGCGACAATTATATTACTTCGTCGCATTAAAAAAATTTATATAATAATTTATATTTTTATTACTATTTTTTTTATTAAAATCAACCTCCAAAATATTATAATAATTATAGTTGATTTTAAGAATTGATAGATCAAGTAAGACATGGACGGAGAATTTTGCATTTATTGGCAAAGATGAATTTAAGATTTTATTCTTTTATATATGACTAAATACTTTTCAAAAAAAGAATTAGACAAGAGTATTTAGAATAAATCTAAATATATATTCTCTTACGTGATTTTATTTAATTTATAAAAAAAAATTACTATATTGATTCCTCTGCAATATTTCCCTGAATATCATAGCGACTTTAGAGTTCACTCTTGTACAACAAACTTATTGAGGTTAACCATGACTGATCGTTTTAATATTGTTGCTCGTTAAAACCGTTCCAGGTTTCTTGGTTGGCATTTGATGATTTTTAAAGATTTTTTTAGTGGGCGGCAAGTCATTTCACGTCCCGACCAATTGGATGCAAAGAAAGCAGCGTTACATATACTTTTAGATTACAAGTCGTCCAGTATAATCATATCGACTGTCAAGCATCCAAGCATTCCTGTCCAAGTGTTCATTAGTCAGAGATGATTAGTTAGACTGATTCACAACGATAGTTAGTGCAAAATTCTTGGCTTGGCAGATAGAACTAACCACTAGTTTCTTGAATTGGTTGATTTCTGTATTAATAGAACTTTAAATTAACAACTAGTTCTCGACGATCATAAGATCGAGAGAATAGAATTTTTCATCGTTGGTAAGGATCAAATAAATTCCGTCCCCATCTAACAACGACGACATGACAAAAATAATTTGGTACAGAAGTTTGACAGAGTCTTTTACGACTCTTGGTCCTGGGAGAATGGTCGGATGAACGCAGCATTCATTTGCCATATTGTGATAGAGCTGGTAACGCTACTCTGGGTGGCATTGTTGAACAAAAATACTCTAGCTGCTCCATAAATTGCTTTTGTTGGATAAACTCGCGAAGTGATTGATGTTCTTCCGCCCTGAGCAAACCCTTCAACTATTGAATGATCCACCTGTTTTGCACCCAAACTGAGTTTGTGATTCTATTCATAATGGCAATTTACAGCGTCCAAGAAAACATTAACTCACCAATATTCTCACAGAGAATTTTTCGCCTTTCAGTACTGGAACAAAACTACCATAGACCTGTTTATTGACATCACCTGCCTCAGAAGACCTACAAGAAACAATGTATAGTTTGATAGATTAAATCATTGCGGATGACTTTGATTAATTAGATCTGAGAGAAGCATAATGATAAAAGGTTTGTACCTTGATTGATCAGTGCAGAAGAAAGACTTGAGATTTCCATCATTTCCTTTAGCGACGTAGAAATAGACAGGAGTCTGCTCAGAGAGGCCATCATCTGCAAGAACCAGAAGGCCAAAGGGTCCTAAAGCACCACGTTGAGCAGCTCCACCACTGGTGCTGCAGCTGAACTCCACATTTGTCTCAGCTGTTTTTTGCAAAGCTTCCTTGTCTAGCTCAAACTCAGCTACAATATCCAACTGTTACATTACAGAAATTTCCGTGTCATAAAATTTCCTACTTAGCTTTAAAATTGAGGTGATAATTCAGCATAATTACAACATGTTTGTACCTGCGTGGCTGGGCCAACATCAAGGAGCATCACTGACCCTGCCTTGAGCTCTATATTATCAAAGTTCTTGCTGGTCAACCTCAAACTATCTACTTCCTCGACTGGCCACTGGAGAAGATTTGCGCCGGTTTTCTGATCATACAACACTGTCCTTGGAATGCCCTGTAGTGATGCCCATCCTTTCTTTACGTCTGCAATTTCACTATCAGACTCTCCAATCCAGCCCCACAATACTCGTCTCTTCTTATTCTGATCATAGAATGTCTTAGATGCATAGAATAACCCATAATCATACCTCTGTCCAATGCCAACATCGATCTTGGGATTATCTGGAACCCATGTAACATTATTGTCATAGTAAGTACCAAGTGCGTAGTAATCGTGTCTGTCATCATCCATGCTAGCCTTCACAACATGCTTCACTCCAGGGCCATTAACTGATGTTTCCAACCCGTTCTCTCTTGTAGTTGAAACTGGATAGAAGTCCACACATTCCCACATGCCAGTGTCAGCCACACTGTGTAGTACCCCATTCAACAGTTTGTAATGGATGAAGTCTTCAGTATCATATACAAAAGATACGCCAGTTCTGTTAACTTTAGACCCTATTGTAATACGCCACTTTCCTTCAGATGTTAACCAAGCTGTTGTTGGATCACGAAAATCCTTGGCACCAATGCCTGGGGGGCGGACTAGAACCGGGTTACCAGGGTATTTGACCCAATCGATGAGGAGAGGATCAGCTGGGTCGGCAGGATATGCAAGATTTTGGACCTGCACAGACTCATTGGTGGAACCAGTGTACAGCATGACAAGTTTTCCATCAGGAAGGATTGTAGCGGAACCAGTCCAGACACCGTTGATATCGTACCATTGATCCGCAGCCATGGCCAATGGGAGATGAAGCCAATGGATCAAGTCCTTCGATACCGCATGACCCCAGACTATGTCACCCCACACTGCAGCATGTGGGTTGTATTGGTAGAACAAATGATACCATCCCCCATAAAACACTGGACCTGCAATTCATTAAAGCGATCATCAACATGCTTCATCCTCTCTTTAAATTGAGGACAAATAAAAATTAATTCCTACTTGTGTTCAAAAGTGTCTTCAAATTTCTTCCGCAATCTCAATTTGCTGGCTAGCCTAGCTTAACCTTATGCTCCACGATTACATCTTAATCTGATGGTCACCTGTGTAACAAGCCAATAGAGCTTGGCTGGTGTTTCAGGCTCAGAGTGTCTTGATAAAATCTTCAAATTTAGCCAGTGGCAATTATATTATATTTTAAATCCTCTAGAAACCTTTTCCTTGATTTTGTTGGCAATCACTAAAGATTTTGCCCCCCTTTTTTTTTATTTATTTTGTAGATATCAAAAAAGCAACAATCCGGCGGATAACTTTCAAATCGCTTTCTAAATTGCTAACTGTTTATAATGATGTGCCAATCGTCACTTGTTTAGCTGGCTGGATGATTTGAACCAGTCCACCAATCAAACCACGTTCACGATTCTGGTCCTTTTCAGAATTTTAGAAATTTTATAATTGGCGAATTGTAGCTGATAAACCAGTTTGTAAAATTGCTCAATCCATATTATCCAGGATCCCACTGTGCCAGATTCTCAGAATTCAGTTTTCATTAATCACCTCAATTTTTATTTTTTTTATTATCCTTATGATTTTTCAATTGAATTTGAGCAAAAAGCAAAAAAATGCTAGAAACCTTATTAAACCAAAAATAAGAGAGTAGTAGAAAAAAAAAGGATTTACCATTCGGATCTGCGGCAGGGGTAGCCAGATTCCACCATCCAGGTAGCGAAGCGTTAGAACATTCAAATGGAACACAAGTCAGCAGGAAGAAAGAAGTTTCAATTGGGAAAACGTCTTTCAATAAAGCAATCATAAAGGAATATATTTGGACAGGGTCAACAACAATAATAGAAACTTAATTTCTTTTCATAGACAACTCTTATTCAATAGACTTTGACCAATAATCACCAAATTTTCATTAAATAGAAAATTTTTAATTGCGACATATTACACAAACAATATAGAAAATAGACGGCACCGTTTTCTTTTTAACTATATTACGTCTTAGATTCTCCAAAGTTATTGGACTTTTCAAATACAGAAAGTAATTAAAATTTAAGTCGTGTTGGAAAATACTTCCTTAAAATTAACTATCCTGCAATGTCGATTTAAGACGAAATAATAATATACCATTCATCCAATTCTGTTGAGGCTGAAAATGGAATGCCGTTCTCTGCCACGACAACATGTTATTGGTCCACCGATACCACGGAGCCGTGGCACCAAAGCGCCTGTTCTTCTTTTCGGACACCCCGGCGGAGGCCGCACGCGACAGAGTGTGCGGGCTTTCCACTTCTGTGGGCATAGACAATAAGAAGTCGCCGCCATTATTCGGTCGACTTTGTGCCCGGACAGTGTGGTGAGGGTTGGCTGATGATGCATTGGTGCCGTCTGAAAAGAAAGCAACAAAAAGACTAAACGTTAACAAGGAAGAAAGGACGGGGATAGGAAGTTTTCGGCGAGCGGCGGCAGGTTGTTCGCCGTCTGAGAGAGGATTGTATGGTTCGTCTCCAGGGTTTGAAACAGGCAAAAATGTATTGAAATCCGCCATTGTCAATAATATTCTGTTGTTTGGAATGGGAGAGAACTGGGGATGATTATACAACACTGAAATGGGAAGAGAGAGAGGTAGATCGTGATATATGGCAAACGCGATGAGGTTTATATAACAGAAGAAATTGAATTTGGACAGCTGGAGGTTCCGTTTGAAAGTGTAAAATGTCATCCAAAAATTGCTTATCATGCAACAAAAAAGACATGGCAGGTGCGAGTTTGGATTCGTGATTTGTGGTTTTAGCCAACATACACGTGGTAAATATTATTTAATATATATTTTAATTTTTAAATTTTATAAAAAATATTATATATATATATATATATATATTATTATTTTGAAAGTAGCGGAGTCTGTGCCACTAATCATTCTTTTTCTCAGAAACACTGACACTCGTACAAAAATTAGTAGATGTGTTATTCTTTATTTTGCTTTTCATTTATTCAGGTCTTGTTGATAGGACCCCTCCTTAGAATCAATGAGTTTCTAAAAACTAAGTCACCATCGCTCACTGTAGTCGTTTCCACTGCTCCAACTAAATCATTTATCATCAAAATTTATATATCATAATCAAATACTATATTACCATAATAAACTCTTGTTAGAAATATTTGAGGAAATTAACATTCAAACCAAACAAAACACTTGTAAAATAATTATCTCTCCATTACTCATGTAAAAAAAATCGTCAAATCAAATAATTATATATATTTTTAACTTTTTTTTTACCCGTAAAATTAAAATTCACTTGCTCTTTGAAAAATACAATTCATGAAGGGTTTTTCTTCTACTTGGTTTTCAGTTAATAATCATTTGATAATAAAATACGAGATCATCGAATTTTTTATTTTCCTTTTTGTAAAAAAAAAGAATTAAAAGTCATGATATTTGACAATGTAAAGGTTTCCATATCATTGATCATTAAGTAGGAGTCTCAAATATCCAAACCTAAAGTTTGTGCTGGTTGAGATCTATCTCCAACTTACATCTCTTAGTGTAAAAATTAAGTAATCAAAGAGCTAATCTTTGATTTATTTAAGTTTATGTTTTTAATTTTTTAATTATTTATTCAAGTTTACATTTTCAAATTATTTTATTATATTTTCAAGCAAACAAATAAATGAATAATAAATAGTTATATTCAAAAAAATAAAATATATAATATTATAAGAATTAATATTATTAAATCATAATATTTTTCATTAGTTAAATTCATTTTATGTGAACGAAATTTATTCATATTAACTTAACAAGTCTCTTCTTATCAGAAGTTATCTTCGGAACGGAAGTGAATCTAATCAGATTACGTGTGCTCAAAATAGATCAGCATTTTCGATTAATATATGTTTATGCAAGGATGACTAATTGAAATGTTAAGTTGTAAATTGCGATATGATCCATCATCAAAACGAGAGAAGTGCCCAGAACAAAGGAAAAACATGATTCCTAAGATTTAACAATGACAGTTAGACAAGATTGGCCGGGTCTGTCTGACTCAGAATGACGCGGAATACCTAGCTGATTTAGCAATATTTTGCAATCGCTGTCGATTCCTACACCACAAATTTTCTGACATTATTACAGAGAGAAAAAAGGGCAACCGCCAAGACAGATGGTGGTATCTTACTCCTGAATGAAATATTGCCACGACAGATGGCCGTGTCTTATTAACCCATTGATAAATAAATTATTGGGTAACAAATCGTTCTTGGCCACATGTTTTACAAAATGCATCCGGTTGGTGGTAGAATTTAGTGGACGATGGTGATATGTGATTTGTGCCCTCCCCCAATTCGAATTATTGGTACCAAAATAAAAGCAATAATGCAGGCAAGACAAGACACAAATGACTGCCCATCACATTTTGAGGAAGACATAACGTGAGGTGATTAATCACCCGCGTTTGGCACATGCACATGCAAATTTGCCTCTAAGAGAACAGAGAAAAAGGGCAGGGATAGAGATGATTGATATTCACGTCATGTTCCGGTGAGAAAATTGGAATGAATGGATTACCGAGGGACTCTGTTCTTTATGAAATCATTGCGCTCTGCATGATTGATTTGTCATCGTGTCTTATCCAAAAGCGAACACATGATACCATTCTATCCCACCGGGAGGAAATTGCAGTAGATTAAAAAAGATAAAATCTCATTTATCAAATTAAATCTTTTCTATTATGGATTTTATCTTTTTTTATACACCCATAAAATATTCATCACAATAAATTATTATTATTATTATTATATGTTAAATTATCTAATAGTAAATTAGATGAGGATGTTCAAAGTATATTTTAATTCCATGAATTACCAATATTTGGTCATAAATTAACAATTACTTGTCCTTTAGTAAACTTTTTTCCAACTCTTTTTTCAGGTTTTATATAATTTTTTTTATAACTAATATTCATACTTGATTATTATCCGACCATACCCAACTATATCTTGATCATATAGTCCAACTTAAATGCATAAAATATAGTCTTAAAATTTATACCAATGATTTTTAGAACACCCATAAAATACTTAAATAATCAAGCCTATTATGACTTCAACGAAATTAAGAGTTGGAAAGTATGACGCATTGTAAAATTAAAGGAACTAAAAATGAGGAAAATAATAAATCAGTTTTGTTTTCATATGAAGGTGAGGAATATTTCAGTGTTTATACAAGAAATTTTAGCATATTTGTGAGTGAGCAAAAGAAAAGGCAAATACGTTGAAGATTTACCCACTTTCATAACATATTTAAACTAAAAGCTCTAATACTCATCCTAGGCTGATGAGATCAATTGTTATTTCCACAGAATTATTATTATTATTATATTTTCCCATTTTCATTTAGCATATTGGATTTATTATTAATTGCTGATGTTTGAGAACTACTACAGATGATTTAATTCCTTTAGTTTAACCCATGCAGTGCACGTGCATTAATTTTTTATAATTGTTACAATTCTAACTTAGGGACTGAAACAGAACATAAATGACTTAATAATGCCATTTTAATTAAAAGATATGGCCATAATTTGACTCAATACATCCAAGTTGTAGAGACAAATATCTTTCAATTACAGTAATAAGATCCCAACGATAGAGCATCTTGAAAATAATTAAAGTCATATCTTATGACACAAAGATAACAAAAATACATGTTCCTTTCACTTGACATAATCCCAAAAAATTTGGTATGCACCAGTTTTGAAATTGTCTGCATTTATATCTTAAAATAATAAAAAATATTTATGCAAAAAGTTAAAAATTAAAACTAATAAATTAAAATATGTTAATATTTATTATGTCCTAAATGAATGACACATTTTAGAATCGAAACTCCAGTCGCCAATACCTTACAAAATTTTGAAGGCTAATAATTAGTTTTTAATGAGAAAAAACTATGGCAATTATAGTTTCCAAAAAAATCTCAAATCACTATGAACAAATAATAGATCTATGATTTTTGACTTAAGAAATCAAATAAACCTAAACTAATCGTCACAAATCCTAACTTCATAACTTGGGATTTTATAGTTTTCACTGGAGCGCTCGAATGGAGGTCGAAAAGGCTTTCCAAATAAGTTGGCCGCTTGAGTGGGTATCAGGCGAAGGTCTAGCTACAAATTTGTAGTAGGTGGCCGCTTGAGCAAATGTTAAGCAATGGTTGAGTGTTGGAGATTACTTGAGTGCTTGTTGAGTCAGATCGAGTATAAATTCTCTTATTGCAGTCTATCAAACCTGTTTGAGCACCTATCAAGTACTGGCTGAGCAATAGATCTTTGGAACACTTTGAATGTCTATTTTAAGCATCAATCGATGATCGAATAATCTTATCATCTCCGAAAAACAATAAACACTTATTTTTATTCATAAATGAGCTAACTTAAAAAATCCTAACAAGTTTAATTATCTTACCTAGTCTTGCTAGTAAAAAGCTTGAGCAATGTGATGCAAGCAGTCTTAACACAATGTTTGGTTCACTATATTAGGAGGTTGCAATATATAAAAAAATAAAAAAAAATTGTACAATATTTGAAAATTGCACAAAATTGCACTGAACCATATAATTGGAGTGAGTTATATTACAGGTAAAGGTGTTTAAACTTGACCTACACCCTTCACTGGGTCAAGCCTGGATTGTATTATTTTTATTTATATAATATAATAATATTTATTTAAATAATTTATAAAATATAATGTTAAAATGCAGTAATAAAATATAATATTTGTATAATTTCAGATCATAAATATTAACATAATCTAATATGTCACTGCTCTAAACATATGTTAATTTATAATATAGACAATACGTATCGCACCGAATATAATAGATATTTTCATTTAATTTATTGCAATCCTACACTGAATTAAATTAGATATTTAGTACAGCATGTATTGTACTGAATTATAATTTAATGAGTGTTTGGTGCAGTGATATATTAACTTGTACTCATTTATTATGAATTATGAATCAAGGTGGAGATTGTGAGTTGTGATTCAAAATTCACAATGTGGTTATGTAGTAGTATATTTGTGCATTATTTCTTAACATAGCTGTTAGGCTCTATATAAGGAGCTGACATGGCAAGAAAATGGATAGTTAATAATTTTTTTTTGGTTGTTGTTGATAGTTATATTAGTTTTATCTGAATAACATAAAGGTGTGGAATCATATAAAAGAATATATAGGCTAAGGAAGTACAGCAGTGAAAAATATAAAGAAAAAAAGGGGAGAGAGGGCAGCAAAGTTGATTTGCAATTTGTTTTTTCTCTATTTTTCTTGTTTTGCTGATATGTTGTGCTTGTTCAAGATTCAATAAAACTCTAAATTTTAATTCCTAAGAATCTCTCATTTTTTATTGTTCTTTGTTCTTCATTTTTCCATATCCTGAAGTTTGTTTAGTTCTTGAATTTCTGCTTGACTGGATAGGGTTTCATTCTAAAGTTCTTATTTGTGTGACAAGAGTTCTTCATGGTTGAGGTTCGACTAACAACATTTGTAATGACTAGGGCCAACATACCATGGTATTGGCTACTTTGCATTTGCTTTAGGTGGCATAATGGACCCTTACAATTTTAGTCCTAACACTCAAAACTTCAAGTGTGGAGTCCAAAAAACCTTTATAAGGAATATTCCTAGGTTCCACCCAATTGAGGTGAAATTTCACAGAACCACTCCTTTTGAGGACTTATACATGGAAAGAACATGTTAAGTTGAAGAACCATTTATTAGGAGGTGGTGCTAAATAAATATAGGACACAGCAAAATTTGACTTGTCGTCATCACATTTAGCTATACATGACCTAAATCAACTCTGTCCCCTTTTTTTTAACTTAAGTTTGACTTGTCGTCATCACATTTAGCCATGCATGACCTAAAGCAACTCTGTCCCCTTTTTTTTAACTTAAGTTAATGTTTCCTTTAATGAACTTTCTCATGAAAAAAGGCACTCATATTTGCCTGGCTTGGCTTTTTGCCGCATGAGCCTTTTATGATGCGTATACGTGTTCTTCCTAGCTCTTCTTTCTTATTTTATAGAGTTCGAAGCAGTAGAACCTCATCAAAAGCTACAGTTTCCATCTCATAAAGCAAGGTGATTATTAGATGATCATATTCATCAAGAAGAGAAGCTAACAACGACTTCTTTTCAACATCCTTTAATTTCTCATCCAAGTTCAATAGATCAGTCATTGGTAAATCAAATCTATTGATATGATGACTCATAGTAGTACTTGACATGTATTAGAAGTGGCGTGTGGAGCTTATTATGATATGCTTGTCTCATGAATAGATACTTTTGTTCCTTGGTAAGATATAATTGTATTGTACCATATGCTAGTAGACTGATCCTAGTCCATCCTCTTTCCTTAATCTCATCTAGCTTTTTTTATTTGAGAGAAGTATCTTGCCCTTATTAGAAAAAGAAACCGAGCACCTCATGCTGGCACATGTCGAAATTGTTGCCGTTAAACTTTTCTACATCAAATATTGTATTTGTAATCATCTTTCTTGATGTTGAGTCACCGGTGAGAATGAGGAGGCCATAAGTGAACTCGAAGTTGCAGCAGTATCTACTATCAATTGTTATATTTCAAAGGCATTAGCTTTGGGAAAAATAATTGGATTTCGCAACAAAACTAATGTTGAAAAAGGATTCATTTTTTCATTAATATTTAATATTTGATACTCTTGTTCATGTGCCAATATCAAATGAAATCTTAATGATTTTATCCCACAATGGTGTAGATTACAAGCAACGACATTTCAATCTCAAACTTAGCTTATATGAAGGGAAATCAGATTCTACTAACTGATAATACAATTTATTCATTTTGTTTCTTTGAAAAAACGTTCATACCTCCCGAAATCATCAAAAATGAGTGTGTCAGGAACAATCTCACTGAAGCTAGACACAGCAGCCAACTCCGCACTCAATCCTTTAATAACCAAAAAAGTTTAAAAATAAAAAAATGAACAACCAATTCATAAAGCACAAGAACAGAACCGACAGTGAATGACAGCAAAATCTGAAGTAGAAATGGCGCAACAAAGTTGACCAGTAAGATGCGAAGAAGAAGAAGAAGCGCGAATGAGAGGAAATGACGGGTGAAAGTTGAAACGTGCATTAAAAGATTTTGGTAATATCTGGAGAAGATGGAGATTGCAAAGAGACTGACATTTCTATTTACTTTTTCTTGACAGGGGACGGATCAAAATCAGATAGCGGGTGGACTGGGGTTAGTTATAGTTCACATGTATACTAGTTACTTCTCTGTGTGTTTATTTTTTTTTCCTTTTACAGGATAAGTTGCATTGCACGTGTCAGTCTCACTCATTGTTTCTCAAATTTGAAGGATAAACCTGGGCTCAGTTGATACTTTCACTTATATCTAATTATCTATTTTTATTTGAAAATTAATAAATTATTTTTTGTAACTTTTTACTTATTTAATACTAATATTTATCATTATTTTCCAAAATATTTCAATTAATTTCTAAAGTTATTTGTTTATTATATGTAGTGCGAAGAGAAAGAAAGTTGGCGATAATGTCTGAGTCCTGGGATTTTGTCAAGTTCCTGGGCTCATCAAGTAACATTGGCAACGAACAGTCGGAGATCAATAACAAAATCATCTGCAATACAGCGATCATAAATGCCGAATTGTAATAAATTATGCAAGGACATAGGTTTGGTAAAATTTACAAATTGAACACACAACTGAACATAATTTAAGTAGTTGAGATTAAAAAAGATAAGCTTTAGAATTAACAATGGAAAAAAGAAAAATTACTCAGCTATTGATAATTAAAAATGGCTCCGTTCTAAATTGCAAATAATGCCGCCGCCCCAACCCAATTGCCTTGTTTTATCAGAAATTTAATTTTGGTACTAACTGTCCATAATAATAATCTGTGCAGATTACTAGTGCCCCTTCTTCCAAGTTCTAGCTTCTTCAAGCTTCTTCCAACGCACCAAGGCCGAGAGAAATTCCTGGACCTGCATTGCATGTATTTATCAGACTAAAGCAGAGCCAAAATTTTGTACTGAAAGCAAGCAGAGCCAGAGAAGATTAGCACCTCGGAAGGGTCCCTGAGAGAGTAAAGTGCCTTTGTTTCTTTGGGAACAGGAGATACCAGAATTCCATAACCTCGTTTCCCTTCCCGTAAGACCTGATTTTATGAAACATCAATTCAGAATTTCTCTGTAATCAAGCATGAAATTGATTATAAAAATATGAGATAATACCTTAAATGCATCTTCATCTGTCTTATCATCTCCTATGTAGATTGGGAGCACATCATCGCTATTACTTAGCCCTGACACCAAATACATACCCATCTAATTTAATTTCTAAAAGAAAAAGAAAAATAGATATAGAAACCAAACACAGTGAAAAAAATCAGAAAGGAGATGATGCTTCATGAGAGCAGAGTTAAGTTACCAAGAGATAGAAGCTCCACCGCTTTACCCTTATTCCAGTCAATCACAGGACGGACCTCTAAAACCTGTTTCATGTTAGGAATAAACAGGTTTTTTAACCATTTTACTTCAAATACGCAGCACTATCAGGAACGAATGAATATCAGAACTCGTATCAATCCAAATTACATACCTTCCGCCCGTGAGTTAATCGCAAACGAGGATAGTCATTAAGAATATCATGGACACATTGTGCTATTGTGGGCCAGTTCTATGGACAAGAAGAAACATAGAAAATCATAAATTTTGCAATCAGAACCAAGACTGTGTGCTAATAATAATAGTAAGCCAGCCATTTTATGGAATAAAGTGATAATGCCATCAACAATAAAGGGGTGTTCACCTTCTCATCTACATTACGGTAATGTACGGAGACACAAAACTTGTGGTTCTCAACTTTTGCACCTTTGATGCTTTTAGTGTTCTCAACGAGGGTTTTAAAAACCTGCTTGAACATTAATTATATACAATCAATTTTTCTCTGCATAGATCATCAAAATTACTATGCTTCAACCACTGGACAGAACAATTCTGTACCTCATTTATCGCTGGCATAAATTCTCTAGCAGGCTGGAAAAGATTTACTTCCTTGTCCTACCAAAGCCAAATAGACAAGATTAAAAAAAGAAAGTTAGAAATCAAGATTTGCACAATACAACCTTTCAGTAGGATGAATTCCCCAGAAATCCTGTCCCGCCTTTTTTCAGAATTTCTGGAGTTGATTTAAAGAAAAAGGTGGCTTCTTTGCCTAAATGCCGAATTATGTCTTACCAGGTTGTCACTAGATTTAATGCAGCTTGGATGGTCAGCAGACATTGTGTGGCGGACAGGGCCCATAATGTCCATCCCATGACTACCAGCATAGTAAAGTTCTGTTAGTCCTACCAACTCATAGACCTGATGAAATAAAATGCATTGAATCAGACCCTAAAGGTGGCCAGATGACAACTACATAAACCAAACAAATAAAACTGATGCGTAATATTCTTAAAACCTCCAAAAAAAAATAAAGGGTTTTCTCATTCTACCTGATCGCAGCTTCTTCCACTAACAATTGCGGTCGGGAAATACTTAGCAACATTTCTTACAGCGGCGCGCATCTGCAAAACAATGTCTAATTTTAATACAAGCACAAGGCAGCAAAAAAATTTCTTTCTACACACAATACAGTTGAAGTGAAGATCTTACACTATCAGACATAATGGCACGATCCGGATCATTAACTATAGGAGACAGAGTCCCGTCATAATCCAAAAATATGGCAATTTTCTTGTTCTTCGCATAACTCATAATCTGCTCAAAAGATTTAAGTGCTGACGGATACTTAAGCTGCACATTCAGAAATAAAAGAGGAACAAATTAAGAACGAATAACTCATATATGGAAATTTTTTTATGGCGGTATTTCACACCAAAAATGACGCTTGCTCACCATCCAGGAGCAGTAAGCAATATCAAAGTCGTCTAAAGCAACCTCAGCATTGAAATCCTTAATTAGCTTCTTGCGAGGAGGGGATGAGGATTTCATTGCATCTAGCCATCCGCCGGACCTAACATCATGAAGCTTTCCAGGCTTTTTTCTGGGAGTCGTTATGTACTTGCCAGAGAATGATGCTCCTGACGGCGAGTAAGGCAACAAACTAGAATGTATGTCTAGTTTTGAATTGTTTAACGGCGCAGGATCAAGAACCGTAGATGCTTGATTTGACTTCAATTCCATTGGGGTCCAAATTACTTGCAAAATACTTTGATTAAACTTCTATAAACTAACTCTGGTATGATGTCAACAGCCACTCGGTGAAACACCGGAAAATTGTTAATTATACCCGACCCTTTTGTCTATTAAAAACCACCTCTCCAACGTTTTCTTGTCACTGCGATAAACAAGCGCACATGTTCATTATTTCGCCATACCTTCTCATCTTCAAAGCTACACCACATTTATAGCAGCTTACAGAACATTATTGCCCCAATCAACCTTGAGAACCAAAATGCACGAAGCTCCACCCTACACAGGTTTAATTAACCTGTTGAAGAATTCAATAAATCATGGCTTTCTTAGCATATTTCAGTAATGGCTAAAAGATTAACAGAGAATAAAATGAATCCCCCCTTAAAAAACAATTATACACTCTTATCCAAATTTAGACCATGAAATTGTACGAGAAATCATTGAAGAAAAGTTGTATGAATAAATTAGTTAAACAATCTGTGTTTATCCTCTACCTCACCCACCAAGACATGTGTCACTTGTTATTTGCAATGTTCGTCTAGTCTGGAGGCATCTTTGTTGTATCAAGAAAATAAATGCCGAATAGAACGTCAGACTCAACAGCAGCACATAACATAACATATATCATATGCAGTGTACATATCTAAAAATATTATAAAAAAAATATTGGCGAAGATTTAAACACAAAGGTAATTGCATATTGTAGATCTAATGCATCACTTTCAAAGTTACAATTAAAAAATATAAAATTTTGTTGCAATGAAAAGACAATGCAAATACCAAAACGCCATTCACCAATCATCACGAACATAAAATAACTAAATAAAACAATTTCAAATTAGGTAAAAGGGACAGTATTTATACTATACATGTGCAGTTTGCAGCCAAGTCAATATTGATGAAACTGGCACCTAAATAGCATATCATATAGAGAGTGTGTCATTGCAAATTGTGGGCGGGGCTGTGGGGGTTTGGCGGGGGTTGGGGGCGCGTTGGTGGGAAGGGGGGCGGGGGGGTGTGGGATTGGTTCTTTCACATCAAAGGAAAATGATTAGGGTAAAAACTTTCATTTTTCGATAATTTCAACATCTTTGCCTGTAGCTCACAGCAACCGACATAACAGAAACCTTTAATAAATTCATATAAAATAAACAAACGCGTCGTAATATTATGGATCTCCTAACCTCTGCGGTTAGAAAACAATTCAGAAAAATCAATCAGCCAAAAACCATAGGCTAGACTTACCAAGTGGTCGGAAACTAAGACATGAAAATGTTAACGATGATGGACCCACGAGCAAAAGAAAGGACAAAACGTCGCCTGATATTTATTAAAATATACGCAGATTTATTTATTGGTTATTTCTTATCGTAGTTAATACCATCAAATGCTTTGTCTTTAATAAGTTCCAAACTAAACGTAAAAGATCAATAAAACAGCATCAAATATCTTATAAAGGAGATGGAAATAAAACATGGACGACGACAAAAGCCGATATATTTTCATGGTATTGATTCCATCAACGTTGTTACGTGCAAAAGAGAGGACATTTGAGATTCATTTAACAATATAGAAAACATAACTTACCTGATTCACGAGTAAAATAAAACCGTTTAGTTTCTGACCGGAATCTGATCTCTAGAATGGAGCTCTCAGTTGGAAGACCTGAATCTGAATACACCGAACCAATAGAAACTCAAAAACCAATAGCAGAAATGAATATTCTAAAGGAGGGAACTGGGGTTTATGAGGGAAAAAGGGAGAAAACCCTAAAAGGAGAAACGCTAAATGTGGACAGAAAACATATTTAACCGAAAGGAAGAGAAAAAGAAGCAAGGAAATGGAGGAGAAAACGTCGCGGTATTTATAGAGTCTGATACTTCAACAGACCCGTTTAACAAGACAACCTAACCTGGTTGTTGTCTTGTTAAATTGGAAACAGCACTGCTCTTCTAAACGAAATTTCTTTTCTTTTTTTTAATAAATACTAATAATTATTATTAGTAATAGTAATAATAATTGTAACAGCAGCAATAATAAAAGACACATTACTATTATGGGAGCGTCATGGGTCTTCCTCAATAGTTAGAATATTAACTGACGCGTGTATTTGACAGTTCGACGGTTATTAAAATTTGCCACCTGTGAACGTAGCTAAGTGACGTGGTCTCGTGTCAGCTTCCACCAGTCATACACTAAGAAAGGATTTTCTACGGATATGATACGTCCTCATGCACAGTTGGCGGTCGTCGGTGACTGAAACATTTTTCTGATTTTGTTAAAATGCATTAGATACATAAAAAAGAATTCACGTGTGGAGAGATGAAAGACTTTTTTTGTCGTCACGTGCGAAATTTACAAACGAAAGTTGTTTCGCTTTTTGCGGCCAAGTTGCACTTGTCTCGTGAGGGAAGTCACGTGGTCCACGGTCGGAGCTGGACAATCGGGTGGGTCTAGTAATTACCCGATAATGGTAAAGAAAAAGTGGACAAGGAGGAGTGCCAACGGTAAAAGATGTAGAGTTAAATTGGAAAATCTAGACTGGTGTTTTAACAGGGACATGTGGTGGAGCCCAGCCCAGCCCCTGGAATGGTTCGTTTCCCCGACGAATCGCTTTCGAATCTTCTATCTGCGCTGAGCTGGGACTACGCGCTCGAGTGTATAAAAGATCTTACTCGCTTCGTTAAATTTGCTACCCTCGGAATTTGGCTTTGGGGTTGTGCAATTGTGTCCTAAGCCAACTGAGAACAACGCTATTATTGAAAACGCTTTCAATAATTTTGTCTTTATTTGTTAGTACTATTCGAATTTAAATTGCAACATCAATAGCTTTTAATTTATCATATTTTTAAATTTTTTTAAAAAAAAATTCACATAATTTTTTTCGTTCAAGTATCAAATTTTATTATAATATATTCAAAAAATATTGAGACTTTGTCGTTTTAGCTATTTTTTAAAAATTATAAATTAGAATTTATTTAAAAATATATTTTAACAAATATTTTTTAAAAAAAATATGTAAATCGAACTATCAAGAATTATATTACTCACTTTTGATAATTTTAACATTTTTTAGTATAGTTAACAATAAAAAAAATATATTATAAACACTCAATCCAATATACTAACTGATTAGGGCAGGATTCGTTTGCCCTTAATATGAAATGACCTTAACAAGTTTGGACATTAACCTCAACAAGGATCATGTCGTTTTTAATAAGGATGAATAACGAGTCACCAAACTCAATGTCATTATGCCTGATCAAAGTAATATCGCTTGTGACAACTTACCGTATAGATATCAGCAAAATAATGGCAAGTGATGGATTTGTTCTTCTTAAATTAGACTATATTATTAATGGTAGAGCAAAAAGAACTCAAGTAATTAGATAGTTGCTACTTTGAGACAGAGAGTTACAAGTGTCCTTCCAAATCTTAAAAAGTGTCAAGAAATAGTACCTTGAATTGCAAACAATGCCACTATCTTTCTCAAGGACATGTGAATTCTAGTTGGTTAGCTTTCCTAATCTAATGCATGTGGTAGGTGTAGGCAGATTTCCAACTCTAATTAATCCTCCTTTATTATCTCGTATCTTTCTAAGTCAAATAATTTGCTAACCATAATATCTTACATTATTTAAATCCAGGCATGATAAACAATAGTTTATATCACCGCATTTTAGGTAACTTCTTTAAAATAAGATTTTATTCTAAAATCGTATCACAAAATAAAGATATATATACATATGTATATTGAAAAAAAAATAAAGCGGTCACGTTATGATTGTTTGATTAATATTAAATATAATCTTGTCAATAAATTTAATACTTTGTGTTTGCTCCTTCTTGAGGGCAAAGTAACTTGAAATCAAAATTAGACAAGTTACAAAAATGAACATAATTTTTAGCTATTCTTGACTCGTAGCTAGGGGGAGCTTGAGCTAGAAAATGCAAGAAAGTTCCAAGTCAAGTGTGCAACATTTTCTTGGTAGATTCTCGACGTGGACTGAACTAAAATTAAATCTAGATGTTTTTATTTTCTTAATTAATCCCCACGTTAATGAATCAAGGCAATTAATGCTTGACCTTCAAATATTAACAAAATCATTCAACAAATACATACTTAAATTATTTCGTTGTTCCTACTTTTTCTCCTTTTACATGCGTAACTTGACTCCCGGTTTCATAACAGTTTCAATTTTCAACCATACGGCAAATGGATTGGCAAAATTGTGATTTAGTAGTGCGAACTGCTATTAGGTAGTATTGAGAAAGGAGAAGGGTTCCAAATAAAAACGTTTTATTGAAGTGTTTTGTTTATGTTAGCCCAGTTGCTTTCAAAGTGGTACTGTAGCATAAATAGTTGGTAAAGGTTGGCGTTGCTTAAGCCACAAATATAGATATATATATATATATATATATATATATATATATATATATTATGCCGACTGATTAAAAAAAAATCACGTCATACCACACAAGTTAAATCACAGCTACCAAAAATGAGAACACACGTGCTTGGTTTATGAACAGCTTCAACTAGGACTTTGATGTGACTTCTCTATCTAACATTTAAGCCTTTCTCGGATTTATAAAATAATCTAATGTTTGCTTTCGGATTTTTCATATGCGGACTTGTAAGTTGTAGCCCACCATTATTTGTTTTCTTTGAAAATGGTAAACCCTTGCAATTTGCAAAATCGGTAAAATATTGGTTGGTTACAATAATAATTCATGCGGTGAAAACCAACTTGAACAAATAACAAATGGAAAAATAAAACAAACTGAAATGGTGCCCTCATCAGGATTTTTTTCACGATGAAGCACGACCAAAAGAAGACAGAGAATTATAGTTAGGAGCGAGCGAGTACGGTCCAGGCATCCACCTCGGATACACGAGGTCAAAGGTTGTCCAAAAGGTAAACGACAAGTCCCAGGTGGGCCCACGTACGCTCCTTGTGGGGCCAATCATTGATGTTAAAAGCTGATGTGGACGGATACTTATTTGAGATGGGGACTAACTGCGTTCCAATTTGGGCACTTATTTTTCTCTGGTTTGACACTTTTGCAAAATGGAGCCCACGATCTCGCGAATTGCGAGGAAAGATGCCGGATGACGTGTCAATGATGTAAGTATATAAACGTTAAACAAAGGCCTGACTCAGAGCCGACGCGGACTAACATACAATTAGAAACTGCCTTGCCTTTAAGCCAATGGTCGTTTTCCGCAAGAAATTGAAGGCACTGTTTTAAGTGCTCAAATTGATGAATTTTTTTATGTTAATTTTACAAAAATTTTTCCTTTGAAAAAATAATTTAAAAAAAAATGAAACAGATCATAGGCTCATGATTGTAACATGAACACCTGTTTATTTCTTTAAGAGTGAATGTGTGTTAATTTCTTCTTAAATGTCAACGCATGGCGATTGATTTTCAATCGTTTAGAGGGCAAAAAGAGAAGATGCGGGCCGGCGGTTGTCAATTTCCCTTGCATTGGAAGATTTTATGTGGCCTAATTGATCGTGCGGTGCTGCACTGAAAATATGAATGCTAATTACGCCAGCGTCGTAGAGTAGGCAGGCAGTGCCCAACAATTGGGTATTCCCAGAATTTATCTGCTATTGAATTGATTGGTTGAATTGGTTGGTTTGTTCAAATGACAAGACTTTCTTTCGCTCAATAGTATTTGTGGTCCAGCTGCCATCCTTTCACGATTGCCCGTCATTAACACTACTGTCCTTCTTTGACAAATCTACGTTGTGGACTTCATTATTGACTAAGAAAATGATAACATGAGATACATCTACCATTTTACACAAAAAAAAATGGATCAAAAAGGTCCGAACTTTAACACTATAGTTCGGCTTCGGCAGGCTTATAAATGATGAGGGGTCGATTGGTTGAATAAAATTTTTTATTTTTAATAATTAATAATAAAAATTTTAAAATTAATTTTATATTTTATAATATAAATTTAAAAAATGATAATATAATTTAAATTATTTATAATTAATTTTATTACATATTAATATTTATTTAAAATAATTTTTATTTAAAGTAATGCCGGTCCCTCTACCAGGTGATCAAGTTCATTGTCATTTGTCATTTTCTGTGCCAGTGCATACACCAGTCAGTCAAGTTCGTGAAAGAAACTTTACATTTTTAAGATGTAGGTGTGCCACTTTCTAATTAGTACGACGAGCAAAATATACAGGGAAAGAATTGACTTTTTCCGATGACAAATTTCCATCAATTATTTTGATCTATTGATTGATAAGTATCATGTCGGTAGGTACCGAAAGAGCAATGGTAATGTTTATCAATCGAAGAATGGTCTTAACTTAAACATGCATGTTCTAGTTTTTAAAATTTTTGATTGAAGTAGACGCAGTGATAATAAAATGACCAGTAATTAGGATCCGTGTGGGAGTTCATGAAATAGCATGGGGATCCGCTTTAGTCCTTTTTTTGTTTTTTGTTTTTTTATCTTATGGTCATAATTTGGATTTCGATAAGTTTAACTACCATGTTCGGCAATTTATGTATAAATAATTCTAATATGTTACACCAATCATTATCACAGTGTAAAATATATATTAACGGTTATATAGAGATTTAATGCAAATATCCAAATCTTGATTTAACTAGTTTTATTTTTGAATGAGCAAGTTGCAGGCTATACTAATGATAAATCTGCTTATCAGGCAATTGAAATTCAGCGTATTGGACCAACTAGCTAGCTAGCTAGCACATTGAGAGAGAGAGAGAGATGACCTGCTGGTAATGACAAGAAAATGAGCAATCTGGCTAAAGTGCCAGAGAATTTTAACAGTAACGAGAGGAAGAAGATGAGAAATTTGGTTTCTTTTAAAGGATAACATATAAAATAGAGAAGAAAAGTGAACTTTCCTTGTGCATGAGAACCACAACCAAGAAGAAGATGAACAAACTGGTTAAGAGATAACTTATTAAAAAGGAACACAAGACAGCTTCTGAGCTTAAGAAGAAGATGGTCAATTTGACAAAATATATGTGTGCGTGCGCGCGGGCAAGTGGAGCTAATTCAGGTAATTATCAAAGTTCAAGTTGAGATAACCTGCAGATGCTCCAGCAAATTGAAGACTGTGATGATTGATTATTTAAAACTTGAAATAATCTCTGTTGTTTCGTGAGCTGGAACTCACGCTAGCAACTTAACATCCCCTAATACTAAATGTGTCCAAGTTTCAATTGTTTTGAATTGAATGCATAAAAGATAACGAAAAAGCGTACAAGACATTGTTTGACATGCACATTGCAACCCTAAAGAACATCCTCTCCTGTTCAACTTGTCCTAAAGTTTAAAGGCACATATACCAAACAACAATGTGACATTTTCAGACAACAACTTGGTTGGCAGAAGAACTTGTCTTCATAGAAATTGTATCAGATCTGCATACTCAAATTGTAAACATACAAAAATGCAACTGGGATACGTATTAAAATAATGATCTCAGATGGGATAAGATTATTTGCAAGATAAAGTCCTTTATTTTAAACTAGTTTGCATTTGAAAACGATTGACCGGATAAGGAAAACATCAGTGACGGGATCATCAAGTGGAGTTAATCTATTCCATATTCCATCCAGAATATCAAACTGAATTGCATATATTTGTTTGATTAATTTACTCAAGCTCTCTAATCCACTTCCAAGTCTTTCTCTGCAACCATATTTTTAAAAGTATTTCTTACCGGCAACAAAACAATCCCCGGGTAATAAACATGTTCAGGTGATATCTGTTCTTCAGCAGGAAATTTATCAATGCACACGATTAACTAGTTTTAGCTCAAGGTTTTTTTTATTTCTAATAAATTTATTTTCTTAAGAGGAAGGAAACACACTACAAACTAGCCACAAATCCGTTAACATTTTCTTTTCTTCCAAGGATTTTAGGTAGAAGCGTTTCTTTCAATATTCTCACTCCCTTTCATCTTGTTCTGTTGCTATTTATTTCTGGGCTAGTATAAAGTCATGGGTTGTAGGCAGTAGAAAAGACCTTTTATATATCTATGGGCTCCAATTCCTGATGAATATTCAACTTTCTTGAGTTGGGCTTAAGATTACTTGATTTTGAAGTTCACCGGATTCTCAGAACAAAAGAATTGAGGTCTTGCATTTGCATGCTATAGTTTAAGATGCATCATTGAAGCATACACAATCCATATTTTTGGAGTTTAAATTGTCGAATGACACATGCTGGAATCAGAAGGAAAAAAATATTAAACAGAAGCACACCATCACCAACAGATGGAGAGGTGATACTCAATAAGCCACTTTAAGAAACACTCATTTATGTATTTTTGATACAAGTGATGTAACTAATTGATTCAGCATTAACTAAGCAAAGTAGTAATCCTTACTCAACAAATCAGATTCTACAATACATGATTCTTTCTTCGGTAACTTCCGACAAAAAATCTGCATTGCTACATTACATACTACATGGAAGTAAGTTGACCCAGGCCTTTCAGGACAGTAGTTTTTGTTAACCAAATTCATCAAAGCGATGGCCTATGCATATTGACGTTGCAGCTGAACTCAGACCCCAAAGCGAAACAAAACCAAGAAAGCAGAAATAAATTATTAGACTCCATATCCATGCCAGGCAAGCAGGAATCATTCACTGATCGGAGTCTTGCAGGCTTTGAATTCTCCAAGCACCTCTGGGTCCCTAAACCCAACAAGTAATTGGGCTAAGCCTTCAAGAAACAAAGCCGCCTGATAAGCACTCAAGACACCAACAATTTCAGTGATGGCGCTCTTTCTCAATCTATTAGCATCCACAAATACACTTACCATCTCTTCCATCTCTTCTTTCATTGCCTCCCCAATAACCTCTTTCAGTTCCTCCTTTTTCTGCTCAGTATCCACCCAATTTTCAGCTATCCTCCCCACAAAACCACCCTGAAGCTTCTTCATTCTACCAACCAATGCAGGCACCATTAGCCTTAACCCACATTCAATTTGCTCTATTCGGGTTATCAAGTTTTTTGATACGTTCCTCCACGCCACCAATACTTGCCACGGTCGTCTATCTAAAGAATCTCTCATTTGGCTAGCTTCATCAACACCAAGATTGCAAAACACGTTGTCTTCTTCAATTTCTTCGTCGTTGTCTTGACCAATAAATGACCTAACGAGGTTGGTGAAGAGATAGGGGTGGAGATCGCCAAGAAATAGAAACGGTATTTCAAGAGAGTTTCGCCAAGAAGGGAAGAGAAGCTGAGGGAGATTTTCTTGGGAGGCAGCGAGGTCTAATGTGTCGTAGTAGGAGAGAAAGTGGTGAAGGAGAAGGTCAACGTGAGAGTAGAGAAGAGTTTGTGAAGAAGAAGAAGAGAGGGATTGGTGAATGAGAGGGAGGAGAGTGTTCTTGAGAGTTTTAAACCAGTTTGTGTAGTAATCTTTGAAGGGAAGTGCTCGTGATTTCTTGCGAGAGAAGAGGGAAGAGAAGGGTTTTGGCATCTTTCTGGAGAAGTTGGTTTGATGTTTCTTGATGACGCTGTGTTTCTTCTATGACACAAAACAGAAAGGAATTCTGGGTTTCTGGAGGGAAATGATTACAGTTGAGTGTTCAGGGTATCAATATTGGGCCAATGATTTGGGCTTGAAGCCCATTGGACCATGAGGTTTTTCTGTAACAAATGGTCTGTCTAATTCTGTAACAGCAGTGTAGAATAACGGTTCTGATGGCCTAAAAGAGAAGCCCGATTGTCACTTTAAGGAGGGAAGTGGGACCAACGCATAGCCGACACGTACAAGTTAAAACAGGTGAAAGAAATGGCAGTTGCCTCCTCTCACCGACAATGGTGGATCAAAGCAAACATGTAAATTTTGAACCAGGGCGGATGTTATTAATAAAATGGAATAATTTAACCGCACCTTCTCCCAAATCACTCTTCGTTACCACTCAACAAGACCTCCGCACCAGAAAATAGCAAACGTGAATTCTAGAAAACAAAACAAAACAAAAATCACCATCGATGTTATGCTAGTGTGAATTGTAAACCATACAGTCTCTCTTTTTGGACCCGATTCTCTAACCCTTTCTTCATGGCCTGCAAATCTGCAAATCTTCCCGTCATTACTTTCTTCATCCTTCTCTTCTTTCACAAATTGGATTGTTCCTATCAAATCTCCATAGCTGAATCAGACTGCACCAACCGGTGGATCTACATCAGACGCCTCCCATCACGTTTCAATCTTGATCTTCTCGCAAATTGCTCTGCATATCTTCTCTTTGATAATTTTTGTTCTTATTTACTAAACCACGGCCTCGGACCCAAAACCCACAACCGTTCTCAGAGCTGGTATCGCACAGACCCCCTTTTGCTTGAACTCATTTTTCATCGCAGAATCCTCGAATACCCTTGTTTAACTCAAGATCCCACCGCTGCAAATGCAATTTACTTACCTTATTATGCAGCTCTTGACGCTTTAAAATATTTGTATGGGCCTGAAACCAACTCTAGCAATCAACATGGTCTCGAATTATACAAATTCCTACGCTATGATCAACCTGAAATATGGCGTCGTTATGCAGGTCATGATCATTTGTTGGTAATGGCAAGACCAGCTTGGGATTTTTCACAACCGTTGAATGTTGATCCTCCTCTATGGGGTACATCGTTTCTTGAACTTGCAGAGTTTTATAATGTGACCGCTTTGATTCCAGAGGGTAGAGCCTGGCCTTGGCAAGAACAAGCTGTGCCTTATCCAACTAGTTATCATCCGTCAAGTTTGAATCTTTTTGAATCCTGGATGAGAAGAGTTAAAAACTCAAGAAGAAGTACGTTGATGTTGTTTGCTGGAGGAGGAGGAATTGCTGCGACTCCAAATATTAGGAGAAGCATTAGAAATGAATGTGAAAACAACAGCAGGGAAGCAATTGTAGAGCACGGAGGATATTTTAAGCAAGTATGTGAGATTGTGGATTGTTCTAATGGGATATGCGAGCACGACCCAATTAGATTTATGAGGCCAATGTTGCAAGCGAAGTTCTGTTTGCAGCCTCCTGGGGACACACCAACTAGGAGGTCAACTTTTGATGGAATTCTTGCTGGCTGCATACCAATTTTCTTTGAAGAACAGTCTGCAAAATCACAATATGGATGGCATTTGCCTGAGGAGTTGTATGGGGAGTTTTCAGTGTTTATACCAAAGGAAGATGTGGTGTTTAAGGGTTTGAAGATTGTTGATGTTTTGACGAGTATACCAACAGAAAAGGTGAGAAGGATGAGGGAAAAGGTTATTGAGTTGATGCCAAGAATTATTTATAGAAGGCATGAAAGTACTCCGGTTTTGAGGACGAAGAAGGATGCTTTTGACATTGCCATTGAGGGTAGTTTAGAGAGGATCCGATCCAGGCTCAATAAACTCTCAATTTAATGACTTAAAAGTTCTGTTACTCTTCATGTTATTGTGAAGAGTAGTTTATCATTAATCTTTTTCTTCGACTAGTTTCTGGTGCGTACTCGCCAAGTATGCCCTGCAAGGATGCAGAGGAAACAGGGCATTTGTGTTTTCATTTATAGTAAATATTCGATTTTGGAGAACTTATGATATCCCTCGTTCATATAATTTTTGCGTCAGTTTGAAATAATACGGATAATGTTTAGGAAGTGCCACAACAGCAAACAGAAAACAGCTCAACAATGCTGCAATTTAAACTACTGTCGTCCTCGTGGGAAAATCTTTCTTTCACCATATATTTAATGGACTATTTAACACTGCCATTATTCATAACCCACAAAAAAATTTGGGGGTTTGAAGACTGAAGAAAAAAGAATAAAAGTTGATTTCCAGTGCTGCCCACAATTGGGAAGTAAGAAAATTCAAACAAACAAAAGGGACTTCATGGAGATTATGATATTGCAACCTCGCTAGTCATCTGGAATACATATTTGTAACAGAAGCCAGAATTCAAGATCTGCTCTTACAACATATTTTTCCTTTCTCTTCTGTACCGATACTGATTATTGGTAGTAACTTCTCATCCCCATCTAACAATAGCAGAACCCCAGGTTAGACCAGCCCCAAAACCTGCTGCTGCAATAGTGTGCCCTGCCTTCACCTTCCCACTTCGAACTGCTTCATCCAGTGCCAACGGAATGGATGCAGCACTTGTGTTTCCGTAATTTGCCAAGTTTGATATAACCCGTTCTGATGGGACTTCTAAACGTGTTGCAACTGCATCTATGATCCTTTGGTTTGCCTGCAATTATCTCTTTTATCAATACTTGTTCTTATATCTTTCACGACATCTCTGATAGTTATTATCATCAGTGATACATGTCTAATAAGCTGCATGTTAGTTATTATCATCAGTGATAAATGTCTAACAAGCTGCATGTTAACAAATCCTGGGGATGTGTCTGAAAGTCCCTTCAGAGAGCTCACTTTTAGGGTAAGCATCTATTATCTGCATTATTTCATTCACTGTTCTTGTTCAAATCAGTGACCAGCTTTCCCACACAAACAATTTGTCACCAAGCGGATATTATCTGCTTATTACAAACTTTTTTGACGTCTTATGAGGCTGAACAGTCAAAATCAGATATTTTTTGCCATGCTCATTATCTTTCTAGAGACAGGCAACATATATCAAAATTGAATAACCCTCCTTAAGTTGCTTGCAAAATCTTCTAATAATATCTATAATCAACATGAAAGAGAAAGTCTAGAACAAAATTTTGGTCATCTCATACAAAAATGCTAGAACCCTTAGTTCACTTCATGATTGGACTAACTTCTGTACAGACCATATCCTCTCATGTTCAAAAAATTAAATGGACAGCAAAAGGAAGATTTTATATCACCAGTCAAATTGTTTAAAGTGATTGGAAGGTGAATATTTCAAGGGCTAAAGAAAACATAACATATTATAGACTATATATCCCATACCTGATGAAGCAGTAACCAATCGATGTTGGACACAGTGAGACCCGCCTTTTGAAGGGCAGATTCAATGGTCTGTGGCACAACCCGGACAGCAAAGCGGAAAACTTCTTTGCCATTCATATGAATGCGTGAATAAGCGAAATGTTGAGGAGAGAAGCCTAACACTGAACCATTAGAACCCAATGCATAATCAGTTGCATTTCCTTTGAGGACAACACTTAGATGTCTGCATTAAGAAGGATCAAAGCTTGGTTATCTTCCTCACAAAAAGAAACATAAAGCTTGTTTACTGAAAAATGAAAAGCAAATACCTGCCGCCTTCACCGTCACTATGCATGTCAAAGCTAAATAAACCGTCCTCTTCACTGTCACAGGCCTGCAGAATCATATTCCTTTATGAATTTTTCATATTTCCTTATCCAATCATATTCCTTTGTCATTATAGCATCACACTCAGTGAAATTAAGCAGTACCTTATCACTCAGCAATGGAGTAAAAAAAGATTGTTACCTGCAACAATACAGCACCTGCAGCATCCCCAAAGAGAATGCAGGTTCCTCTATCAGTCCAATCAGTAAATCGAGAAAGAGCATCAGCCCCAATCACTAAAACATTACGAAACCCACCTCCTGTAATTAAAAGGTAAACTGTAATATAAAGGTAAAGATTTGATTGTCTTAGTCTTAGAATTTATAACCAAAAGCTCTCTTATAGCAAAGTAAACAAATTTGTTACCCCTAATGTGACAAGAAGCTGACATAAGACCCAACATAAATCCACTACATGCAGCCGTAATATCATAAGCCAAAGGATTGTTTTTGCAGCCAAGTGCCTTTTGAACCTGACAATTACAATACAACACAGAAAAAGCAGCATAAATCAATCTTTGAGTGTCAATATTCCAAGACAATGCAAAAAATATTGATGGAAAAAAAAAGTGAGCTGTTTTCTTTTCCTAATGGTTCATAACACGAAGACTTGTATGAATTATGCACAAAATCATTCAAAATTGAGTACCTATCACAAACCACCAAGAATAACAGAGTATAAAAAACTATAATTTATACCAGTAAGAATGTAGTCAACTTCAGAATCAATGCAAAAGGCTTATGACAAAAAAACCAGTGATTTTACCTAACAGTCAACTATGAAGTTTCACAAATTTCTACGAGGACTTCAGCTTGCAAACTTGTGGAATAGAGCACACAGAAGAAAGCTAGAAGGACCTAATGAATAAGTTATAGTACAAAGTTGCATACTGATATTTTTCTGGATTGATTTGGCAATATGCCATTCTACACCAACACAACCCTGCAATTATCAACGGAAGGATCACTTTTCTGGGACTACAGTTCAGTTAAACACATAAAAACACACATAAATAAATTTGGTGATTTCAAGATAACAAAATCTGTAATTCAGTATATTGCCATAGGACGTTGTTTCTAAGTTGTTCTCCAGAAAATTATGGGAAGCCTATGGCAGACCATTGCCTCTACTGCTAATCTTGGAATTTTGACAGTGAATATTGGCATGGGCTAATGGTTAAGTAAGCATGCAGCAGGGTCAAGTTTCATAGTGCACCACTAATACCCAAATTAAGTCCAATAACTACAAAGGAGACTAACAGACCTAACCAATTGGTTAGATAACTGAACCCCACTCCTAAATTATATATTGCAGGAATTCCTCCAAGCCAAACATTCTGTAAAACAGGTCTCAAGTAATTTTACCGTCAGAATTTTGAGAATCTTCAACATAGAGATAAAAAAAAAGGGACAAAGGAAAAAGACCGGTCATGAAGTGAATTATTCAATGGAAGTTGTAAGTGGAAATATAAAAACAACAGTAAAAAGCTTATTTATTGTTTTCCATGCTGAGATTTGATATCATACATAAGAGTAGATATGTAACATGCAGATAAGATATCATACATAAGAGTAGATATGTAACATGCAGATAAGTTAAAAAGTATTGAGAAATTTTTCAACGGTGAAAATTGTTGTCTTATAATTCTAATATGATAACTATATGGATGTAAATCAGAATGAGAGGATATTTCCTAGAAATGAAGAATTATAAGTTTAGAAACCAGATAGATAACTAGCTCAAGCTTCCTCGTAGTAAAGACTCAAGCAAGAAATTTTTTTTTAACATGAAAAGCTAATATTGATGCACATATTATGCAAGGAATATTCTCAGAATGCATAGAAATACAGGACTCTCAAGTAATCAGAAGCTTAAACAAAGTTAACTTGAGAACAAAAGCTACTACATTTAACATATGTTCAATTACTTTTGGACATATATCATCTCATGGCCTATACCTGGGGAGCACCACCAAAAAGATCCTCTGGAGTGGATGTGCACATCAACACTAGGTCAACATCATCAGGATTAACCTCTGCCATCTGAAGAGCTCTACTTGCAGCCTCTACTGCTAGACCAGTCAAGCTTTCTTTGCCTGGCAATGGTCAAATATAAATAACTTAACTATTTGAAGAAAAAAGATGCTAAATAATAAAATGGACAGTAAGTTTTCATTTTGTTGTCATCATTCAATAGCTAAGAAGATCATGGAACAATTGTTGCGAAAACCACCAGTTACACATTACCAAAAAATTATATATAAATTAGATCACTTCCCTAGTCTGTAACAATACAGTCGGATGGATCATACTAAATAGTCAGCTGCCAAAGTACACAAATATTCAAGCAGAAAAAGCTGAGCAATCATAGCATTGTGGCAGAAAAAGAGGTCTGGGATTACAACCCCACTCACACTGGGTTGGGGAGGAGTTTAGTTATTTTTTATAATATACAAAATAAAAATTCGTAACAACAGGAACACTTTAATTAGCCAAACTTAGACTAACTAGGTCCATGCTTCTCAAGCTAGATAGCCTTCCTCGCAGCTCAAGCTCAGATTTTGTAAACAAGAGGCAAAGCCAGTCAGACTAATCATGCTTTCCCTATACATTACATTAGCATGCACTGTAAGTATCAACTAACCTGATAGTATTCGCCGATTGCGAATCCCAGTTCGAGCAGAAATCCATTCATCAGAAGTTTCAACAATTTTTGCGAGATCATCATTGGAAACCCAAAGACTTGGTGCTGCTGAGCCACATCCAACTAACTTGCAGCCTCTACTGACAAGCCTGTATTTTGTTTTAAGCATGGCAACAAGAACGGAGACAAACAACAGTCAAAATGTCCGTTCATAAGCCAAAGCCCAGTTTCGTTCAAGAAACCAAACATCAGATTAAAATTCTTGTATGACAGGCCAGACTTATAAAAGAGAACACTGCACTTGCACCTAGCCTGATAAAAATTGGAAGCCCGAGGAATGCCCCTTTCATAGTGATTAAGCTTCATGGAAAATCTAATTTATCCAGTATATCATCACTAAAATCAATAACAAAGTCAATCCAGTTATTGGTTACTCAGCATAAGAAATGAAGTATAATGGTCCTGAGTATACCGTATATATGGCAGTGTAAGCTTTGAGACACAACAAAAAACCAAGTTATTACCACATTAAGAGCAAAATTAGGAATAGAAAAAGAAGATATCAGGTTTGATGACATAAATCGCTGCACCACCAAAATGAGTATGACTGATAAGGAAAATATATTCTCTTGTTCCCAAATTTTGCTAAAGAACATATCAACTTCGGACCTCAATTATAGAACGACCTTCACCATACCAATATTACATGCTTAAAATACAATCACCCTTTGCATAACACATAATCCTCCTCCATACTGCAAAAATAGCCAGCCCAAAAGCTTCAAATGGTTGCACTTGCCCAACCAAAAGCAAAACTATTTTCATGCTATGAAATGTCAGAGTAGAAACTTGAGTGATTACACCTGAAGACCAATGGCCAACTTCAATGTTCCTGAATATTTTATTTTGTTTTTGGTATTATCTTCTTTTAACTAAAAAGAAAAAGGACTGTTGCAGCTATTTTTCAATCAAAACCTACAGAACCATCAGACCTGGCAACTGCTGCAGAAGTGGCTGTCAATAAACTAGCTGAAACCTTTCTATCTAAATGAATGCACCCCACTAATGCAGCACAAGAAAGGCCAAACCCACTCAATCATTGGGTAAAATTAGGATGATCCCAGAAGGCACTTTAAAACAAGAAACTTAGCAATATCTAGGATGCCTAACTTCTCACGCTCAGGTTTGCTGAAATTAGAGTATGCACTTTTCTGCAATTTCAGTCTGAAGATGGAATTTTTCACTGCATCCACCAAGCCAAAACCTATTGTACTTTTATAGCTTCAACAGAAAGTAGTAGTGATGCTGTACAAGCCTTAAATCTTATCTTCATAAAACTCACCAATGATATGGGGCTCTCAGCAACATTCACCACTGAGAAATGATTTTCCAACTATTGTGGTACCACTAAGTTAGCCCCACCAAAGATCAAAGCAACCAAAACAGGCATGAGTCTATTCTACTTCTAGATTCCTAGCTACCCTCACAGAAAAGGCATACTGGGAAAAAGAAATTTCTGTGCATACTGAAAATCAGAAGCATCCAAAAGCAGTCCACAATAAGAGCAAGCAACCATATTGATACTATCGCAATACAAGATGGTAATATTCAAATACTAATACAGTCAGCTCCCTATAAATTTAAACTCTAAATTCCGGGGCACGAAACACTGTCATCATTTAGTCAAATAAATAAGAGCAACAACAATATTGATACTGTCACAATATAAGATAGTAATATTGAAATACTAATACAGTCAGCTCCCTATAAATTTAAACTCTAAATTCCGAAGCATGAAACATTGTCATCAGTTAGTCAAATAAATAATCTCTTTCCTCACTTCTTCATGACAAGGGCTCAGGTATGGTCAATTCGCCAATGAACTCTACAAGAATCACCATGCATAAACCATCTAAGTTTTAACAACACAAAATCCATAACAAATCATATGTCCACCTCATTCGACAAAAATAGCACACCGTTGTAAACAGAGAGATCCAAGATTGATCCCAAACCAAAACAAGCTTGCCTATTGAATAACTATTTTTAACCAGCAAAAAAATTACGGGAAACCAATAGCAATGAAGGCCCATTTTGACTGCCAAACAGAAGAAATAGGCAACAAATCAAAAAATAATGCATAGAGAAAAGAGCAAAAGCACACCTGGATACTCTAGAATCAGAAGAAGACGCACTCTTCTCAGAACCAGAAACGGTGCTGGTGCACCGGACCCTCCTAAAGCTTCCCTGGGAGAAGCAAAACCCAGATCGATATATCCCTATCGAAGGCTGAACTCTCCTCCTCAGGCTTGGAACAGAAGGTGTAAACAACCCAGATGCATTTGCCATTTTGATTTTCTAAAACACCCGGACCCCAATGTCAAGTTTGGTTATTTAAGAGGAACAAGTGAGAAAAATAGGATCTTTTCAGCTTACGTTTGAGAGAACAAGAATGAAACAAAAGAGTAGCAAAATAGAACCCCAGGACAAGAAAAACATATAAATAATTTAAAAGAGATCAATTATAATATAAGCGCGCACAGAGAAACAGAGTTTTCGTATTTTCTTGTACGCTTTGGAGGTTCCGCGCATTGACAAAAGAAAATATAGATTAAGAAAATATGACGATTATGCCAAAACCCGAGTCGAGGAAGTCTCCAATGCTATTATTATAAAATTCTCTCTCGGCATACTTGTCAATTTCTCCCTCTCTGTCTCAATGCTCCCCCTCTTGCAGTGGCAACTGCCATTACTGGTCTATTATTTTCAGGATGTTATCACATTGTCAAGTAACCAACCCAACCCACTCGCGTGTGTTGGTGACAAACGCTCATCACTTTGACGTGTCAGCTAAACAATGGTTGGTATCTTGCCCATTACACCCATGTGCCACACGTGGCTGATCAATGTTGGTTGTCATTTGGAGTTTCTTGGGGTTGGGCCGTGTACAGTTTTTGCCCATTTCTGTATCGACATTACAGCTTAAAAAGTTTGTTCAGCTACTTTTGATTATTGGAGTTACTTGTAAATTTCGCTCATTCCTTTGTTTCTTACATACATACATATATTATTAAATTAAATCTTGAATAAAACAAAAAAATATAAAATTACCCGGTAAAAAATAATAATAATGGGAAAATAATAGTGTATTTCTAACTAATGGGTACCCCATTATTATTTTCCATCCCGAAGACAAATGGTTACAACTCTTGAGTATATTCCTTCTAGCTCACGTCCAACAACTCGTTCGGTCGTTTAATACACATAAATAAATGTGTGTATTAAATAATACGCCCTCCTTGTTAAAACTAAAAAATGACTTTTCTTGTGTCGTTTTGGTTGAGTTGTAAATACAAAGTAGAAGTAGCCAAGGGTGGGTTAGGCCATTAAAGCCAGTGGAGCATGGCACTTTTGTCCTTTCAAACCAAAAATTTAAGGTATACTCTTTTAAATGATATTTCAAATATTTTAATAATATTTTAAAAACTGATGATTTGACATAGAAGATTTTATCATTCTCAAATATTATTATAAAAATTTAAATTTTAAATATAATAATCTTTTTTAAAAACATTTATCTCCAACCGTGTCTTCGTGCAATGACGTTGATAGTTAATCCTCGGCTCAGCTGGCCCATGACCACGCAATAGGCCCATTAAAATTCTTCTTTGTCCATATTTTTTCAACAGAATATTTAAATATTTATAACTCCATCTCTATATTCCGTGGCAAGTTTTATAAATAGACACACCTATCATTTAATTAATTAATGGATAAATGTATTTTTATTTATTTGATAATTAAATTTTTAATTATTTTATAAATAAATTATATATATTTTTAAAATAAATAAAATAATATTTTTTTAAAAAAATCTTATACATATTAGTCTTTTTTAAAAAATTGATTTAAAAATAATTATTACATCATACAGAATTTATAATTTCTAATAAAAAGAAATAATTTTATTATATATATATTAAAAATAATAATTAATATTAATATTAAATTATTCTATTTTTTTAATTCTTTAAAGCTTTTTTTATTCCACAACATGTATTATAAAATTTAAAATTTAAACAAATTATTTTTAAATAATATAATAATATTTTAATTGTATTTATTTATTTGTGCTTTAGCATTATATGTAAATAAATTTTATTAAATTAAATAAAAATATTATTATAATAAATATTTTAAAGAGTATAAATCATAATTTTAATCTTAATAGGCAAAACAAGAGAGTCCAAATGAATTTGTATTTGGCTCATAATTTAAGCATGATAATCTTAATGAACTGATACAAAATTACAAATGATTAGGTTAATTACTAATAAAATGAATAAAAAAAAATTAAAATAAATGCATAAACAACTAACTTAGAGATATTTATAATTTATATTAATAGCCCACACATGGCCAACCTTGGTTGTGTTAGACAAGAGTTGAAAAAAAATAATAATAAATATATATATAATAAAATCGTTAAATATTTACGTATTTATGCGTAGTGTATGTATTTTATATTTTTGAATGTAAAATTTAAAATATATAAAATTAAAATAATTAATATAAAAAATTAAATTTATTTTATATTTTATGTATTATAGTAGATATTTAATCGCGTGGGATTAAGAAGTCAGAAGAATTGCACCGCCAAAAATTTATAATAATAATTTATGGTCGTGCAGTGCAGACAGCTAAGATTCGGGCATCCTAATAACGAAGGACAACTGTTTTAACAAGAATATGGTACGAAATAATCAGCTGTCTCTTTCAGCGTTTGGTACAGTTCTTAAATTCTCAACACGGCCAACCAGCCAGTTAATTAATTAATTAAGTTATATTTATTTAGAAAAAAGAAAAGTTAAAACAGAAAGGGACCCTTATCTTGGCTTTTCGCAGATGAGACTGTGACTGCATTCTCTCCCGAGTCTGAGTGGTCCCCCCTGTTAAAGCCAGAAATCTGAGTGCCCAAAAACAAGAAAGAGATCCAGGAATTCCAAATATTTAATTTTAAGAGAGAGACAGAAAGAAAGTTAATAAAAATATTAGAAAAAGGTAACTCCGATGTAATGCAATGCAGTGCAAGATAGCGTGGTGGTAATATTAATTCAGACCCACAGCTTAGCAGTCAATTAGTCAGTCATTCGTTTCCCTTCAGGGCAGGGAAATAAAAATATAAAGAGAGAAAGAGATAGTCGTGTTTCTGTTCTGTCCGGGTGGGATCTGACCCCCTCTCTCATGTATGATAAAACCTTTTTATATCTACCTACCGTTTTTCTGGGTTTTAATTTGGGTAATCTGTTTTACGAAATGAGAATTCTTCGGGGAACAGAAGTAGGGGCGGCAGATTCTATGATGGTAGAATCAACGATGTTTCTTTTTTGGGTTCTCTGAGTTCTGGTATGTTCTGCCCCTTCGGTCACTTTATATTTCTGGAAATTCTCTCCTTTTGTGCAGTTTTCTTTGCTACATATCTTACTAATGTTGAAATTACTGAAGTTGAAAATAGAACTGCTCATCAAGAGGTTCTTCCTCTTTTCTTGTGATGTGGTCGCAAGTAATTTTATGTTTTCCTCAGTATTGATCGAGAAGACTGAAACTTTATTATTATTTTTCGAGTATTTTGCCAAGGACTCTGCATGGCCAAATTATTCGACACGTTAAATTGAGATAGGTTCAAGTGGGAAATTTTTGGTTTACTGAAAAGTATAGAAAGAATCAGTTCATTGTTCGATTGATGCTCCAAGGTGTGGCAATGTTATTGGTATGCGTATTCAACATTAAACAGTGATTACTATAGACTCAGCAATGTAATTGTCTCGTGGTAAAAGGGAAAAAGTTGAAAAAGCAGATTTATCTTTGATATCTAGGATTGTTCTGGTTTTAGACCAGTTTAACTCACATGGTTGTTTGAAAATGTGAGATGTTCCAAAATAATTTGTAGCGTTTCAATGACCATGAACTGAAAATACAGGGATTTAAAGGACATCTTTTTGTTGGTTTTGGGTTCTAATTAGTACTGCCTATCTTTTAACTAGGTTTTCTTTTTGCTAGCTAGGCAGGTACATGAAATTCCTTGCAATCATTATTTATTTCAAAGATGCTGCAAACCAGTATCTGATATGAGTCTGACATGATGTCGGTTGTCAACTTCAGCCAAGAGAAAATGTTTGTACGAGGAGATTTTGATATGAATTCTGTGGAGAGATGCACTGATTCACTTCGAGAAGCCTTTAAGCAAACAATCATGAACCAGGATGTTATATTTAGGAAGCAGGTACAGAAATGCATTTGCATGATTGTGTTTGGCGATTTTCTCTCTCTGTAATTTTCTCAATTCCCCATGTTATCTTATAAACCATAATTGAATAACCTTTGGTTTTTGTCAAACCTTTTTGTGCCATATGGCATGAAAATTATGTTTCTTGTCAAAACTATTGGGTTTATCATTTGTTTGGGCATCCTAAATATATGTCTTTTGCTGGAATAATGAACCACAAGACTTTCAACGTTGCATAAAGCTCCTCATACGTAAAAGATCTGTGACCTTCCCTCGATATCTGTGTTCTTATCTTTCTTGATACTGTTATTTCTTCAGGTTCATGAACTCCACCGGCTATATAGGGAACAAATTATTCTAATGAATGATATCGGTTGCAAGGACTTTGGTACTTACAATTTGTGGAAAGAAAGCACACAATTATCTTTGATGCCTCGTACAAATCCAATTGGATACGAACCCCAACTGCAACAAACAAGATTTTCCTCAATTTCTATGGTAAATATTGCCATTCATTTTTAAAATGTATGATTATTTTAAGTTTTACCTGAAATGTACCCAACAATGGAAGATATAATCCTTTATATCTGTCTTCCATTGAGGAATCAGCCCCATTTTTTTTCCCTTTTTTTAATGAGAAAAATAAACATATAATGAATAATATTTTGCACTTTCAGGTTGATTTGTCATTGCCCAAAAGAAAGGAGTTGCTAGAAGGATGCCAGGATATGCACTATAAGATTCAACAGCCTTTAGATCTTCAAATTCCAGCCGCTCAGTTTATTAGCGGTGCTGACAAGAATTTTCGAGACAAAAGGAATCTTTCAAATCACATAAAGCATACTTTGGAAAGTCATATTAATAATGAATCATATGCCATGGACTTGAAGCTTTCCCTTAGCCTTGGAGTGGATAGTAGGAGAAGAGAAGGTGCAAAGAAATCTTGGTTTGATAAGAAAACTCATTCCTGGCCCCAAGTTGTAATTGATTTAGAAGAATCAGATGAGGGGACATCCAGAAGGGATGCGGAACAAATTCCCTCTCTTGGGTGTACTGGTTTAATTGTGTATGATGTGGGAAAGCCCGAGTCCAAAGTATCTGTCCTTTCCAATTTATCCAGCCCGCGGAGTGTGGAGAAAAATAAATGTCGTGAGATTGTGGTGAATAGCTCGCTCGTAGATGAAGGTGAATGCTGTCAAGAACGGCAGTCTTCCAACCAAGGTAATGATGATCTTTGCATGTCAGACTAATTTTTTCCTTTATGAGCACCAAATTTTACTTACTCAATGAGTCTTTCCAATTTGACCATATTCATAGCTATTATGATTTAGTTCTTCTTCCTTGCCCATCTACAGAATTTAAAGAGTCCCAGGATGATATCCCATGTAACTATGTGTCCATCAAACAGCAACAGAAACTCGCTTCATGTGCTGCAAGGCACTTGGATCTGAATAAAGTTCAGCTCGATGACTCATCTCGTTACTCAAATGATCCCATGATGGCTTATCCTTCATCAGCCAGCTCATCAGGTGCAATAGTTGGCAGGGAAAATGAAAATTTCTCTTCAACCACAGCATGGAGAAAAGAAATTAATAACTGCTCAAGAGAAACTTCTCACATGATACAACAAGATGACAATTTAAATGTTGCTCTCATGGATTCTGATGGCAAAAATAAGGGATTAGAAATTTGGAATCGTGGCTCCAAACTCAGCGGAAGCAGTGAAACTGAAGTGAGTCCTACAGGTCTCGAGTCTATTTCCCAGCTGCCAATGGACCTCAGTCAATACCATGGCAGCTGTTGTAGTGACCCCGAGAATAACAGAGATAAGCTGACATCAAAACTTCATGGAGGCTTTTTAAATGATCTGAATCTTTCATGTGTAGAAGAAACTAAACAAAAGAGCCGTGACAAGGGGGAAGTAGAAAACTGTGTGTGTTCTTGTTCAGGTCATAGTCAAGATAAACATGGAAATAAATATACTGCTTCATGCAAGTCCTGCTGCACTGTTGATAAAGTATCAAGCAGTATAAAAACCACACAATCTGGTATTGAATCAGGAAATTCAAGTACTGTCATTGATCAGTTTTCAGGAATCCATATGCAATCTGAAGGGGCAGAAATATTCTCAGGTGACCAGGACCAAAGATCTTCTGGCAACAGTGAGCAAGAATGCATCAACAAGAAAGAAGAATCAATTGAACTGGATGTTTCGATCCAGAGCGCAGCCAAATCACTTATTCATATCTCCTTGGAGAATTCAGCTTGTTTTCCAGATTGTTCAACCTGGTCAGAATCCAATGAAACAGAAAATGAGCAGCCACAGAACTCTTCTGATTCTTTTGAGGCAATTGCTCTGAAGCTAACAGAAAGCAGTTCAGATGACTATTCTGTGTCATCAAAACCATTTGAAGTAAATGCTGCAGATAAAAGGGATTTCAGTATCAAGTTGAGGAGGGGTAGGAGATTGAAAGATTTTCAGAAGGACATACTTCCTGGTCTGGCATCTCTATCCAGACTTGAAATTTGTGAAGATATAAACATTCTGGAGGGAGTCTTAAGATCAAAAGAATACAAGAGAAACAGAGCTAGGATGGGTGATGATGAGAGCTGGTGTCCCCCACTGAGACGCAGACGCACAGGGTTCAATTATATTCGTAGAAGAAATTTTTTATGAAAGTTCAATTTTAGGTTCAGAAACAAATGCCTAAATATAAGTTTACCATCGATTTGGACACCTTAACTGCAAATAATCTTCAAACTTCTTTGTCGATTTAAAACCATTATGATACTTTCTGATGCACTATCGCTAGGATTTAGTTGTTATTACTGCATTTTATTTCCAGTACCATTTTTTCTTAAATAACATTGTGAGTTTATTGATGGAAGTGAACCATGAGTTGCTTCTCCTCCAAAAGAACCCGAGTTATGCTGAGATCTTTTTTCTCGTTTTAATGGACAAGTACCTAGCTAGCATAGTGATATATCATGTTACTTACATTGCTCAACAGGATAGTGCTGCAAATCCTACTTGGATTCTTTGAAGTTACAAGCAAGACAATAGTACTGAAATTTGGCTCATGAAAGCCAAATCCATTGTGAACGGAGATGTCTGCAGTGGCTCTATGAATTGTTTGCCTTCAGAGTCTCTTTGTAGAAAAGTTGATGTCTGCAGACGGAATTTGAAACGTACACTTTCGATTGGAACCAAATTTAAAACAGATGTTGCTTCCTGATATAGTGGTTTGTTTTGAAGAGTTTAATATCAAATCAAAGTGCCAATTTTGTTGGTTTACTTGGGGAGATATCTATGGCCATACTACACTGTTAAACAAATGTGAAAGATATATACATGAAGGATTTGTTGGACTTGCACTTGATAGTTACATGAAAATTGAAAAAGCAAGATAATGTAATAATGGAAGGAGTGGAGGCAAAGCCACTAAAATCCACACTTGGGGGACAACCATGCTTCAGTTATGAATCCAAGAAGAATAAATGCCAATGGTCTTGCACCTTGAGTGAGAATATTGGTTGGGCAAGTTGAGTAATGCCACATACAAGCAAAAGCTCTTCACCTAAATCCTTGTATCTTTGTTTGTCTTGTTATGTACTTGTACTTGCCCCACAACCCACATCTATAGTAGGATAATAAACATATAAAGCTAAGGGGTTACATTATTTGTTTGTTTTGGTCGCATTTGTTCTATGTCTTACTTAATGCATCTCATAATTCTGGTGAGCAATTACTTCAGTCTCTTGTGTAAAGCACTTTCAATGCAGAACAGATTAATTGCTGCAAGGAAAAGCTTTTGCGTGAAAAGAATAATCATACAGAAACTAAGTAGTTCTTTGTATAGAAAACATTCATTTGTAGTACCCTGATTTGCAGTTACGGAAATATCCCAGACTTCCCAGTGAAGTGACCATTTCAGAAGGTGTATTCTTTGAAGTTTTCTTCTAACTGTTTTTGGTTTCATATTTGTGGGGATTTGACGAAGGTTTTACTATTAAACAAGGAAACATTAAGCTCGCATGGCAATGTGCAGCCTGAGCGCGCTATTACAGTTATTTCCATTTTCTACACCCACCATTTTCAACTTTCTTCTTCTTGACACGTTTCTGTCTGTTAACTAGTTTACTTTTTTAAAGATTATTCTGATGTACAAACCTAGCCTCTGGCCATCTGTGTTATTATTAGTTTGTAACGACAGTGTATTGTGGATAAAGATATGGAAGAAGCTGCAATAGTTCGTGTTTCACTTGGTTGTATTTCAAATAAAAATCGGAAGAGAAGCATTCAAGAAGTAAGCCTTACTGCTCATGATGTCGTAAATGGATTCAAAAAACTGCTCAAACTCCTTGACGGATTAATGCAGCCAGTATCAGAGTCCTCTGCTAAATTCGCAAACATGAATCCAGTTCAATTTATGGATGTTCCTGTCTCCAGAGTTCAAATTGCTACTCAAATCAATCCCATATAGTTGGAAAGCTAATGCCTCATCACGGTAGTCTGCCAAGTAGGGCTCTGTGAAAATTATGCAAACGGAGGCGCACCTTATTGCAAATAAGTAATACCACAATGATTAATATTTATAATTTTAAGTACTAAGTTAAATTATTTTAATTTTATACGAATAAATTGAGAAAAAAATAATTTATGTTAAATGTAATTTACGATTAAATTAAAATAAATAATAATAAATTAAAAATAACCAGTTAAAGAGAGTTTTAACCGAGTGTGCTACTGATAAATTGCATTGGCATTGGTGGGTTGTGCTTAGGGGAGAAAATGGAGGGAGGGTGATAATAAAGTGCAAGTGGTCGCTCGTTCAGTGGCCTACTGGTAAGGTGTCAGTTTTCCATTTCACGAGTGTCGCCTTCAATTCTCAATGTTCATATAATCTTCCGATAGAATTCCTCCTTCACCACAGTGGGGTACTCATATAATCTTTCAATCTCCATGGGAGCAGGAATTCCCGTCCCTACAACGTAAACATGTAGATTACTCCTCTTCCCTATGGGAACATATACTGTCACTCCCTTGGCCATAGACAATTGAGAGGATACTGTCGTGCCCTCAACATAGACATTCGAATTCCTGCTTGTCTCCGTGGGAGTAGAATCGTTGCTCCCTTAGCATGGACATTCAGGAAATGCTATAGTGTGGATATTAATAATCGTCATTCCCCTCCCTATCCATGGACGCAAATCTCTGCCCCACTCCACGTAGATAGTCCGGCAGGTACTATTGTATGATATTCATGATCGGAATCGTCATTCCTCATAGACTCTCTCAGAATTAACGTTCAGAGGATTGAGAACAAATGAAAAGCACAAAAATAGTCATTAAAATTCCTAAACCTACAACTTGGAATTTTACATTTTCTGCGAGGGTACTCAAGCGGGTGTCTAGCAGTGGTCGAGCATCAAGTATCTAAAAGGTGGCTGCTCGAGCGTCAGTTGTGCACCCGTTGAGTAGCTAGTGGAGCATCTGTCAAGCACCTATCTGTCGACCACTAGTCTAGCACCAGAGCCAGCTCGAGCTCCAGTCGAGCGCTAGCTTTTTAACTCTCGAACACTTCATCAAGCCTTGGTCAAGCATTGGGCCTTCGAAATCCATTCAATTACTTCTCCACGATGTAATCAAATACTTATCATTATACAACTCCAAAAAATTCACAAATGACACTTTTTTTGAATATTAAACATCATATAATTACACTTTCTTATTTATTTTTTAATTACTTTTAATGGTTAGATTTAAGACTTAAAAATTAATAATTGGAGCCTACTATAAACTAAACTTAACAATAATAATAATAATAATATTCTTTATTTAAAAATTACAATTAACATTTGAGTTTATAGTAATAAACTATTTTTTTTTAATTATAATAGTAATAAATAATCAATTATTGAGAGACCCTACTAAATTGTGTTGAGTATTCATTAAGATTCTCTTATTTCTTTTAAGATTGTTCATAAATTTTAATTTAAATTCAATCAAATCGAAAAATCTAATCTTAATTAGTTAATCAATTAATTTTATTTTATTTTTGGTAATTTTAATCATTTCATTTGATTTATCAATTAAAATATTATTTTAATAAATTTAATTTAATTATGAAATATTTATTAATATGTATTGAACTGTATTATTTTAAAATAAATTAATTTAATAAATATCATATTTGGTGTTGAGTTGTACACTAAATTATTTTATATCATTACATTAATTTATATTTTATTAAATTTATTATAAAAATACTATATTTTATTATATTATATTTAGATTATTATTATTTATGAATTATTTTAAGATTACATCATATTATTTTAGATTATTATTTTACAAATAAATAAATAATTAATTATTCGTAAAACGGTGATTAATATTATAAATAACAATATCCTCTCATAAAAATAACATGTAGGGCCCCACCCCAGTGCAGCGAGTGTCGACAGTTGGACAGGCGAGAAGATCCGAACCGTACAAAACTTAGAAGTTGAGAGGTGCTATCCTATCGTGTATGGTTATGACTTTGATGCCCACGTCAGACAAGACCCAACCAAATATACGGGGACTGGCCGTGCGTGTGAACTGCACGTGCCTCACTCTCTTCCTTCCGACCATCGCGGGCGGGTGGGGCCCACCTTTTCATTGTCCCGACTCAATGATTGCTTCCGTTCCGTCCGTTATGCCAACAACCACATTAGCGATAGCCATTCATTTCCTTGGCAGTTTTCTCGGGTGGAGTTCATGGAATTCCATCGGTTTGTTTGTTTCTAAATTTTCTAGCTCCAATATTCAACAGACCGTGTGTTTGTGCCGTCCAGCTTACTGTTGATTAATGGGAGCCAAGCTGGAATTATCTAATAAATTTAAAGCACACAATCTTGGAAAGTCCGAGCTCCGGGGGGGGAAAAATAAAAGAAGAACCATACACAATTTCTTTACTATCATTTTAGATATATATATATATATATATATATATTGTTAATATGCTGTCATCTATTTTTCTCTTTCTCTTTTTTAATAGCATGGCTTGCTACAATACAATCGTTGGATTGTTAATGTTCGTTAACCGCACAAGGCCAACACGCGGCCTAAAACTGGCCATGCAAGGGCCACAAGACAAACAAACACCGTAACATGTTAATTAATTATTTTTATTTCAAATTTGGGTCATTGGGAGCTACCATGATGTCTTTAGTTGGGTGACACTAACGGTGGCAAGGAATAGATTGAAGAGGTGAAGGACAATGATAGAAAAAGATTTTAAAAAAATAGGAAAAAACATTATTTATTTACTTTTTTAAAAATAAGGAAACACAAATATTTTTAAATAAATATACTAAGTGCATTGACAAAAAAATATATATCTATTAATTATAGTCAAAGGATGCCAACAATTGTATTTGTAATAAAACATGAAGGAGTTGGCGTAAAATTAACCCTAGTAAGTCTGTGAGTGAACCAAACAAATGGAGGAGGTTGGTGGACATATTTTAATAGATACTATCTAAGTGTAATTGTGCTAAATTTCAGGGGAGCTAGTAAATTTATTGATATTGTCATGCCAGCTGAGGCTGAGCTGCGAGCTATCAGATTACAGTTACATCCAGATTCTATTGATGGATGTGCTGCAAGATTCTGTCCTGTGTTGCCTTCCAAATCTTTTAATTTTATGGCAGTTTCCAACCGTGGTTCCTTTTACATATGTTGGAATCAAAAGCTAAAAGCCTGCCAATTTATATCACCTACAAAATCCACGAGAGATTCCACTGCTCCCCAATGATTTGAGCACCTAATTTTGTTACACTAAATTACTACCCAGCTTGGGACGTCACAATTCTTTACCATTACTATTAACAACAAAATGGAAATAATTAAGATGTGAATTCAGTGAGACAAACTATATTTTGGTTAATGTGAAAGGGATGAGAGCAGAGCCGCCCACAGAATAAGAAATACTAGTGCTCTGTTCAGCAACCCCACTAGAGACACATCCACGACCGTTAGAACATAGAGATACCTAGTTTTACATCCTCTATATTTCAAACATGTTAGTTAAGGTACAAACAAAAAATGTAACTAGAGAATCATATATATGTGTGTGTGTGTGTGACAGAAAATTTGTCTGTCTTTAAAATAAATAAAATTAGTTGATAATTAAAGTCGTCTTTTTGACGAGACTAAAATAGATTAAAATCAATAACATTCAAGTTGTTTAATATTGACCATTGCATTGCATGGGTCTTATTCAGAGAGTACTGCTTATATTGGAGAAGGAATGCATGATAATTGATACTAGAGTTTGGACAATGCACTTCCCTGGTCTCATTGGTACTTGAAAGAAATATACATTATAGTAGCAAATCAAAAAGAGTCTTGCTCAGTTGAGTGGGATAATGTAGCGTGTCTTTCGTCTCCAACTATCATCATAATACTTGAACAAAAGAGGTTTCTTCATTGTAGAAAGTCTTTCGCAGTAGAAAGATGAGCAATGAAGTGGTCCCACGGATAGCAATCGAGTGCCTTAATAATCAATACCAGACACTATTCTTGAGAGAAAATTGTAAACATGGTGGAACCTCATTAATAACAATTGATTGGGTTGAGATCTCAAAAGATTATATCATGCACGAGGGCATGCACAATTTTTAGTCCGACTATACAGAGGCCCAATTCAAAGTTTAAATTAATTTTGGAGTTTAAACAAGCAATGATCTCTTTGATTACATATGTCTATGGTTTTGTGTAGCATGTGTTATTAGTAAATTCCAAACATGCTGATAAGTATCGATTCCCTTTGCTGCTCCTCTAGTTCTCATCTTTGTCTTCTTGCTCTCTTTGTAATCATCACCAAAATCTTTCGTTTGATTCTGGTTACGCAGATAGATTAAAAATAATTAAATAATGATAATTTCAATAATAACCTAAAGAATATTCCATCTCGAGCTTCTTCAGTTATCCCAAATATGTTGGCGGTTAGATTAAAACACAACCAAACATGACACTTGAAAGCAAATGGGAATGCCCGAAGAAGCGAAGGCGCGGGTAACTTTGTCTATTCTCCTCTACTTCTTATAACGTTAGTCAGTACCAAACTACTTTTTCAACTAATAAACCGAGAACTAGTTAGAAGTCGGCCTGGCTTTCTCGTTCACCAATTCTTCTTTCTGCTTTTTGTTGTTTAGTTTTTACCATTTACGAGCTATGCTCCTCTCTTTTTCTTGTGCAGTGAGCCCTACCCTCTCCTCTCTCGTCTAAAGACTCAAGGCAAGCACACCAAACTATTGACTCTTTTCTCTTTATAAATACCCTTCTTCAGTTCCTACTCTCTTCATGTTACACTACTCTCTCTCTGGTCTATAATTCATTTTTATGTTTATTTTTTTTCTCTTTCTTGTGTTTCTTTTTGACAGAGAGACACAAAGCAAGCAAGAGAGATAAAGATTTGAGAGAGTTTGTGTTTCATTGTTCTTTTGCTCTATTTCTTCTTATTTTGCTAAGACATATAAGAATTGTAGTCAGAGAGACTTGGATATACAATGTCGGCCTACAAAGACAAGGATCCTCGTATTAATGGTATCAAGGATCAGATTCGTGTAGTCCCAGATTTCCCTAAACAAGGTTTATTAGTTTTACCATCTCTCTCTGTATTCCATCATCTGATTGCCTGCTCCTATCCTATATGTGTGCTTTTATATGTTTCCAAAAATATCTCTGGTTTTGCTCTGTTTAGTTGGTGAAGAGTAATACATGCTGGAAAATGGAAGTGGGAAGAAGATAAAGTTTTCGTAATTGCTTTTCTGATTTTTCTTCAGAATCACAAACACAGGTGTTCAAGTTAATTAAACGGGAAGTTTTCATATTTTTCAAAACATAAATCTCAAACACTAAAATTTTCTTTCATTTTCTTTAAATGAAAATCTCTTCATAGTTTCCATGGCCAAGAAAAAGAGTTTCTATGTATATATATTTTCATTTTTCAAATAACACTTAATGTCAAAATGGCAGGTATTATGTTTCAAGATATCACCACTCTCTTACTCAAACCCAAAGAATTCAAAGACACGATTGATATGTTCGTTGAGCGCTACAAAGGCAAAAATATTTCGGCTGTTGTTGGTAAAATACGAGCAGAAAGCTATGAATTGTTTTATTTTTTCTAGTTTTTTGAGGTGTTGGAGTGGAAGATTTGATCCAGAGCTTTAAAAGAACCTTTCTATCATTCTGATTAGCTTCAAAATGGTGGGGTTGTCCTTACTTACGAAAAAGTAGGTCTTCTGTGCATATACAGTAAAAGATAATAAAAATATAGTGCTTCGTAGAGACCTATTAATTAAGTTTCTGGTGGTTGTCTTTTTGGATGCTTCTGTAAGATTATGAAATTGAAGTTACTGTTCTTTTCTTTTTTTTTCCCAGAGGATTATCATGTTTGACTATAATTTGCCTTTTCTTTATTAGTGGAGTGTACCATTAATTGCTCTTGGCTAATTTTGTTTTTGTTTTTTCTTTGAGTTTGAGTGGTTCATTTTTGGTCCCTTTCTTGCTATTGTTCTGGGCATGTGGCTGAATCCGATTTGGGTAAATGGTGGCTGGTGATGGATATCCACCTTTTGAAGGCGGGCCCTTGTGAGATGCGGTTTTGATTAGGAAACTTTCTTTTTTGGGCTCCATTATCGTGTGGGTTTCCACACTTCACTGTTGGTTGAGTTTGATTTTGTGTTTCTTTTATGCTTCCTACGTCATTGTGCCTTTGTTTTTTATGGCCATAATCATAGCCATTTTAAACTTTTTCTGTTGAGTTTCAACTTGAGCGTCACTGGGAGTTGTACATGATTAGTTTTGAGTTTACGTTGATAGGTTTCCTATCTTTTGATCATCAAGTGGTGTTAGTTCTTCAGATTAACCACTCAAGTTGCATCAGTAAATCATGCCTTTTCTGCTTCTTGTATTTGCTGTTGCCTTTTCTCTGATATGGCATGTTAATGATTTTCACTTTTTGAGTTTTGGAAAAACAATTTGAAAGTCATAACCCTTTGGAAACTACAGTTTTTACAGTGCATGAAATGTAATGTAGTAGAGTGGCACCGATAGTATGGTGTTCCATCCGATTGATTACTTTTCCTTTATATGAAACAGAATGTGCTGTCTTGCACTCACACCTTATGGAAAATCTCAAATATACTTCTATTACTCCCACAATCTTGTGGCAAGTGGAAAAGGTTTAATGATCTCATTATTGAGGGGAATAGGTAATTTTTGTTTCAGTTTGATAAAAAGGGTATTTGGTGAGGATTCATTATAAATGTGAATTGTCCCATTGTTTGTGCTTTAGAATTTGTTTCTTTGTGTGATCATGGGGTCATACATTGTCTTCTTGTGTTCGTGAGAATCTTTATGCTTCTTTAGTCTGCTTGCTTGGAAAGCCAAATCTCTTCATTGGGTATATGAGGATTGACATCTTTATATCAATGATTGTTCTTTTTGTTGAGGTAACCAGTGGATTCCATGGTCTCACGGGAGTTTGCTCATTAAAAGTCACGCTTTATTGAGTGCAGTACAGCCATCATCTATATTAAATCTTGCTTGTCTAGCTCAAAATAATCATATTCTGTTGTTAATATATCTTGATCAATCTCACATCCTTGTTAATTTTATATTTTTTCTTTTTTCCCTTGTGGATTTTCTTGTCCGGTGACAGATTCCTGAATTGTCATATATCCTTGGTGTTGGTTTCCTTTGTTTATTATGAATCATCAGACCTCATGATAAATGCTTTATCATTGTTTTATGAGGGGCCCTACTTGGAGTTGTAACCTTGCTTGATTGAATAATCATTTATTTATGCAATCTTCAAGTGATGCGGAAGCAACAGTATCTTGTTGCACATGCATGAAATGAGTGTTATATTCATAATTTATCGTAGGTTTGCAGCACGATTGGCCTAATAAATGTTTGCATGGCATTTTCTTTTGTTTTGTTGAGTATTGTAATCAGTGTTCTGTGCATTGTCTGGAACAACACTTCTAAAACTTACTTGCTTTGTGTTCTGGAAAGTGAATTTTTCTTGTTTTCAGGTGTAGAGGCCCGGGGCTTTATATTTGGTCCTCCCATTGCTTTGGCAATAGGAGCAAAGTTTGTTCCTCTGAGGAAACCAAAGAAATTGCCCGGTAATCTTAAATCTTTGCAATAATTTCTGTTATACAAATTTTGAGCACTTTTGTGTGTGTGTTCAGGAGACTCATAGAACATTCTCCACTTTATATTTACTACCGAGCTATTGCACTGTCTTCCATTACATGATCCAATCCATGCTGTGTACTATTGAATTTTTCTACTCTTAGCGTTGATATGTAAATGGTGTTTTAATTGGACCTAGGTCCAACTGATGCCTTGATGCAAAGCTAACCTTAATTTGTATTTTATGACCTTCTGGGCGTATAGTTCACCAAAACGATGCTACACATATGTTTAATCCTGGCTTGTCCGATGAAAGTTTGTTCCGTGTCTCGTGCTTCGTCTTATAATTGTAATTTAAGTTTTAGTACCTTAACCAAAACTTCTCTAATTGCCCTCTATTTGACAGATAACCTAAATTTGTGCTTCCATTACCAGTGCTTTTGTGAAACATATTCTGTGTTACTCAACTGCATTGTTCCTAAAACTATGAAAGTATACATGTTGATATGTTTTATTGATGCCCTTCCAAGTGATCCAATCATGTCTAAATCCTTTAAAATATGTGCTGATTTAATTATTTTATGCACAAACCTATAGGTTTCAGTTTGTTTACAATTTTGGATTTTTGAACGTTTTTATGGATAACTTTGTACCTTGTTCAGGCAAAGTTATTTCCGAAGAGTACATTTTGGAATATGGAAGGGATTGTCTTGAGATGCATGTCGGTGCAGTTGAACCTGGTGAACATGCTGTGGTGGTTGATGATCTGATTGCCACTGGCGGTACCCTCTGTGCTGCCATTAATTTGCTAGGTATGTCTTTGAGAATATATATTGGAATGAGGTGTGATTGTGTTGTCATGAAAGCAAATTACAAAATATGAAATGTTAATCAGTGGGCCTTTTATTGAGATCTTAAATGTCAGATGACATTTATTTACAATCTTAGTCATACTGCTAAAGATCAAAGATCAAAAATGCTTGTTAGATTCCAAGATTCTGCATTAACCGTCAGTGGTTGAGACATTAAGATGGAATTTAAACCATTATATCTACACCATCTAATGCATGATGTAATGCAAATATTAAGGCTGTGTCTCAGGCATGTCTTTGATTATTTGCCTGCTTATAGAAGTAAATGATTCCCCTTTGTGTTGGTGCACTATCATCTGATACACGCATACCAGTATGCTTTTACACAGTAAGCTTATTTATATATATTTGTGTACATTATTTATATATTTGTGATGTTTAGTCATTCAAATATTTCTTGTAAAAATCTTCTCTGCTCTTTCCCAGAACGCGTTGGAGCTGAAGTAGTTGAATGTGCATGTGTAATTGAATTACCAGACCTTAAGGTGTGTTATATTTCTAAGTTTTGGTTCTCTTTTCAATTATCAAACAGTAAGAGGGTTCTTCCCTGTTACAAAGAAGATATATAACATTTGCTGGATTGCCACTATCTTCCTACATATTTGCTGCTTCAGCTATTGTGTCGTTATGCTACTGCATGATGAAACATTGCAAAAATTAGTTAGTTCTTTCAAGTTGGTCATGGATGGCCTTGCATATTTGTGAATCTGCAAATAGGTAATAGGAACTATATCTCACTGGCAATAATTCTGAAGATGTTTAGTTCCCAGCTGCTTAATAGCATTTGATTTCATCCAACCACTCAATTAAATCTGGATGGGATGGTGCAGGGTCGTGAGCGGTTGAGTGGCAAGCCATTGTATGTACTTGTGGAGGCCCACTGATTGTTGCAGTCGCTGATGATGAAAATAATTTTATGTCCTGCAGTGGTGCATTAGCGGCCCGAGGAAATGCACATTAGAGGGCAAGTATTTGCTGCCTTTAATATCAGTCAGGAATCGGCTACTTATAATATAATCCCACAATTTCCGTGCTTAGTGAATTTTGATGAACCTGGATGATTGAAACCTCCTTGCTTTTTTACCTCTAAAAGATGAATTTTATGTAACCCTTCTGTATGTGCGGAAATAGCATCCATCCAACTATGGCCATTTCATCAGACTATTGAGTTTGATGACATCAATTGTTGTTCATTGTGGCTAGATCTCAGTTTATGGCTGACCGTGCATGAGAAATTACTCTTGTATGATTTGAATCCATATTTGTGTACAAGCATTAACTTGAACTGTATTCTGAAGGAAGCCATAAAGTCTCGTGTCGTAGTAACCATTCCACGCGTTTGGGTTGGGTATCAAGTGTCTATCAACCCTCGTATCTAAATTAGATTTTTCAATGGACGGAGAGAACTTTTATTTTCTTTCAAGGAAAGTAACCTCTAACCCATTATTACTTTATATAAAATATGCAACAGTCTTGAGATTGACTTGCGAGTCACTCGCTCTCGTCTCTCATTAACTAAGGAGCAGTGCTAGCTTCGGCGGTTGAGTGGAGATGGCTCTCATTTCCACTAAAACCAAAATCAAAGGACAAAAAGAATTAAGCAAATTAAAAACCTAGCAGGCGAACAAGTTAATGATAGGAGAAGTGGTAGTTCAGATTTGCTGTGGCTGTGTGTGGTTTTATTTAGTCCAAAACTGACAATCAAGCCAGCCCTTGTGCTTGTTTGTTAGTAACATCATTTACACATCTCTCTCTCTCTTTTCTATTAACACAATTACTTAATAATACCACTGAAATTTCCTTACTTCTAACAACACTAGCCACGAATGGAGTGGAATGGAAGTTACCATTCATACAAACAGGGAAATTGATTTTGGAGAATGAATGAATGAATAAATATGGGGGTGTTGGCGGTGATAACTCCGCAAATATTGGTTTGTTTTATTGTGTGATAACGATAGATTTGGACTGTGATGATGGGAAAATTTGACCAACTCTTTGAAAAATGCCCATCTACTTGCTAGTTAAGTTTAGTTTTCCTTTTTCTCCGTGACATTGTAATTCTATCTAATGGCGGCATCATTGGCAATGAATCCCAATGTTGGAAATGGAATCATTAGAAATTGGATGATGCATGATCATCAATCACCACCCCCCACTTTCATCTTTTATCAAACACATATAACCATCCACCGCTACAATACAGTATTTCATTTTTATCCATACCCGGGACCATTTTAATTATTTATAATTAATACTAAATATTGTAAATAGTAAGTAAAAAAATTCATTAATTAATTACCATTTATCAATCCAATCCAAACTGTGCTGACAAACGCAATTAGCACGCTTGAAAAATTTCCGTTAATTTTACAATTTGTAGATAATAAGAAAACAAGGCAGCACCGCGCGTGCATCAAACACCGCCAACTCCTCATTTTCCCCGCTCAACGAGTCGTACCCGATTTCTTTCGAAACCCGACCTGCTATAACCCGACATACCAACATGGCCCTCCTCCCTCTTCCACCACCTCCGCTCGCGTGGGCCCCACTGCTCCCCGAATACGTCCTTATTGCCGATCCTTTTCCCCCCGGAAACCCCCACGCTCCGTACCCACCGCTGCACGCTCCGTTTTCCGTCGTTGGACCCAGGCAGTAAAACCTCATCACCTCATTACCGTCCGCCACGCACCTCGCATTCTCCTCGCTCGTTCGCCCCGGTCCAGTACCCGACCCGGAGCGACTCTTTACCAACTCGCGGTACTCCTCGTACCGGGCCACTGTCCTCGACCCGTGCTGGACCTTGAACATCATCTCGATTCGACCAGTGAAAGCTTTCGGCCCCCAACTCGTGTGGAATATAATTTCTACTACATTACGTGAAGGGTGGCCCTCGTTCAGCTCGGTAAGCGCCGGATATATGGCGTGTTCAGGATTACGGGCAGGACGGTCGGATGTGCCGTGACCGTGTCGAGATTTTACAGAGGCGTTGTTGTAACTACCGCCACGGGGTTCGGGTTTTGTCGGCGGTTTAAGTTTTCTGGGATCTTTTGGGTGCTTCTTGGTGGTGGTTTCGATAACGTCTTTAATGCTTTGAGAACTTTTTCTGCAGCTGGTACTGGGTAATATATTTTTAGGGTTGGGATGGTAAACGTCGTCAAATGCTCGTGATTTGCATTGTAAGGATTTTATCCACCTGCTTGCCATTATCGGATCTTCTCTTCTTTGCTATGCTATCAGTGCTGAAGCCGAAGCTGAAGCTGATATGGTGGTGTGTTTTCTCTCTCTAGCTCCGGTTTTCAGCTTCAGGTTTCATTTTTCATTTTTTTCCCCCTCTGTTTATTCTATTTCCATTGCAATGCGGTAAGGAAGGGACAAGGCGCGATGTTAAATGGCTCGTTTGTTGGCCTTTGTCAAAGTGGGAGGGTGTAAATGGCTATATTAACCTTGGAAAAGTTGCCCACGCGGAATTCTGAGTCTTGAAGTCTTAAAGAGAAGGAGAAAGATACAGGGAAACAAATATGCATGCATTTATGAAGAAAGCAAAATGACATGCGTTTGGCAGGTCAGATACTGGATTTTGATCAAGTGTTGTTCCGGCTACCGTTTTCTAAACAGCGATCGGTGTTAATTAATTTTGAACAAGGCAATTCTTTAACCCTAATAAAGAGGTTTTGTATTTTGATTTTGCAGTTTCCAAACAATAATTGACCATAATTGATTGCAAAATGAATTCAGTCACGGCAGATCCAGTCAAGTCATTGTCTATATACGGCCTTATTATGCTGCGGTCTGACTTCAAATTGCTTCGCGACGGCGTTTTGTTGCCCCTTCAAATCAAAAGGAACATTTACTGTTCTACAGTGATCTTGATGACAGTCAAATTTTTTAATCGGCACATTCCAAAAAGTGGGGTATTTCTGTCATTACATGTACACTTTGAAATGTCGTCGAAGAAGTAAGGCACGCGTGCTGTGGAATCTTTCATAGGAGTTTGAAGCGAAACAGGTGGGAATAGAAGAATAGAAAGAGAATGGAAACTGGCTAGGCAGCCACTTTGTTGAAAATTAAATAAATCACTGAAATATAAATGCAAGGCGATGGTTAGGGTAATATGAAATTCAAATCAACCCACTAGGGTGGCTAGTAAGTCGCTGTAACAAAATGTTTGTCGGACATGGGAGGATAACAGCTTGTGGGTTGCATTAGAAGGGGACAACATCCATTGAGATGTGTAAATCTTAACAATAACTTATAATTTTATAGAAACTATGAAAGGTTTCATATTTAATGATTCACATTACGCCAGAACCATTCGTTCCAGATCAACAATTTGAATCTACTTAAGCTTAACTAAGTTGCTTTATTATAATTTATGCTACATGGTCATGGAGTGTGATTCTCAGATAGATTAATGGACGAGTATTGATTCAGAAGAGCTGGGCCTGTTGCATTGCGCTGCGCCAGCCTTTGCCCTCACGCCTGCACTGCAGAATCTGTTGGAGCTCCGGGAACTGCGTTCATTTTGTGCCCGTGCTGTGCCCCCTTCGTCTGATTTGAAACCCTGTATTTTCTACTTTTGACCCATTTCGATCTCCTTTTTCTTTCCTTCTTTTTTCTTTTTCGAAACTATGTTTAAATGTAATGACTTATCCATCTTTGTTTCTTTGATCCGTATTTTGATTTTAGGATGATTCCAATCCATAGGTTTAGTGAAAGTGATGAGATAACTGACCAAATTTCGAGCCATCAGATCATGAAAGTGCGGACAACGAATTCAGGTGACATAACGAAACATATTTTCTCCAGCTTCATCCTCCTAAATACACCATTGTTTTCATTAATATAATTCTTATACACATCGATCTATATCGTCATTTAACTTAGCATTTATACTGCAACTTCTACACTACCCCCAGAAGAGCTCTTCCATTTGCTGCCATTAAGTTTGCAAAAAACTTCGTTTTTAATTACCGAGAGCAATAGCATTACTGTGTTACGATAACAGAAAACTCCGTTTGCAATTACAACTGTCCTTGATACATGGATCCAAATTCGTGAAGCATGTAAATAAAATTTAGGAATAATTTACATGCATATGCCCGTGATGTGATGACAGAAAGACAGAGGTGGGGATGGATCGGAGTGATTAACAGAATCACATTTAATGAACGACAAGTCTGAGAGTGTATAAATGGAAACAGATAGAGAATTTGACATGTGATTCTGAGTCTGGCGGCTTTGGCAATTTTGTTTGGTAAACAATATATCATGTATGGTGGTCGTCGTCTTCTCCTTGCATGAAAATGAAATGGTTTGGTCCCTCTTTGCCCTTGCGTAACTAGTATGACTCTGCCTCCTGTTTTGCCCTTGAAAATGAAATGGTTTGGTCCCTCTTTGCCCTTGCGTAACTAGTATGACTCTGCCTCCTGTTTTGCCCATGAAAATGAAATAGTTTGGTCCCTCTTTGCCCTTGCGTAACTAGTATGACTCTGCCTCCTGTTTTGCCCTCGGTCCATACCCATCAATGACAATCGCCATGAGTAGATTTTTCTTCTCTTGTTTTTGCCGTGACAATTACCTTACATTCCAGTTACACATAGATACGGAGAAAAAAAGGTGCTACGTTCTGCCCTCTCTGATTAACAATACAACATTATTCTCATTAAATAAATTAATGTTCAGCAAGCTGTTCTGTTCTCTTCTTAATAGTCGGCTGCCTTTCGTCAAGTCAAAGTTTTGCATGGCTACTTTGGCTGGTCCTTTAGATTTAATGTTTTACGGGACAACTACACCGGAAGGAACGGTAAGCTTTACTGAACGTTGTGTTACCGTATTAATAATATAATTAATATTTATATTAATAATTAAAAATTTTAATATAAATAATTAATAAATTATTAAATAAATTGTAATCGTTTCACACATTAATATATTTTTATAAATGTCATAATTTAATTATATTTATCAATGAATGTTATATATGGGAGTTACACTTAGATTAATAATGAATTATTACATGCTTTTATTGCATATGATAATATTTCTGTGAGATTTCTTTCAAACATAGAGGTTGAAAATATGCCACCATTTATGATTGCTATTGTTTTATATGTAATTGATGTTATGGGCCAAGACGGGAATTTAGGCCCATTTTTTGTTCATTGAAGCGAATGCACTACTCTTTGATAATGTATTAGACGACTGAAGAGGGGTCCAACTTGTACTGACAACTTTGTTTATCGAATACGACGCCGTTGCAAGAGACTCCCTGTCCCTCTACCGTCTCACCCCTAAAATCAGCGCGTTGGCAGGGCCGGAGTTGTTTTCTAGAATCCATAGCTAGCACGGAGTGTGTAATTTCCCAAACCAATTAAAATACAATGGCAGGAAGATTGTGCAACGTAGCGTCACAGATCATGGGAGGAAACGGCGTCGTTGGAAGGTCCGTCGGTTCCTCTCTTCGGCTGCGCTCTGGCATGGGCCTCCCTGTCGGCAAACACATCGTCCCCGAAAAACCCGTCAGTGCATAATTCCTACACTCTTCTTATTGTCCGCTTAATTATTTTTATGCATTCTGATAGCGTTTCTCCTCTTCTGATTGTTTTTTCAGCTACCGGTAAATGACGAGCTGATTTGGGACAACGGGACCGCTTTTCCAGAACCTTGTATCGATCGCATCGCCGACACAGTCGGAAAGGTATAATTACCTTTTTATACTCTCTAGTTCGTTTATTGGTGAAATTGATTGTTTTATATAACTATTTTTTTTTGTAACTTGAAATTTTGGATGATAGTACGAAGCGCTGGGTTGGTTGCTTGGTGGATTGGGGTTTTTTGCATCACTGGGAGTTTTAGCTGTGTGGAATGATAAAGCATCTAAGATTCCTTTTGTAAGTTAAAATCTCTGATTTTGGTGTTTTGAATTGAATTTCAAGGTAAATAAGTAAAACATTGAAAAAGGATCATAAATAGAAAATGTAGTAGTTGTTTCTGAATATATAATATTTGTATGAAATTATTACTGTTTTTGCATTTCATCTCATATTATAGAAGATGCAATCAGTATAAAAGTTGCCCACATGTTAACTTCTGTATCTTTCCCTTCTGTTTTAAATCACGTTTTCAATGGAAAATTTTAGTGGGTTTGGCAACTGAAAAATGAAATAAAAGCCATTTCTTCCAAATCGTTTACCTCCTTATGATTTTCATTTTTATGAAATGGTTGACCTTCAGTTCCCTTATTGTTCGTGCTTCCTTTCTTTACTTTCCTCTGCCATCTTAGTTTTTGCCAAGTGGCATTAAATACTTGTGTAACCCATATGACATCTGTTTGAAGGCAAGATACAGTGTTAGAGCCGGATCATTTGATGTTTCTTGAAGCTATTAGACCAGTTTTAGTATTTAGGTTGAGTAGACAACAGTGCAAGTAAAATAACTGAAATTATTATTGAAATCGTGGTGCAATTGGAAATGTTTGCTCTTGCTTTAAGCTAATAGAGCAACATTATATATCAAGGAAATGTTTAGGGTTGAGGGTGCCATGGCTTTAAAACCACAACTGCTGTTGGATGAAATCATTAATTTAAAGTATAATTGGGAGAGTGAGTGGTAAAAGCTGGTGTTTATCAAACATTTTAGCTATTGTGCTTTCTAAGTTAAGTAGAAGCTCAACATTTCCAAATAAACCAAAGTTACAGCTGAAACTGTTGTGCAGTTAGAAAACATATGCTTCAAATCATTATATGTTTAGTACAATTGATAGAGTGGTAAAAGTTGGTGTTGATCAAATGCTTTAGCTGTTGTATTTTTTAAGTTTAAGTATAAGCCCAACATTTCCAAACATATCCTTAACGCTGAAGTTATAGCTAAAGCTGTTGTGTAATAGAAAGCAGTTCATTTGTCATCTTGATAATGGAGCTGGAGTCTCTTGATGATGCACAATAGCTGAAGCTAATAGAGTGATATTATTATTAAGTATGGGTAAATTATTGCTGGTTTTGGTAACCAAACATGACACTGAAATTCTTGCTGAAACTGTGCTTATCCTAAAATGTAGAAAGGAAAATGAAAATAAGTTATATTTGAATAGTGGTAGAGTAGCAAATGATTACTCCTTTTCTTATCAGTTGAACACTATGAAAATGTGTGTATGTGGTAGAGAATTGGAATGCTTGCTTAATCCTGGAAAGGAAGGACTTTAAAGATAATATCTCCACCTAGCACAAGAACATGAGTCTGTTAACGACATGTTGATGGCAGTGTTCTGCTACCTAGAAGTTTGAAATGAAGCCATTGTGTTTGTTTTTACCGATGAGAAGATTTTCTATGAGAATTCCATACAACCTTGAATGTTACTTTCCATCTTTTGGTTTTCTTCAACATGTTTGTCCATTGTTGTCTTGGGTCATTGAAGAAATCAATAGAGGATCAATTGACATGGGGCATTTATCAGACAAATTCCTGCCTTTTACACACACTACTTTATTGGGCACCCCACTCATGCATGGCCTGCAACATGAAACTTATTGTTTGAGCAGGTTTTTTTCTTTATTTTTATGCAGTCTAATTTGTGGAACTCATATGTTCTGATCTTCACAGTAGTATTGGTCCTTTCAGCTATTGTGTTATTTCTCTTGAGTGATAGTACAATTTTTTTGTCTTTCCTTTTCTTTTTGCAAAGTCATCTGCTTATTTTCATTGGTTGCAAGTGCTGAATTTAGACAGAAAAAGTTTTCTTGTGTATCTCCTTTGGATAAGTACATAATTCATCTATGGTGTCAGTGTGCAGTTACACCATTTCATAATTGAATCTTTGCTGATTTAGCCATGTTCAGAGATCTCAAAGACCAAAATTATCTAGATGTGGAGGACCTGCGTTTATTAATTGCAGCATGCCATTAGATGGTCTTTTTGAAATTTGGTGCTTGAGTGTTAGAGTTGCTTCATAGTATGTGAATGTCAATACTGTGGGTAGACTTGAGATGCATGAATTTATTACTCAACATTGCATGAGAGAGTGGAAAGGGCAATGGAGCATCACCTCAAACAGATACGCTAAACCAAGTTACCTCTTTTATGCTCAGGCCATGGGTCTACTGAAGGCCTTGAGACAATTGGAAATGGTTGGTGCTGGGGTGAGATTGCAATTTTATGTAACTAGTTAACTCCATTAGTGTCCAGAATGTAGAAAACCACTGCCTACTCATGCTGCTAGATCAATTTGCCTTATGGTGGTGTAAAAATGCTGCTGCAATTTTGAGTGATGATTTAGTGGCATAATAGGGTTTAATTATAGATTCTCTTTTGTTTGTTAGAAGGGTTTATTTCTTTTCTGTTTAGAGTTTTGTGCTCTTTTCTTCTGTTAATGTTTGTGAAAAGTGGCTGTATGGAAGATGACACTGGAACTGTACCTCATGATTTTGGGGCACAATTGGATAATGAGTTGCAGGAGTACCTTGGAGCACGTATTAATGAATAGCCCTGTTAGCTATGTGGGTGGGTGTGGGGGGGGTGGGGGTTTCTATTGGTGGTGGGTTTACTGCTTCTGTTTTGATAATTTTATGTTCTGATATTGATGTGGATTTTCTTTTATTTTGTTGTCAGACACCAAAAGTTTATCCCTATGACAACTTGCGGGTGGAGCTTGGTGGAGAACCATAGGTTATGGTGGGAGTAATCAAATGTTTATTGTTATTTCTCATGGCTCTCTTCTTTTGTTCATCTGTTTTTCATTTTGGAATTCACAGCTGTTTGAAATAATGGACAGTGACACTGTCTGCCCCTCGGTTGCTGAAGTTAACATCTTAATATGAATAGATTGATGTTTTGTTTGAAGCTCGTTGAAAGGGAATTTTAATGATAAGATGTGCAGAGTCCAGTCCTCCTGAGGTTCAACTTCATTTTTATGAATATTAAGACATATTCGGCGGGCACAATGTCCGTTTCTTTTAAAGTATGAAGTTCATTGGATTACAAGGAATCCCAATTTCAGTCCACCATGGGGTGCTATTTTTTTCATGAACGTTGTGGGTCGTTTTATAGTACTCATTAACAGTAACAGGTAATTTCCTTCTATGAAATATTTGAGGACTGCGCTTGCACTGTGCGAGTCGTGAGGGATGCACCGAAAATGTTAGAATTTCGTCCAACAAAAACCCCAGCACTTGTCACCAACCATGGGCGCATCACAACATATGAACCTAATAATATAAACAACATTGCAGATGCACTTTCAAATATGTTTATGGCTGGTTTTAAGGGTGTACGGCAGATCCATTTTGTCGAAACTCACATTTGATTCGTCAACGACTTGGCTCTAATTTTTTTTATGTCAAATCTAATTCAGTCCAACCCGTTGTAAGATGTGATTATGCAATCTCTAACATTATAACACCTATTTGGGATGAAGAGTGACTATACAATAAATCGGTCAAACTTTTTCTCTTATAAATGTTTAATTATTTTTTTTTAAAAAAATAATAAAATATTTAACATGGACTCACTCACTCACTCATATAAATATTACAAAAAATAAAAAAATAAAAATTCAATTACAATAAGGATAAAATTACTACATGTAAAATAGTAATGAAAACAATATGATTCCTACAAAATATTGGTATTCAGCAAACTTTTTAATTACTATATTTTAAAATCACAACAAAAATATAGATTTTTTTGTTGGATTTTGTTTTTATATCACTTGGGCAGTTGAGCTCCTCGTCATCATTCCGTTGGGTCGGATTATACAGAAAATAGAAATGTGAATATTCTTAAAAATACTTCAAGATCACCAATATTAAAAACTAAAATTTAACTATCTAAAAATTATTAATAAAATTTTAAAAAATTATTATCTAATTAAAAAATTACCAAACAAACTCTGCTATAAAAATAAAAAAAAATTAAAAAAATAATGAGTTTTAAGAGAAAAGTTTTTCTTTCTTTCTTTTTTTATTAATCACTTAAATTTAAATTAATCATCTATTACAAATTACAAATTATTTATTATAAATTAATAATAAATTACAACAGCCATAAATAACTTTCATTTGAGAATCTAATAGAGTTAACTGTGTGAATTAACTGCTCAATAGTTCTAATATTTCTCCAACTTATCTTTCAACCAACTTAGCTAATTTTTTACAAATAGAATTAACAAAATTAATTTAGAAGTTAGATTACAATCACAATAACTAATATTTTTATCCTCCATTTTGTGCTAAAATGTACATCACAAAATGAGATAATATAATAATTAAGTAATTATGTGGTGATTCGGTCTAACTAGCATAATATTTGTTTGTTTTGATAATCTAAGATGACACAATAAATTCAAATCCTGATCATTTATGGTTTTATTCTTAACAAATTTTAAATTTTAACTCAAAAAATCTTATATTAATAAAAAGAAAACATCTTAAACACTATTCAATTAATATAGAATTTTATAATTCATAATTATATTCTTCAAGAACTAACATTTTGTTAGAATATTTTTAATTAGGTGAGTTAATTCTAACAATTTCTGTAGTAATCTAATTCAATTAGCACGATATTATCTATTTTGCTAGCAAAAGAAAGTCGCTTTTAACATGTTTCCATTTTATTTTTTGCAACTAATATTTCAAGTTTTAAACTCAAAAGGCCCGAATTAGTTGAGAAATACGAAGCAAAGCCTAGAATTTACCTGCGCAGCCTGAGATTTTATATTCTTGGGGATGGATGAGGTGTTCTTCGTCCATGGTACTTCTTGCCTTCCTAGCATAATCAGATTGGTAATTGTTAAAAGCCACTTGTTAATATTATCGATAATCATCACTGATAAAAGTGAGAACCAGACATAGTACTAGAAGGCCTGCTTTCCATTTTAGAGAATGATTCGACATAATCTACGTTTGATTATTAATACTCAACACCAGCACTATAAATTGATTGGAACTAAGGGTTAAGCAAAAGAATTATTATGTACGAAACTTCAAACAGGTTTAATTATCACAAGGTTATTGTCGAAAGCCAACAATTTCAATTGATGCCGATTTTGTAGTTTGTCGATTCAAGGAGAACTTACAAAAGCGTGAGTGAGTTGATAGTTGGAAGGACCTTTGCTGGAATTCTTCACTACAAGAAATTTGTTGGATATTCACAAAATTTACGTAATATTATAATTTTAAAAAATTAAATAAAATAATTTATTATATTAATATAATAATTCAGCAAGATTATTTAATTAAAAGAGTAAAGAAAAAAATTATAAATTAATAAAAAATAAAAAATTTTAAATAGCCTCCCCCAACAATATATATATATATATGTATGTAAGTTAAGGTGAATCACAATTAACATAACTAAGGTTTAAAATATATACATTAAAAACTTGCAGGGACCAGATTAAAAGAAAACAAAAAATTTCTATTTTAAAGGGCTAAAATAATAACTATATATTTATTCATTTTTGTAATTTTTTAGAAAATTTTTTGGAAAATTGAGTTGGGGATTACGATTTTAAATGGACTCAACTTTTAGATTATTTACAAAAATTTAACAATTTTTTATGGGGTTCATTTCATAGTCCACGGTTATTGTAGTCTCCAATTGTAAATAGCCGCCCCTAATTTAAATAGTGAGTTCAATGTCTTTCCAAGATGATATCACTCGAAGGGGACACGTTGAAGATTTTTATTTTTATTTTTTTGTCAGTTTCTCCCTGTAATTTTTTCAGATAAATATAATTTCCAGTCTTAGTTAGTGGTTATAAATATAATTAAAAAAATCGTAATTTATGTTTAAGAACAAACTTTAGTGACGAAAATATTCCAAGTTCTGGATTCCATCATATTGCTTACGGCCGTGCAGCAAACCCAAGTTTAGGATGCCAGCCTCAGTTTACTGGCGCAGAAGCTTTGCAATTTTTCTGGATATTACATTCGCGATATAAACAAAGAAATTCGGTTGTAATTATTGATCTAGAAAAGTTAATAGAAACCATATGCATTTTTTTCTCTGGTATTTGTCATTTAACAACTTTACCACTCTTCATTCCATTATTATTCATTTCTAACCAGCGCTTTGATCCTTTTCTTCCTCCCTAAAAAGTACTCCCGATGGTATAAACGCAACCTTAAGGTTACACTTTTTTTTTCCCCAACAATACATTTGCCAAGGTCGAAAAGAGTTTCAACACTACACAAAAAAAACCTTACAAGTTCCATTTTTTTTTCCATCTCCTTGAAAATAATTTTTGGATATTTTATGCCGTCCCATCAAACATGTATGGAGACAATAATTTCCCTTTTTTTTTCCAGGTCAAAAGTTGAGAACCAGTTTTAATGTAGATAATACTCATTATACATGGAACAATTACTGCAGAAATAATAAAACCAACAATGAGCTCCGAGTCAAACGAGGACCTTCTTTGAACAGCTAGAGAAACGAGATTATTTTGTTGGTGTTCGGAAATTGACATGTTACAACTACAGAAAACTCCAAACTCCACAATCCCAAAAGCTTATCCTACATGTTGCATGGTCAAGTTGTGTTTGGTATATCCAGTGTGCTCACGTGGGTCTCTTTCAAAAAATTCGTAAATATAAGTTAAATCTTCTCAATCTCCATTCTACAAAACCCTTATCCCACTTCAGAGTTCTGCACCACTCACAACTAAACACACCCCTACCCCTCTTCACAAATCTTCCAATTATTTAGCTACTAGTTTTTGAGATATGGCAACAGTTCTAACAGCATCAACTGCTTTTCTCCTTTCCTTCAACCTACTCTTCTTCGCTTTCGTTAGCTCTACATATGTCCCTTGCCCACCGCCCCCTAAGAGCCACAAGCATCATCACAAGCACCCGCCTGCACCCGAGCCCACTTGCCCCAGGGATACCCTAAAGTTGGGCGTGTGTGCTGATTTGTTGAATGATTTGGTACACCTCGTTATTGGAAAACCGCCAATCGCCCCTTGTTGCAGCCTCATTGAAGGATTGGTTGATCTGGAAGCCGCTGTTTGCCTTTGCACTGCCATTAAAGCCAATATCTTGGGAATTAACCTGAACCTACCAGTTTCACTGAGTTTGTTGCTCAATTACTGTGGAAAGAAAGTCCCTTCTGGCTTCCAATGCGCATAAATCAACGCCAGTTTATTGCCGCCATCATTGCATTTCTTACTATTTTTCACGTTACTTTAATTTATCCATTTCATGTGTGTTTTTATTTATTATGTATTTCTTATTGGCAATGTTTAATTAATAAATTGAAATTTTATATTGTTTCTTGTCGATAGAGATTCCTCACCTTGCTTAAATGTTCTATGAGCATGGCTTACAGATTTCTTGCAAACAAAAACACAAAGGCACATACGCAATAGAATTCTGGAAATTTCCCTAATGAAAACTTTTACTTGGTTGAGAGATCGATTCATACTTCAGCGAAAATGGTTACATCTTACTATATACAACAGCTAAACCATATCAGCTTCTTTCAGCTTGGTACTGTCGTTGGTGAGAAAACGTAAACGAGTAGCTAGTAGCAGTTGCAGCTATTAAGTAGCAATTAGCTTAACAATGTAAATTATTCTAGCATCACAACCCAAGATTTATCTCATGCCAATTGGGCTAATTCATTGAATTACTTTAAATAAATTTTAAATATTGTGAGAATAATATTGTACTAGCTTTTGAGTTGGGTTTACGTTATCAAATTGTTGACCAATCTAAATTTTACCGCAATATGTTCAGTAAAATAGATTTAATTCATGGATCGTGAATACTGTTGTAAACAAGACCAACTACTTGAGCAATGGAGCCTTGACGGTACACATGTTGATGAAAAATCCCAATTTTGCTCAGTAAAGTTATACATACAGGCCAGCACTTTGTGGGATCTGGAGAGCCCTGAGTTGTTGCATTATTTTCTTGATATTGATTGATGTGAGTATATTATTTTATTTTTTGGGAAAAAACAAAAGAATAAATCCGGTTTTAAGACTTGAATATTTTGAATTATTGACTCCTATCAGTTAGCAATCCCTTGCACTTTATTTACTGTACTATGCATTTTGGTTAATGTTGCCTGATGCATAATTTGTTGTTCAATCAATGGTCCATGACAGAAAAAGTAGAGATAGACTATTACCAGATTGGGAAGAACTTGAAATAAATCGAAAGAAATAAGCCCCCTTTTTTCTTCTCATGTAGAAGGACGTTCTTACATGATAATTACTCGTACTGAAGTTAAGATATTTGCTATTGCTTTTTCAAACTAACAAAATATATATATATATAATTATATATATATATAGAGAGAGAGAGAGAGAGAGAGTATTAATTTAACTCGGATGTATTTGTGACGATGGACTCTCTGTATATCTAGAACCACGAACAATTTTCTTTCCAAGGCATATGGATAGTTTCGGTGACTGAAACATTTTATTGTGGAAAAAATTTCACGCAATTAGTAGAACTTCAAGGTTTGGAGAGGACTTGGCTTTGTGTTTAAATTAGAAGAACTGCTATGGGGGGACCCTTGAACATGAAATCATGCTGGCCAATTTCATTGCCAAAGAATAACCGCAAGAGAAAAAGATGTCATTCACATTGTAACTTAATGTTTTACATCATTTAAAAGAAGAATTTGAATTGGTTGTACAGTACTTTCTGGGAAATATTTTAAAGGTCGTTTCTGATTTCCATAAAAATCTGATGTCATATGTCGGTAGGGGAGATTCTAAAAAGATGAAACATAGGGTTGTACAGCGCTACATAGTCCTCGAAATACGATTGAAATAGATTTTCTCACTGTGACTAGTGATTCATTTGCCAAGGATTGATGCGTGTAGCTCCAATAATCATCTGACGAAGTGGTACAGAGATAATGCTTGTTTATGAACGAGTCTTGTCAGTCAATGGAACCCCTTATGATCATTCAAATTCATTCTGATCCCACCACACCGTAGTTGTAGCTAGATTGATCCCGTGAGATTAACGAGATTCAACATTTTTACAATCGTATCATATCATACGAAAGTATGCATCTTATATATATATATATATCTTATATATTATATACTAGCTGGAGTCCGCCAGCTTCTGTTCTGTTTGTCATCAAATTAATTAAACAGCTCACTTCAAGAATGGGCAGTAAAGCACGATTAAGTTAAAAGTCACCCGTGCACGGAAGGCGTCACATGCATTGAAAGTGCCAATTTACGCGCAAATATCTCTGCATATTCGTCCGTCCGTACGAATTGGCTGGGGAAGCATTGGGGTTCTTCTTGTAAGCTCATCTAGTCATCCAAAGAATCGTGCTTAATGCTTTTAATTTCAACACAGCTTTTGGTAACAAAATTCAATCTTGTCAAGCCCATTCCTAACCCATATTAACGTCACAAACCCATGTTAAGCACATCGTTGGATCACTGATGCTCTGACTACCCTCGAATTTTTTGAACAAGAACAGACTAATCAGCAATGCAATAATAGAATCAATCAACTCGGTTCTTCTAAGAGCTCAGCTAGCTAAGGTTTCCCGGAATGCAGGCAATTAAAACACAGTAATGTAAGCTAAACAATATATCTAACAGTAGAAGAACAAAGAATTACGCGGAGCGACTAGGGCGTGCATCCACGACGAAGAATTGCACAAGAAAACCTTTATTATTCACCAACGTATTCTAGAATTTACAGAGATGAGTATTTCGTGAAAGGGACTGATTTTTAACCACCTTATCAATATATATCTATACCTCTGGCTCTCTAGCTAAATTGTAGCACAAATATCACTTGCTATCAAATAGGTATAATAAAAATAAAACAAAAGAAAACAAAGTTCACATGCGTGCTTTGTGAAAGGGGCACAAAAGATAACGTATAACTATGGCCTATGCTGTGAAATCTAATCTCTATCTGGCTTGATTTCGGGTGACCATATGCAGGTATCTCCCCTAGCAGTCAACAATAGAGGATGGACCAAGTATGATTAAGAACCATTATGCTCTAGTTGTTTAAGCTGCAAATCACTCTCAATGACAGTTCTTAAAGAAAATGAATCCAGAAAAAGTGAGGGAATAATTGACGAAAAGAAGTAAAATGAAGAAATGGGAAGATCTGAAACAAATAAAGAGATAATGAAGTGGAATTCTGTGAACTTAACAAGCTCTGAAATCAACTTAACGGATTAATCTGAGCCACTGTCACGGATGGATCTTGAAATTTGCAATGGGCTAACAACACTAATTTCTAAAAATTATTTTCACTATAAAGACTCTTGGAATTCTCCATACTTTTATGTTTTTATACTTAACTCCTTGTGATAGTACTAGTTGTAGCTCCATGTCATACTGAAATTAATTACCATGTCATGGGTTACACATTAAATTCATCTATAAATAAATCTTCTAATCAACTCCATCAAAAGCAAGGAAGATTATAAGTGACAAGAGACCTTTAGAAGAACCCTAAGCCATGGGTCGAAGGTTACAGCCATGTCCTTCATCTTCCTGATTTTCATGTTAATTTCATTGCCACCAATATATGCTTGTGTCCCTTGTAGACCTCCATATCGACACCCTCCATCCCACCAACCGACACCGGCACCCACCCAGCACCAAACAACCGCCCCATCACGGAGTCTGCAAGAAAGGATCACCACCACCAGAAAGGCCGCCAATCATTTTCCCCACTATTACGATCCTCCAGTAGTTACACCTCCGATCACAAACCCTCCGGTGATATCACCTCCAGTCACAATCCCACCGCCTTCTTCTGGTTATCAGCCTTACATTGGTGGTCCTCCTGGAGGTAGTGGTGGCGGAGGTGGTGGAGGTGGTAGTGTTCCATGACTTAAACCCTCCACCTACTACTCAACCGACTTGTCCAATGAACGCGCTTAAGCTAGGACTTCGTGTGGATGTACTTGGACGTTTGGTGCACATAGGGTTAGGAGATCCCGTTGAGAATGCCAGCTGCCCAGTGCTAAAAGGGTTGCTTGAGCTTGAAGCTGCTGTTTTTCTTTGCAGCACTTTAAGGCTTAAGCTTCTTAACCTGAATATATTCTTTACTCCTGCTCTTCAGGCCTTGATAACTTGTGGAAAGACTCCTCCTTCCGGTTTCGTATGTCCTCCTCTTTAAGTGTACCGATTGTAATAAGGTTAGATCTTAATTTTTAGCATAGATAGTCATAGTTTCCTAACTAGATTCTTAGTATTTATTGCAACTTGAACTAGAGTTTGTTAATTTTGTTGGATTCTGGTGGCATACACTAAGGAGAATGTCTTAGTTTATTTTCAATGCTGTTGTTGACGATTAAATACAGAGAGCAAGGACACGCATGTAACCTCAGTATTTTCATTTTTGAATAAAGTCATGGCCCATAGACCAAGTCTTCTATATGATTATCACAACCGCCTAAGGAGAAAGAATAGTCCCTGCACCTACCACCAACCACACCCCCCCTCACATGTCTTACATGTACGACAACATTAAAGGAATATTCACTGGCCTTTTGCTCCCTGTCTTACCCTCAGAAGTTTCCTTATTGCTCAATATTGAAAAGCGAATAATATTCAACGAGAATAAAATGTAAAGAGTATGAGACGTTCTTATAAGTTTGAATGTGCCAAAGATGTAATACGAGAGGGAAGTTATAATTAATTTCTTAATTAGGAGGTGATCATTCACAAAGTATACTCAGTTAATTAATTATGCTTCTCCTTGCTATTTGAAGGCGTTGAATTATTGATTTAACAAATAAGTAATGGTAAGACTTGTCTGCTATCTGTGTTTTTCTAGCAATTTTATGATTCTGATGGATCACGTATTACCTTTTCATGGCTAGGGTTGCATCTGGTTCCATGATAACATGAAAAAAAATTATAAATATTGGTCACAAAACAATTTATAGTAATTTGGACACCGCTAATAAATTGGCAAGATTTAATGGTATTTCCTTGGTAGACCAAACTCATTGAGATGCAATGTTCTCTTTCTTTTCCCAAGGATCCCCACTCCAATTTTTCTCCACGCATAAAACCCTTGTTCATTTGATCGATTAAATTTGCTCTGCATGAAAATCTCCTCCTCACATTTGTTAATTGAATTTGGTATATTAAACCTTGTTAGATTGACAAATTCTTTTTGACATCATTATTGCCTGTAGGAAAGTATTCAACACGTTTTGATGGTCATCATGATTTATTATTTAAATCCTGAAAAAATCGGTTAGTGGAATTCAAACATCAACGCAATGGAATCTTTGCTTTTTTAGAGTAGTAGCTTTCTTTTTCTTCCCTTTTCCATGTGCGGATGCATTTTCCTTACCAAATTATCATTCACGGGTCCTCGGCTGTTGGTTGCTATTAAGTTTATTAAAGCATCGTGGCCCATCAATTATGTAAAATAGTCAATAGTGAAACGACATACACTGTAAGATTGATCGAGACGAGTTGTTGTAATGCGAACCAGCATTCTCGTTGCTAGCCATAGGCCAAATTTAATGTCGACCTTTTGAATAATCAAAGATCAACTTTGATATTCGATCACCATTAATTTTCTTTTTTGTTTTTTTTTGTTTTTTGTCTCTTTTGTGTTAATCAAGAATGAGCATGTTAATGGATGATCTTCAAATTTAACCCTCCCACAGCCACTAAACTCCTCAATTTTCACCTCCATGCAGTGATTAAATCCAAAACCTCCTTGAAGGGGGAAAAATTTTTTGCTTAGGCTAAAAAGCCGAGAAACGCCATTATGTAAAGATTGTACAACTCTATCATGGATATATATGAAACTTAATGTGCTCCTTATAACAAAATGTTATCATTTACAAATCTACAATGTAACTTTCAGCTTTTATATCTTGACAGGTGACTACCATACAATGACAAAGTGTTGGTCACTGGTGTGATAACTAAATGGCATATCTTACATGTCATCATCTATCATAATGACACTTAATTATTATAAAAAATTCATGAAATATTCAAAGTGATCATTTTCTATATTTATTACATAATCTTTCAAAAAAATAACATTTTCATTACTTGGATGGTGATAATTATTAGTGTTTTGGAAATAGTACTTTCCGTATTCCAACAACAAAAGTTTTTTTTATTCTGAAATAATATAATGAAACTTGGCAAACATCAAGTGAACTTGCGATTGAAATTTTTGTTTATACGCATTAAGGGATGGGACCGATATATATACTAAACTCTAAATATGCATGGGGTGGCACAAAGACCGCATTCTTATTAGATGTTCATTCTTTTTTCTTTGTTGGCCTTTCGTTAATCTCAATTCTCTGGCTCCTTCTTTCATTCTACGCCATATTTGGATTGGAAGGTTGCCCATTTTGAAGCCGTATAGTGTTCAGTATGGTTAGCAGTAAGTATGTAACAAATTAAGAGAACAGGGATGGTGGCTTTTCCATCAATTTCAAAACTTACGTTGCGACTATTTTCGTGAAGGATATAAAGTTTAGTAAAATAAAGATAACACGGCATGCAATCACCGCCCCACTGCATATACAATTAAGGAATCGGATTTTTTGTGGTAGAAGTTTGGACATACATTTCAAAAAACAAGTAAAAATCATCATTTCTTATAGATAAAACGACCACACGAAGATGCACTACACACTTTGTAAGAAGCAGAATTCAAAGTCCAGGAACATGAAAAGACACAGAAAGACAGAGACAATAAAATATGATCATTAGGCACACTGGAATCCACGGGGAACTTTCTTTGTACAGACGTTCAAAAGAAGGCTGAGTGAAAGTGGGATATTGAGGTTGATGCCCAAAACTTTGGCCTTGATTGCAGTGCAAAGGCAAACCGCAGCCTCGAGATCAGCAAGTCCTTGAATAAGAGAGCAGCATGGAGTTTTGGGGGGTGTGCCAATGGTGATATTTAGCAAGCCACTAAGCAAATCAGCACACACGCCTAGTTTAAGGGCATCCCTAGGGCAGGATCCCTTGGATGGGCTGGGAGTGGGGTTTGGCTTTGGCTTTGGCTTTGGTTTCGGCTTAGGAGAAGGGCAAGAGCCGCAAGCACTGACTAGGGCAAAGAACAGAAGGTTGAGAACGAGAAATAGAGCGAGTGATGATGACCTTTTGGAATCCATCTCTAGAATCCTAATGGCTGTTTGGTTACAATAGTAGTGGCAGTGACTACTATGGTAGAGGCTGTTTCGGGGTTGTGGAGGTTATGTGTTAAGGGTCGGGGTTTTATAGGGTTCAAGGAGCATCATTAGGTTGCACTGATGTTAATATCAAAATTATTAACCATAGAATAAGTCCACGCATCCATGTGTATTCTTGAAGTTTTGCTGGCAAAGCAAGAGGTTATACGCAAAATTTTGGAGGCTTGTGAGGTGGGGTTCAGCAAAATGCCATGTTCACGTCCTAGCATCAGTTTATGGATCTATCTAGCGCAAATCGTTTATGACCTGCTGATTTGACGTAATAATCCTGTGCATCTCGGACTAGTGGCAGGAGAAATGTGGTGTCCATGTAATCACAAGATGTGTTTGCAGAAATGATATCAGAAATCATCATCCTTACAGCTTCATTCACTGCCGAGACAAAGGTTATGTTGATTACACGCGCATGCATAACACTTGATCATTTCCCCTAGATGGTGATAATATACTTTCATTTCTTTGTCACTGAATACGAGCATATCTTCTTCCAATTCCGGTTTACATCCAAATTAATCAGATCAATTATTATTGCTTAGCCCATTGGACAAAAAGGATCCCCATATAATCGTGTTCCAGCTATAGCACTTACTTCCTCTCCTTTATTAATATCAACCATTTCTATACTCCTTACTTGAAGCCTCGTTTATTTTTTTTTCCTTTCCTAACATTTGCAGAAGGTAAATACGTGCGATAACCGGAATTAAAATTTTCAAGAAACTCAACAGCAAAAAAAATAAATAAATAGATAATACTAGCGGATAATCCATGACACTGATTTAAAAACAACGATATTGGCATCTTCTTAGTGGAAGTTGCTTGCTGGATGGATGTGTCACGGGCCTCCAAGAACCTATCAAGGGCTCCACAATAAATATATTTGCATCATATTGTGCGTTCGGCCAGAAAAATGAAGTTGCAAACCATTGTCGTGATATGCTATTTTTTCTTCTATTCACATTCAAGAGAGCCACTTGATTTTACCATTGAAACTTTCACGCTTAGTTAAGTCAATATATGTTGCATCTTGTTAATTAAGATTTCGTATAAGTCGGCTTTATTTTGTTTTGATAGCGTGTTGGTGTTAGAATACTTCAAACATTGCTAAAACAATAAAAATAAAATAAAATAATACTTAATAAAAAAATTAAAATTTTTTAAAAAATATATATAATAAATAGCATTTAAAATATGGACAAAAATTTAAAATTACTTTTGAATAATTTTTTAAAAATAAATGCAATGTTACCCTTACGTATCATAAACAAATTCGAAATATCCATCCTTATTTCTCTAAGAACATAAAATTAAGGGTGAAATCAATGTTATAATCAATTAACACTTAAAAAATTAGGGTTGATATGTGTTCACATGAATGGATCTCAACAAATATATATTAATATCTTTAATATTTTTAATTTCAAGTTGGAATCCATTTCCCACTTGAAAGAAAAGGAAGGGTGTCGATCTACCTCCAATCATATATATAATATAATAATATAATATATATATATATATATATATATATTCTTGTGAAATGCCAATCATACATACTTAACCCAACCATGGTTTTCTAAACCTCTCAAAGTAATTAAGTAGTTAATAAGAATAATTGATATGCATGATTATCACAACTCTGTAAAATAAGGAGTATCATCAACAACTATTTGTCGTATTTTGATTAAAATAAGAAATGTAATAGAATGGAAAAGGAGAGAGAATTTTAACATTCGGTTGAAGCAAAAAAAAATTTTATTTATAAACCACACTGAAATATATTTACTTAGATAAATACATCTTTTAATTTAAAAAATTCAGTATTAAATAATTTAAATTTTACTATATGTCTTATTTCTTACCATGTTGAAAATAATATTTTTATCATCTTCTCTTAAAGTGGCAAAGAAAATTCTGTGGATTTACAACTTCTTTTAAACTATTGTAAATCTTCGGTGTTAATATAGAAAATATTCCTATTAATACTTGGTTAAACAAAATTAACTTTTAAATGTTATATTTAGTAGATATTATTATAACTGTTTTGTTATTGAAATATTATTTAACATAAAATTTAAAACATTATATATTAAAGTTGAAATACTAATATAAGACTTAAAACAAATAATATAAAATTTTAAAAACAATTATAATAGAAATTTTAAAAATATATGTAACAATACATGTATCTATCACAGGCAAAACAAGTTTTGTTTGATTCTGGATTACTTAATCAATTGGATTGGCCGGGGTTGCCATTTGAACAAATGGAATACTTTAGGTTAAGGCCTACTAAGTAAGACCTAACCATGCTCAACCTAGTAAATCAAGCCGTACCCGTCTCTACCACCGACAAACATATGCTTAATACGAGTCATAGAGCAATGTGTTGTTGTGTCGAGGGTGTTAAGTCGAAATGTCATTTCAGAAATGGGAAGCATTAGCAACATGACATCAATTGTGATTGCAAGAGAATATCACCGTGCTAGTTTAATCAACTCCCACATTCTTCATTCTTTGCCGTAAAAGTCTACTTAGCCAGAAGGTATCCTGAATTCAACAGTATAATGTTATTTTAGTCCTTATAACTTTGATTTATGTTATTTAAGTTAGAAGATTATTTCATTTTTAATCATAAATATCCTTAATGGTTTTTATAATATTACTATAATCCAAAAAAATTTACAGTCAATTTGTCTTTGGGCTCTTATCAAACTTTATATTTTTCTTATTAAATAAATAAAATAAAGATAAGGAGGACATAGTATGATTTCACACACCAATGACTTTTATGATCTATTTACTCCTAATTTTTAAGAATTTTTTTTAAAAAAAAATATTGTCTTGGTTATTCATTAAAATATTTAGAATTCAGAGTTTTTAGTAATCAGGAAGAGTGCTAGTTCGAAACTGCAGTTTTCTTTCTTTGATACAAAGATTACAGACCATGCTCTATTTCTCACTTACAATCAGCCTCTATATATCCTAAAATATATACAGTTTAAGATGAAAAAGACCCAGAACTAAAGGACATCGGCATTAAAAATAAGAAACGATTCTTCAACAGAGTATGACAACCATCTGCAGTGTTAAACATAAACAACTCCTATCAAGAAAAACCTACTATGCACGCAAGAGAATGAGAGAAGCAATCTCAGAAATTCAGTTAGTTGGCGGAAAAAGATTCTGGGATTCAGAGACATTTATGGAGCAGCTGGGTTTCATGCTGTCTCTAGTGATAATGATGTCATCGACATATATCAACGGCAAGATAGTTCCCAAGCCATCAATTTTATAAAACAATGAGGCATCGAACTTGGAACTAATGAAGTTCCACGTATGAAGTGCTAACTTAAATTTACCGAACCAGGATTTTGGAGTTTGTTTGAGTCCATATATTGCTTTCTTGTGCCTGCAAACGTGAGTAGGAGCCTTTCCATCTTCAAAACCTAGTGGTCGAGTCATATAAACTTATTTTAAAGTATAGGAGTTGACAATTGGTTTATAAGGTAGGTTGATGTGTACAAGGCTTCCTACCAAAATTTTAAAGGCATATGAGCCTGAGCTAGCAAAGTTAACCCTGTCCCTACTAGATGTCTGTGTTTCCTTTCCACCTTGCCATTTTAATGGTGTGTGTATATGGACAAGCATATATGAGTGCTATTCCTTATTCTCTTAAATAATTCTCAAAAGGTTTAAACTCTCCTTCCATATCACTTTGAATTGCTTTGATTTTGCATTCAAGCATGTTTTCAACTTGACTGTAGAAATGTTTGAATAAAAAGAAAGCCTCGGATTTGTAGGTCAAAAGGAAAAATCCATGTGAACCTAGTGTAATCATCTGCAAAGGCTATATAGAATCTATATCCATTAATCGAAGCAATTAGAGCTGGACCCCATAGGTCTGTATGAACCAGTTCTACTGCCTTTTTGGTCTTAATTTCAGATTATTGAATGGACAATTTATGCATTTTACCATATTGACGTGCTGGACAAAAAAAAAGGGGTGGAGAATGAGGTGTCTTTGTCTTCATTGATCTTATTCAAATCAGTACATGGTGGAAGGGTTTTTTTAAACAATCTAGCATGACGATGACCTAACCTCTGACGCCAGATTTCTAAAATGCACTGATCTTATTCAAATCAGTGCATTTTCTGTTCTTTTAAGTTTTTGACAGAATTTGAAGCAAAACATACTGGTCTAGATTTTGAACTTGAACAATCAGTACGGAAAGCAAAATAGGCTGTATTATAGGAATTCTTGGAAGACATGGAACACTCTAGCAATTTATACAAGCCACCCCTTTGAGCAGCACCTTCCCTCTCTTCGGATCCTTCATAACACAAATTTTTGTTGAAAATCACAATGCCTTTGTTATATGAAGTACCTTAGAGGCACTGATAGGATTTTTGGTGATATTGGGAACATATAGCACATTATCAAGTTTAAAATATTCCGAGTGATGTGGTGTGTGAATATTAAGAGAACCAATGTGAGAAATTTTAAGATCCTGACCATTACCTGCAGCCACTTTGTCAGCTCCTTTGTATTCTGAACATGTTGAGAGATTTTGCTGTGCATTAGTCATATGATTGGTGGATCCACTATCCACATACCAGGCTGGATCCACGTTTGTTTCAAATCCTACAAGACAGGCACCTTTGTTCTCCTGTCTTGGTTGTTGAGGAACAAAGTCTTTGTTATATCTATGCCAGAAATCAGTTGCTGTAAGGCCAACTTTCAGACGGATCTGACATGTTGGTTTGCTTCCTTTTGCATTTCCTGTTGTTCCTCTACTAGCCCTTGACTGTTGAAGGTATTCTTGCCTTGATTTGAGGAGTTCCAGTTTCTCTTTTGCTGTTGACCTGTGTAAGAAAGATTGGCTGACACTTCTTGTTGAAAATTTGGACTTAGAAGACCATTTTAGCCATCTAATCTATTTTCTTGAGTTTGAAGCATTGAATATACTTCTTCCAAGGTTGGTATTTCTGTCTTCGAGGACAGATTCACTATCACCGATTCGAAGTCCCTTTCAAGACCTCCTAGAATATACATGACCAAATCTTTGTCTGTCAAATCATCACCTAATGCCCTTAAGGCATCAAATATGCCTTTCATTTTTTTGATAATACTTTGTCACTCTCATGTTCTCTTTTTTGTAGAAGTTAAAAGATCTCTGAGGCTGACTATTTTGGCCATAGACTTGGCTAAGAAGATTTTTTCGAGTGATTTCCAGAGCTCAGAGGAAGTTGGGCAACCTATTGTTGATGCCAGCATTGATTCACTCGGGGTCGACAGTAACCATCCCATGAGCTACTGATCTTGTTTCTTCCATGCCTTGTATGCAGGCAGGATTGATAGTGATGATGGTGTTTCCAGCTTCATCAATGATATTTTCATACTTGTTTGGTGGGATTATTTTTGGATCTAAATAATCGTCAAGATCATTTCCTCGAACTGAAGGCAAGACTTGGGATATCCATAGAAGAAAGTTTGAATCGGTAAGCTTGATTGCATTTGAAAAGGTCATGGCTGAGGGGTTAACATTGGGATGTATTGTTGTTGCTTAAAGAATTTTCATTGGTAGCCATATGCCCTGATACCAAGTTAGAATTCAGAGTTTTAGCAATCAGGAAGAGGGATAGTTTGAAGCTGAAGTTTCCTTTCTTTGATACAAAGATTACAGATCATGCTCTATTTCTCACTTACAATCAACCTCTATACATACTAAAATATATACAGCTTAAAAAGAAAAAGACTCAGAACTAAAGGACATCAACATTAAAAATAGGAAATGACTCTTCAATAGAGTATGGCAACCATCTGCAGTGTTAAACAACTCCCACCAAGAAAAACCTGCTATGCACGCAGGAGAAGAAGAGAAGCAATTTCAGAAATTCAGTTAGTTGGCGGGAAAAGATTTCGGACTTCAAAGATAGTCACGGAGCAGCTAAACTTGAAGCTTCTGAAGCCCACAAGACAACCCATCAACTTGTACGAATTTCAACTTAAATTTCCAACCACTCTTCACTATATTTTGTTTTCTTCTTTTGTGAAAAATATTCTTTTTGAACAATAATATTCACTGTAATATAGTCTTTAAGAACAATCAGAGAGACTGCAAGAGAAATTTTGTAAAGTAATATCATGTATAAACTTCTCCAAATCACCTACTACATGGATAGAATTATTGTAAAAGACAAAGGCATGCAGTAGATGCTCCAGCCAAAAAGAACGTCATGACGATGTCTCAACATTATTGATTGCCCTTTTATTGGCTGCAGTATTAATTGATTTATATATCCATCCTATCCTGATAAACTCTGTAACAATATTAAACCGTTATGCTAGTGCCCAGCTGGGTAACAGTCACGGGACTCCCCAAAAGGACAATCAGTCAATCCTCTGATTCAAAGCAAAACAGTATTGAAATTATATATTGACTAATTAATATGTCCACCCCTCTCATATTAATTTGACAGTGAATCTCTTTGCACTGCCGGCGAATTTCTCGGCTAGCCTTGCTTCACATGCATGGCTCATCTCTCATTGGCAATAACTTTTAACCCGATTCATGTTATTAGCTAAAATAACAGTCTTTGCACTCTACGATCTATATATACTCACAAAGCCAAACTCTGCATCACTATAACAACACTTCTCCTCAGTGAAGTAGAAAGATGGAGTCCAAAAGTTCTTTATCAACTGCTCTTTTCCTCTTTGTTAACATCCTCTTTTTCACACTAGCAAGTGGCTGTAACACTTGTGTTCAACCTAAGCCAATCCCAAATCCGAGACCAAAAGGCTGCCCTAGAGATGCCCTAAAGCTGGGGGTCTGCGCGAAATTGCTTGACGGAACAGTTGGTGCAGAGATCGGGAACCCACCTGACTTTCCTTGTTGCTCAGTGCTACAAGGGCTTCTCGATCTTGAAGCTGCTGTGTGCCTTTGCACAGCCATTAAAGCTAATATTCTGGGAATTAACATTGATATCCCCATTTCACTTAGCTTGCTTATTAACACTTGCGGGAAGAAGCTCCCGTCTGACTACATTTGCTCCTAGGTGTTTTTCCTATTTTGTATCTGTTGTACTGTTGCAAGAATATTTGTGTTTCTTTAATTAAGCTTTCTCTTATAAGTGTTCAATAATTCTCACACTAAGGTTAATTCTCTTATTGTAATTCAGAAGTGAAGGTTAATTCACTATTGTGACCACCTAGTTTTCATTTGAACTCCTCCTAATCATACAAACTATAGTACTTGGTCTCTATATATTGCATATCCAAAACTGCCGAGAACATTAGCATTAATGTTAAAATAGTCGGAATTAAATTGCATGCAACCTATGTGAACATGTGAGTGTGTGTGCATGCGCGTATATATACACATATGTATATATATATGTGTGTGTGTGTGTGTGTGTGTGTGTGTGTGTGTGTGTGTGTGTGTGTGTGAATTAAAAAATTTATAAAAAATGATATTTTAAGTTAATTCATCTAAATTCAAATAGAGTAAAGAGTAGTCATGCTTCCAGCGGAGTCCTTAGAAGCAGTTAGATGTACGTGCATTTTGAATTCCTTTCCAGTAATGCGCAGATTACGCAGATTATGTCATTAGTCGAATCATTGCCCTTTTCCAATTCTTTCCCCATAAAAACATTTTTTAATAGATGCCGCCATTGTTGACCAATTCTAGAACACGTACAGCATGTCCCATTCTAAAAATAAAGTCTCAAAAGGATGCTGAAACTAATTAGACCTTGCACTTTTCACTGTCTGAATGTAGTCTCTACTACAAAATATATCTTCTAGTGAAAAAGAAATGGGTAGAGATGAACAATCAAGGGGTCAAAATAGGAAGCAAACGACAGGTGATTCTAAAGCAAGCAGGAATTGATTAACTGTCCAATAAAAGATATTATTAAGTGGTTCAGGTTGCTTGAATTGCATGCGCACAAAAATATTGTCTTTGTGATGGTGACTGCGGAGATCTAGTATTTGTCCTACCAACTTGTATCCGGTAAGCAGGATTTTGTCACTGATTTTCGATCATCATAGCAGATTACAATGATATTACAAAATCTTTTAAAAAAATTGGACATAAAACTCAAAATTTGTGCACAGGTAAGTTCACAACACAAGATTTCTTATTCCTATGCCCTTCAGTTGTGCATCAAGAAAGTATATTTGGGTTATACAAATGTAAAAGGTAGTAAAGGGCGGCGGTTTTATATATATCCAACGGTGAAGCAACCCGTGAAGCCAGCCACATAATTTTTTACATCCAAATAATGTAGGTACTTGTGCCCCCAGATTAATAATTACGCTCATCTCTGGCTTGCTGACAAGATTCTGCACTACATGAATAAACAACACTTCAATCACAAGAAAACTTTAAATAAAAGCTGTAATTGTAAGGCATATTCACGTGCTATTTGATTGGGGGAAACAGGGAGACAAGTATCAAGTACTATTCAACATGTGAACCAAGCTGCGGATTCAAAGCTCGAGTTTTCCAATATCGCCAATTACGATATGGACTTTATTGGACCCAAAATCGATGTCTTAGCCAGTACGGGAACAGAGAATACATACGTACTCCTATTAAAAAATACGAACCAAATTAAGGAACGTTCAGAGAAGTCTTCTGCCAAGACAACTAGCATATTATAATAAAGATATATATATATATAAATATTCTGATGAAAGAAAAGCAAAAGAAAAAGATGCATGAAGCAAGGGCTTTTTGTGCAGAGGATGATGCACGGCCCGGCTAAATTTTTGTCCAATTAATAATTGCATTTATTTATGCTGTTATCAATAATTTCGACTCACCTAATTGAAATTGAAAAATGAAAAAGAAACGATAAGTGCTCTTTTTTTCCTTTTTAAATGATAAATTATTAATTACTAAACTCTAATATAAATAATTATTATGAGTGTTATAGGTGATTATTAAGCATTTGCTATCAACCAAAAACTTATACCTATTTGGATAAGCTTAAGACCATCATATGTGTTTATCCAACATGAGATTATGATATTGGCATCAATATAATTAATTAGTCTATTAAATTATATTAGGTATCTACTCTTGTAAACTTAATAGTAATTTATCTATTTATTTCAAGTAAAATCGTGATACGAGATATATAATAATTTAAAAAGATTACCAACTTTTGCAATTGTACTTTATAAATAAAAAAATAATTAAAAGTGATATTTAAACACCAATTTTTGTGAAAAATATATCAATTATATCCATCAAAACTTTCAATGCTATTATATTTTGTAAAATAATTCTATATAATTTTCATAATAACCCCGTCATAAATTAAGATTTAAAATATATTTTTTCTCTCTATTTTATATTCTTTAACAAATGTTATTCTATATGCTACGTGTTAAAATTTTCTTAAATATTTTATTATGTACAAAAAAAAATTTCAAAGTTTTTTTTTAAAAAATTTAAGAATTGACGTAAAATTTATTTTTTTTCTTCACAATTTTTTCTATTTTCTTTTTTTGTCACAATATATAAATGAATATGTAGTTTTACTTTAGGAAATTGAAATTGTATAAAAAAATAGAATTTATGTGACATAAATTATTTTTTAAAATATATATATTATTCAATGTTTATTTATTTTCTTTCTTAATTTAACTTTGATAAAATTATAGTAATTATTTTAGAATCACAAAGTATTATTATTATTCAAGTGTTTTTAGAATATAAGATTTGAAGAGTTATAGAAATAACAATGAGATCATTGCAGCAAAATATTTTAGGCAATGAGGCCCGAGGGAAGTAGGAAGATTATTAGAAAATTAATGTGTATAAACTCTGAAAATTTTAAACAAAAAATTAGTGGTGATATTTTAATACCAATTTTTGTGAAAAAAATATGTCAATTATTAACTTATTCCATCAAAATTTTAAAATAATGTAATATTTTGTAAAATAACTTATATAATTTTCATAATAACTTCATATATGCTATGTATTAAAATTTTCTTAAATATTTCATTGTATACAAATTTTTTTATTAATTTTTACGAATTAATGTAAAATTTATTTTTTTCTTTTCAAATTTTTTTATTTTATATTTTCTTCTTCTGTCGTAATATATAAATGAACATATATGTCTTACTTTAAAAAATTTTAATTATATATATATATATTATTTAATGCTTATTTATTTTATTTATTAATTTAACTTTGATAAAATTATTATCATAAAATATTTAACAAATGGAGCGCGACTTAGTATATAATGGAGCAAAAGTGTTATTTAGAAAAGGAAAATCAGTATCATGATCCACTGTCCATTGCCCTTTTAAGCTCACTATTTAAAGCCCATGCAGACCTCTTATAGTTTCCTCAAAACTTAGAAAAGAAAAAATCAATTAACAAAGGTTTTGGTTTTATTTTTTAATTTTATTGGGTTCGTTGAAAAAAAAATTATAATTTCACATATGTGAAGTGAAGACTGTCAAAAACTCGATTCGTCAAAAATTATAATTCTGTATCTGTCACGGCATTGAGTGAAAGCTCCATCTACAAGTGTTAAAAAATTTAGACTATTATTATTATTATTTTCAGAGTATCATTTATTATTATTATTAGCATTAAATAGCTTTTCGCAGTGGAGAATTTTTCTTTTCATTTCTTTGATAATGTGTTTTTGCCTTGGTCCTCTTCTGTCCTGTAGGTCCCAGTTATGTACCCTTGGCCTCCTCGTAAGACTGGTAAAAGTATTCTGAGCAGCTGGGCATGGAGACAAGGAAACTGTGGTTGTGATTTCCAGGGATGGTAGTGTAGACTGCCCGTTGGTAACGGAGTAATAAATGGGATGTGATGTGAGTTAATGCAAGCTTGGTGTCTTTCCGTGCCAGATGCTTCAGTTTATCTGCGCTCTCTGATTCTGCAACTTGAATCGCGACAGTCAGGCTCCGGCTGTCTACAACAGTCTTTCTGAATGGATTTGTCACTTGACCAAGTTTTGACAGGTTTTTATCGTATACCTGAACGAAAAAATAAAAAATTTTTATCTTATATCTCTGTAAAATTTATAAAAATTTTATTTTATAAAAATATACTTATTTTTTATTTAATAATAAATATATTTTTAATTTATTTAATTTTTAAAATTTATTATATATCTAAAATTAAAAAAAAAGTGTTATTTTATTAAAATTTTTTAATTATATATAAATACTTATACACATTAATTTTCTAACAAATTAATTTAAATTTTTTTTATTATTTTATATAAAATTTATAATTTATATTTAAAAATAATTATATTATATAAACATTTAAATAATATTAATTTTAAAATAATTTATTAAAAAATTAATTTATATATGTGTAATTAATTTTTTAATAGATATTATTTTATTTATTTTAGAGAGTATGCATAATAAATTTTAAAAATTAAATAAAGATGAATAAATTAAAATTAAAATTATATTTATTTTTTAATTAAATTAGAGAAAGATAAGTATTTATTTTTATAAATTTTATTGTAAATAAAATTTTAATAAACGTCCAGGGAACTTGTATATAATTAATCTACTGACTCACCAGTCACCATTATCTCACGCGTGGATGCACGGCTCTCTCCTCTCTCTTCTACTATAGGGTAGTCTTTTATTGAGAAATCAACCGATTATTCATTCGGTGTACTGTATTTGATTTTCTCTGTTGGACATTGATCTATTACGTATATTTTAGCATTTTAAAGAGCTATGATTGAGCCAGTTGTCTCTTAAATTGGCCTTCGACGGACATGAAAGATTACCCTGAAACATTTCTTTTGTGAAACATGGTGAAATACCGCTTAAGAATTCTTCTTCTTCCTTTTCGACACCATCCAAAAGTCGTTGTCCAAAGAAGTGTGAACATGATGTATTGAGCAATCACAGCTCATTGACAAGGTAGAGATGCCACCAACATTGTATAATCATATTAAACGAAAATAATACTTCTCTATTTGGTTTTAATGATAATGCATGCTGTGGAATATTCGTGATATAGAATTATGAGGGCATTTGTATCAGATGTGTAAATTACCCTACAATTGTTATGTATAAAAACCCTTGGTCGATAATAGCTGTCTGATAGTGTGTCTCAGTAATGAGACGTTTTCTTGAAAAGTCAGCGAAATTATCGCTGATATTTGATTCTGTAATAGTTATAGCTTGGTATCCTATAAAATTTGAAATCTAATTCTATGAAGATAAAGTCTATATTCAGCTGGCCGAATTCCAAATCCCTAATTATTAGGGAATAAAAAATAAAATGAAAGGTCAATAGCTGCCGATGGGTCTCCACAGGACAGACCACTTTCTAAAACTTATGTCTACGTTCCCAAATTATTTTATGTTATTTTAATTTTCTTTTCAGATTTTAAATAAGCTATTGTTCAACACAGTCCTAGCTAAACTGCTAACTCCAATAAGTGATGAATCAGACAGATTCATGATATAGAATAATTAGAATCTTGAAAATCAACGTGTCATGTTGTTTATGTCAAAGCTGAAAAAACCAGATTCATTTGGGGGAACCTTCCAAACATGAATATGGTAATCCGACCATCGCTAACTCTAATTAACTCTACCGAAATTGACCCAAAAGAATACAAAAATCAAAAGAAATTAACAACTCTTTTTAAAAATGGACTGTTTTAGAGTCCCATTTCCATTTTTCGCCCGACCATTAGGAACGTTTACCAATTTGGTAAAGACAATGACGGGCAAGCGGATGCCACATGATTCATGTTCCCGCATAACATTTGTTAGTAATTGGCGCATTCCTCCAATAACTAAATTCAAATTATGCGTGTGTCAATTTCTCACAGTAATACAAGAGTCATTATATATTAATCAATTTGGACTCGTATACAGAAGTGCTCTGGAATTTATACTTCTGTAATGAAGACACCAAACTACCACAAAAATTCTTTATCTTCTTCATTTTCCGCATAAGATTTTACAACTGTCACGATTGCTCATCTACAGAAGATTTTACTGTCAGAACCCCGCCGAGTGAATACTACTTCGATGCAGCCTGCAGCCATCACGTGGGGGCTGGCTTGTGAGAAAGAGATTAATACTTAAATGGCACTGAACCCAGCAGTCTTGTTAACAGGCAAGGGATATTAAACGATTTTCTGAGATTCCGTTTGGATAAAGATTTAGAATCCCAGATAATACGCCCGTTGGTTCACTACTTTCCACGGCAAAGTATCTCTGGGATATTCTGCGGTCGAATTTTCGAATTGCTTAATTACCGCGCGTGCGCGCACACTAATATACATGTAATATATCAGAGGTTTTCATCAACTTCAAGGTTAAATGTATATATCAGTCGAGTCTCCATCTGCATTGATATCATGATCATGATCGAGAATGCCAATTCATGAACCACTTTCACTTCCCACAAAGGTACAGCGCTAGCAAGTGAAATTAAACGCGTACTTCAAAGAAATATCAGTTCCATACGTGGCTTGCGTATGGGAAGGTGATACCTGAGGTTGAAAGCTAGCTTATCTCTCTCACTCTCTTTCTCGTTCATATTCAATGCCACCGACTGTTTTTGGCGATTATTGGATTTGCTTACCTTCTTAATCAAACTACATTTTAAGTAAACGTTAATTATATAGAGTATATCTACCATTAAAAATGTTGAAAGAAGATAATGCAAAAACTAGTGATAAGCCCAAGTAATGAAGAATATTTTACGAACTCTATGGGGAGCCGGAACGCCGAGATTGGTTTACATCCATTTGGTGTGGTCTTCAAATCGACAGACCCTACACCTAAACAATATATAGAAAGTCTACAGCCATTCCATGCAATAGCTAGGAAAAAAAGAAGAAGAAGAAAGGAAGCATTTTAACAATTGGTGGTGTTTACAGCACAACAGTTCTCATTCGTTAACACAAAAAGATTTGATAACCCATCAAAGTTTTCTTTTAATGAATTTATAATTGCATCTGTGATGATCATCGCTTGGAATTTTACACATTAACACTGTAAAGGAAACACTGACACTCATGATAACATACAATTGTATAGAAGATGAATTAACATAAATATCAAAACCTAAAATAATTAATAAGTCTTATTCAATGGGTGTATTCTCATCAAAATTACATCAAGAAATGCTTTCATATTCATGTTTTCTGACCATACAAAAACTAAATAATATTAAGTTTATAAAATTAAAATATTCAATTAATGTGATATTTAACATGTTATTCGTTAATTAATATTTTAATAAATATGAAAAGTCAATAACTAAATTAATACCTGTTAAAACAATTAATGTCATGTTAATTGAAATACAAAATTTTCAATTTTAATTTCTTAAGTCTAAAATTATTGTATGATAATACTTGAAACTAAATATTAAAAGCACGAGCACAATGTCCAGAAATAGAACTTAATTTTGCGTGACATTTAATGCCTGATGAACAATCTCAACCCCCTCTCTTTCAAAACGACCGTGTGTCAGCTGCTTAAAATAAAGAAAACTCCTGAGCTCCAACTTACTGCTAATTAAGGGTCAACTGTTTCCTAATATGTCTGTCTCTTTTGTCAACTTAATTTCACAACCTGCCTTGCCCACACGAGCATAAACATGGATTTTTACCATTTTACTAATTTGTTCTTGCAGGTCCTCAATTTTCTATTTAATTTTGGACGACCATCTCTTGATTGTGGATTTTCTTCCCATCAAATAAATTAAAAAATAAATAAATTCTTAATTTTGCTCCGCACATAAAATTCTGTGGATATACAACTTTATACATTCCAGTGCTAAATCTGGTTTTAGTTGATGGCACATACCCAAAGCGATGTTCGTCAAGAGAATTACTGTTTCCCTCACTTTTTCAATTTTCTTTGATTATTTTGATCCATATTTAATAAAGCATATACAATCGATCTGGTTCATGATCTCCATGTAGGGGAAAAGACAATTTCTTCTGAAGCTGTTTTTCTGACCTTAAAACTAAAGAAATGGACGTGCCCATACCATTTCTTGATGTTCAAATTCCCAAAGGATTTTTCTTTTTTTTGGGGGTAGTTGCGATCAATTTATTGCATTAAAGAATGGTCTACAATGATATATTTTGCTGTTTTCCATTTAGTGTTTTTCTTCAACTCAATTAGCTTTCTCTCAGAAAATCTTGTAAAGTTAATAAAATTCCATCCATGGAACCAACGCACGGTGACCTTTTGTTTTCTTAGTTTTCGGAACTTAATTTTCCAAGTCACTTTCAATTGAGCAACAAATTATAAAATTCTAAAATCAAAAATCAATATTATGGAAAAAGAATTAGAAGTTACCCCATCATTGACCATTGATTTAATGTACGGCAACCAAAGATTATTTGATTTCAGGTTTTTAGACTCAACTCATCTTTGAGACTGCTTCTTTAGATAGGTACAGATCGAGAACAAACAAACGAACATTCAGAATCAACGAATCAAATACAACAGTTTATGTGGTTCTACAAAATGCATGCATCCACGAGAACAAATACAAAGAAGAAGCTTTGTTTCTAGGAATGGAATTACGAGAATACAGAGGAGACTTCAAGCTTTCTAACGAATACTAGATTGGTCCGATTGATTTTCTCTATCTCTAGATATTGGTCTGGGAAGTGACTTCATTTATCAACCGCTAAGCATCTGTTTTCCACCCTGTAGGCATAACAACCTTTAACTACCAGAAACGAACTTAAATAACTAGTCAGCAAGTATCTAAATGCATTCCACTCAGCTTCTAAAGAGATCCGCTGTTATTAGTGAAATTTGATTCAATGAACAGCAGTCAAGATTATTTTTTTAACAAACTATAAAAGAGCTATTTCTTTTACAAGTTCTCAGGACTTCTATAACTTACCGAGTTCTATACATTTATATGGAATATGAGTATTCTTGTTTTGAAAATAGTTTCTCTGGAGCTGATTTAAAATTTCCTTCCCACGGAGAAAGTGCCAGTTTTGATGAAGAAAAAAAAGGAAGGAAGAAAGGAAAGAAGCCATCTACAACCACGAGCCTAATCCCTGACAAGTGTCAACCAGCCTCACTCCTCAACGACGGATCGAAAGGAGGTGGAATTATGCTTAAAATTCAGCGATCCCATTGTTATCGTAGAGCCATAACCGCTAAATAATCTCTGTCACAGCCACCTACCTAAAAGCCATGCGATCCTGTCAATGATGGAGTCACAACCAGCTAAGGAAACTCCAGCACAATAAAGAAAAAGAATAAAAATCGTTTCACTAGCTGTCATAGAGTCGTTGTAAGCCTTTTATATTCTTTATTCTACTTCTATATAATGAAGATGTCATATGTATCTAATGCAATAAAAAAGGAGAGAATTTTTATAAAATACAAGAGTATTTTCTTTCTTTAATTCTTTCGTCTTGTTTTAATACTCTGTCAAACCAAGGCTAGCAAAGGTGGCAGTTCATCCAAATTTATTATCATTATTATTTTTTAAATATTCCATGCCTTATGGTCCTTGAACTTCCGCGATCCACTACAAAAAGCCCTTCAACCTTGCATGTAGTGTACCAGAGCTCATATATTCTTTCTTTCCCTCTGTAAGTGACTATCCACAGTTGTGAACGAAAGTATATTTGTGCATACACAATGACTCAGCTCGCTCAAACGCAAGGGAAAACCATCGCAGATGCTTGGGACTACAAGGGCCGGCCAGCTGAGAGTTCCAAAACAGGTGGTTGGACCAGTGCCACCATGATTCTAGGTCTCAAATCCTTTTCCTTCCATCCCTTCTCTCTAATTTCCACCCTCTATGTTTCTTCACCTCAATTCGCAGTTTTGGCTCTATACACTATACATATTCTGTACTTAATTGGGTTTACTATTTTTTTAACCTTTGATTAGGTATTGAGACATTTGAGAGGTTGACTACGCTTGGTATTGCTGTTAATCTGGTGACTTATCTGACAGCGACTATGCATATGGGCAATGCTTCTGCCGCCAACACCGTTACCAACTTCCTTGGCACCTCTTTCATGCTCTGTTTGCTTGGTGGCTTTGTCGCTGACACCTTCCTTGGAAGGTTCGCATTTGAAAAAAAATTGCAGTACTCTCAATCTTAAGGGTTCAACTTCTTTCATTCTGACCTTGTATGTCAATCGCTTGCTCTTTAAACAGGTATCTCACCATCGGAATCTTTGCAACCGTTCAAGCGACTGTAAGTGACATCTTTGAGTCGTTGTTTAACTTTACGGACCTAAGGAATTGGAAAAAATAAATAAATAAACCAACTGAAATGAATCAGCTTGCCAGCATGTACCTGCAGCCAAGAGTGCATAAGTAGAAATCCTGCCTAACCTATAAAAGTTTATAACGTCCTTTTATCTGTCGTTTGACTGTATAATACACTTTTAATTACTATAATTGTTTCCTTTTCGGGATGTGCAATTTATTAGGGTGTGACAGTCTTAACAATCTCAACAATAATCCCCAGCCTGAGGCCACCAAAATGCAACCCCAACGGTGGCTCACCTTGCATCCAAGCAAGCGGCACGCAACTCATTGTTCTCAACATAGCACTCTACCTAACCGCTTTAGGCACTGGAGGGCTCAAATCAAGTGTCTCAGGATTTGGGTCCGACCAATTCGATGATTCAGACCAACAAGAACGAAGGCAGATGGGCAACTTCTTCCATTGGTTCTTTTTCTTCATTAACTTCGGTGCATTCGGCGCAGTGACCATTCTTGTCTACATACAAGACAACTTAGGGCGTAAATGGGGATATGGCATATGCGCTTGTGCCATTGTCCTTGGCTTGGTTGTGTTTTTGTCAGGCACAAGGCGATATCGATTCAAGAAATTGGTTGGTAGCCCGTTGACGCAGATCGCCACCGTGATTGTTGCAGCTTGGAGGAAAAAGCATTTGGATTTGCCATCAGATTTATCGGAGCTTTACAATATTGACGATATGCCAGTAGAAGGCAAGAAGAAAAAGCAAAAGTTGCCGCACAGCAAGCAATTCCGGTTAGTAGTTATTATACATATATTAAATCTAATTGACTGTGGTTACTTTCTACATGCACCCTTTCAGAAAAATCAGTCTTACTTATCGCATATTAAACCGAGAACGTGATAAGCATTTATTTTTCCTTTACTGCTTCCCTGCTCTTGAAAGAGGCAACTAGAAGGTGAAGAAATCATGATCAGATATTAATCACCTGATAGGTAAATAACGGATAATTAGTGGTGCAAATGGGAAGGTATCTAGAGGAAAAAATTTATAATACAGAGGGGGGACCACACTAATAATAATGAAGTTAATTGTGACCAGCTATCTATTCATTGAAACCCAGGATATATAAACTAGAAAACCTAATATAATCTGTAACAAAATTCAGAATCGGTGGCAAGGCAGGAAGTTATCCATTGGCTAGGCCACTTTTTTGATGGGTGATTGACAATCAACTAGTTTATAGATTCAATCAAATACCAGAATTATTGTTTAGGATAAGTAATTACTGGTCTCTCTGCCTGTTAATCTATATACTAGAAGAAATGCCATGACTGCAGCCATATCCTGTCCATGAATGGACAACTTAATTTGTCTAGTTGTTTACTGCTTTATAATTTGATAACCAGTTCATTACTGCGCGTGCTATACAGGGACCAGCTGCAATGTGTCATATTTCAGTAGGACAAGCTCTAATTCCTACATAATTTTTCCAGCTTTTCAATCTAAGGAAAAAGAAATAGTTCCAACTCCAAGGGGCATCAAAAATAAAAATAAAAGGATCTCATAATGAGAAATGCATTATCGAATCGGATGCACTACATCTCATTAAATTCTTTTCCTACATGTTACAGTTGGATTAGCTTAGGAATTTCCTTGCCCATGCCCATGATTCAATAGATTGATTTTCCTTGTCCATGCCCATACACATGCTCTAAAGAACTGGAGCTCCAATTTACATGGGAATCGAAAGGAGATCACGAGCAGCATAGCCAGATTGTCCACCCTGGCGCTTCTTGTCCTGGCCACATAATTTAAGTTTTTTCCTCGCTCACGTACATGCTAATAAGCATCATGTCCGCTGCCTGTCGTCTTGCATTCCACCTCGGTCTGTTAATTTTATAATTTTCCTTAGATTCTTTTGTGGCAATTAATTAACCCATCATTGAACAAAAAAAAACCCGAAACAAACAAACGTATGATGCATCAAATGGACCACTAGGACCATTCATTGCAGGTCTATATACATGTGACGTTTTCCTTTTCTCATAATTGAGTTCGGATGTGTGTTAATTTTGGCGTTTCTTTTCTTGTGTTGTGCAGCTTCTTGGACAAGGCAGCAATCAGGGAGCCGGATATGAGCAATTGCAGTTGTGTAATCAACAAATGGTATTTATCAACCCTAACAGATGTTGAAGAAGTTAAAATGCTGATCAGAATGCTGCCTATTTGGGTAACCACTATCATATTTTGGACAGTCTATGCGCAAATGACAACATTTTCAGTATCTCAGGCAACAACAATGGACCGTCACGTTGGCAGTTTTAAAATTCCAGGAGCTTCACTGACGGTCTTCGTTGTTGGCAGCATTCTCTTGACTGTTCCAATTTATGACCGAATTATCGCTCCAATTGCCAAAAAAGTGTCTAAGAACCCACAAGGACTCACCCCATTGCAACGTATAGGGGTTGGTCTTGTGCTTTCAATTCTTGCAATGGTGGCAGCAGCAGTCTGTGAGTTAAAGCGATTGAGTACGGCAAGATCACACGGTTTGACAGATGATCCAACTGCTGAGATTCCATTAAGCGTGTTCTGGCTGGTACCTCAGTTTTTCCTGGTGGGTGCAGGAGAGGCCTTTACATATATAGGGCAACTTGATTTTTTCCTAAGGGAATGTCCAAAAGGGATGAAGACTATGAGCGCAGGGTTATTTTTGAGCACGCTTTCACTAGGGTTTTTCTTTAGCTCTTTATTGGTTTCTATAGTGCACAAAGTGACAGGGGAAAGGAGGCCATGGCTAGCTGACAATATCAATCAAGGGAGGCTTTATGATTTCTACTGGCTGCTGGCAATTTTGAGTGCTTTGAACTTTATTATATATTTGGGTTGTGCTAAATGGTACGTGTACAAGGATAAGAGGCTTGCTGAGGTGGGTATTGAATTGGAGGAAGCAAAGCTTACTTGCCATGCTTAATAACCACAAAGATTTCTCTTCTTCTCGATTTTGTATTGTATTACAAGTGGGATTGTACTACAAGTCTTTTCTTCTTTTCCTTTTAATAAGCTTGTAACTTTTCCATGTGTAAAATGAGAGAGTAAAGGAGCAACAATCATATATATATATATATATATATATATAAAGAATGCATTGATTATATCAAGCTAGCAATTGAATCCAACACCAACAACACTGGAGTTTCAAGACTTCATGGCATTGATTTTAAGCAAGAATCAATGAATTAAAAGTAAGTGAAATTACTTATATTTAGATCCTAAAACTCAATTTAATAAATTAAAATATGTTAAAATTTACAGTGCCTTTGATGAATTAAAAGTGAACAAATCTCTAAATTATTGAACTTATTCTTACTACAAACAAATTCTAACAATATATTTGATTTAAGTAAATAATAATATAATTAAATAAATTAAACACAAAAATTTAATAATATAGAGAAATTTTTTTAAAGAATTTTTTATAGGATAAAAATTTTCTAAACTAATCAAGAGTTATCTAAAAATTCGTTAAAATAAATTTACAACCAATAATTTTATTTATAAAAATTTAATAACTAAAATTTTAATTGTTTTCAACTTCTGTTAATTCATGAACTACGTAATTAAAAACTCAAAGTTTAGCTACTAACACTTTGCAAGATTATGAAGATTAACAATTGAGCTTTAAATAGCGAAAATTTAATGATTATAGTTTTTAAGAATAATTAAATACAAATTACAATAATGAAGGTAAGATTTGTGACTCTATAAAGTTAATTGGATTAGGAAGACTATGGTATGCTTAGAAAATGATTTAAGCTTAAAAAATAAGAAAAACACAAAAATAGTCATCCAAAAATTTTAAACCCACAACTTTTGAGATTTTATATTTTTTGCAAGACGGTTTGAGTGGCGATCTAACTAAGGTCGAACGCTAAGTCTCTGGAATATGATTGTTCGAACATCAGTCAAGTGCTACTTGGGCACCCGTTCATGAAATAATGCCGTTGGTGCACAGGTCAAACGCTTTAAGTCACTTCAAGCACCGATCGAAATCAAGTCAAGCGCTAGTTTTCTGTCTTCGAGTCTTGTTCAAGCACCCATCAAGCTTTGGTTAAGCACTCAGTCCTTGAACTCTATCAATTTACTTGTTCACAATCCAGTCATACTCCAAACATTACACAACTTTGAAAAACACTTAAACACTAAATTTTATTTATGAATGAGCCAACCTAATGATTCTAACAAGAAAAAAAGAGAAACAAGCAACACAAAAGGATTAAGTGGTTCGGTTGAGAAAGCTACAAAACAACCATACAGGATTGATTTTAGTCTAAGGGAGCTCGGTAACCAATGAGGAAGCTCTAGCTCAGCAATCTTCAATAGACCTTTCAATTGATTTTAATCACCAGCTAAACAACACAAAGAAAAATGATCCTTTTGATTTGCCTGCAAATTGCTACTCTTGTTAGTACAAGTTCCCGACCGTGCAAACCAAAACAAAAAAAAAGTGAAGTAATAAGTTGTTGGAAGAAAGGGTAAAAGCTTAAAATAATATTAACAATAATAGTAATAATAGATGCATACTAGTTAAAAGTCAAAAGGTCATTCAAAATGTAATATAATTTCAAACTACCAGATTATTCTAAATTTATAAGATTCAAACAATAATACACATAATTTCTTGTGGTATTATTGCATAATTTTTGCATTATTTCTCTCATTCAATCTTTCATTAATTACACTAATTTTTATATTTTTATTATTTAATACTTTTCACATATTAATTTACACATAATTGTATAAAAAAAATAATTGTATAACTAATATTATTCATTTTTTTAAAAACAAGCAATCTAGGAAAACAGTGTTCGCTTAAACACTTGTATTTTCTGAACCCATTGGACTGGAAATAATTTTCGCTGGTTTTGCCTGTATGATGTTTCTTTCTGCAGACCCGCAGTCATATAATGTCCCCATCTTGGAAAGAACACTCTCTTGCCTAAACTTTCCAGCCTCGTATTATGGGTCTAGGTTTTCTTGTTGACTTCGTATTAAACCTAATGTCACTGCTGCCAATTCATACCAATGGCAGACAATGCTTTTACGATGATTAGTGTTTAATTGCTGGCAATTTCATATTCATAGATATTTTGTAAAATCAAAAACGAATAGGCCTAATAAATACTATAAATTTCGAAGCATAAACATTTTATATTTAATTGATGTATAGCTTGTAATAAAGCACATATATGAAGTTTAATCATCCCTTCAATGAAATTAATGTGAGAGTTAATTATCGATTGACATTATATATTACCAAATTTTTTATTATCTTTTCAGCATTAATACCAAAATCTCTGATGAACCACACATCATTGATCATAATATATCATTGTTAATCAATTCAAAAATTAGAGAGTTTAAATAATGAGAAAATCATAGTTTCAATAATAGAGATATTTTGCTGGATATAGTGGATAAGGTTATGATAAATAATAATAATAAAATGCTTCTTCAAAACTACACTCTGATTTGCTTTAATATTTTCCACTACGCATGCCGGCAATTGCACTTTTATTCATGTGAAATCCATCCATATTCATATGTCATGCTCCAATTTGTCAAATTAACTATTCATTTATCATGCGGCTTACAGGATTTCTCCACGCCAATGACAGCACTAAATTCCTTGAATGGTTCCTTGAATACACATTAATATATGTGACTTTGGCACCCAAAAGTCCATGTTCTTATGCAACCCCGTGAAATTCACTGTCAAACCGTATGTTTAGATCCATTACTCATGGATTTATAGCATGTTGTCATTTGCTGCTCATGTCTCAGGTTTGGCGTGCAAACCTGTAGTTGTTTATTGCAACGACCTGCAACCCAAAAATATCAAGCACAAACGGCCAAAATCTATTGTTCTCTTTTTCACCCTCTCTTTTCAATAATTTCAAAGATCTGTATCTATGAGGGCCATTAGTGGAGCACTAAGATCAATCATGCAAGCAAAAACAATATACAATAGAAATTGGATTTGACAAAGAAATGCTACTTTATTTAGAGGCAATCCTGTCTTAGTTGTCATGTATATCCCGTGCATGTACATACATATATATATTTAGCAGGTTGCCTGTCGATTTCAACAATCAATTCTTCAATAGTTAGTCTTTGAAATTCATGTAATGAAATTGTTTGAATTCCATTTCTATACTCAAAAGTTCAAAAGTTGTTAGAAACTTTTTCATCCTCACTAACATTAGATTGAAGGTTTGACGTCTCACTCGAAGATGTGGTTGAAAAAATTTTTTATGCAAAACTATTATAATGAGATAGTTTAATACAATTGTACTATCTATCTTTATAAAAATATTTATTTTAATTCTTATTATAATTACTTTATTTTAAAAGAAATGTATAAACAATAAGATTACATTGAATAAGGAAAGCATTTTTTTATAGTTGTCCAGCGAAAATCCATGGTTTTTTTTTCCCGGTTTAACAAATCTAAATTGAATTCTAATATTCAAAAATGAGTTACAAGAGACCAGACATAATTATTTGGTTCCAACCCAACACACAAAGAAAGAAAACAAATAATTAATTCGAAAGGATTTGAGTTCTACTGATCTGAAGATTCAAATGCACATAAAACAAAACACCCCATGTTATCTAGCAGCGGTTCCAAGTCAGGTGTTCATGTTGTGGGTATCTTTCTTGCAAAAATTCTTGACCCAAAACAATAAATGTCTTGTTTTCGGATTGGAGGGGCAATATTATTCGATTCCTGCACCTGAAACTAACATATTTATTTGGCAATGTATTTTCAGTTGTTGAGAAGGACGAGTGGAACAAAAATAATGTTCCTATTGTGAAGCAGAGATCAAAAATGGTCCATTTGGCACCCTGGTTTGGTATGCATATACCACTCATGGGCTGAGTTGTTAATCCATTGCAGCTTAGCAAATTTGGGCTTTGAACAGATGCATAAACAGTGTAGGGAATAAAACTTCAAGGCCCACTAAATTTCTCAACTTCGAGGACCAGAGTCCGCAACGAGGAATGCACACCAGCCAGCTGATGTAGTTGTAGCTGGGGCTAGGTAGGCCTAAAGTTTGCTTACAGAAACTCGACAACATCGTTATAACTAGTAACCAGTTATTGTTATCAGTTATCACCACCTAAGAGAAGCTTATAGTATATACATAAGGGTTCGTTTGTATTAGAGCATTTGGGGTGTTTATGTTCGGGGTTGAGTGGAATATTAACTAAACGTAAAGATATTTTCGGTAAGAGAGAAGAAATTCTTACAGAAACTGAGACATAACTCTTCACTTTTATGAATTGGAAAATGTGGAATGAAGATTCTTGGAGAAAAGATCTGAAAAATCATGATAAATTGTTGCACAAAGAACAAACTATTGATTCTATTGAAAGTGTTGAAATGATTCCACTGATTGCTACTACCATTATTGAAGGTGCTTCTTCAACTATAAATTTTGTGAAGAAATGAGTGCAGAATCGAGTGATAGATGAATGCTTGAATGAGAATTTGGCTGTATATATAGGAATTAATACATTTAATATAGTCTTGACAACGAAAGTATTACGCATCGTTTTCAAAACATCAAAATTGGCCGCGTGCAATTACCTCTCTTAAACTAGATTTCTGACCACTCTCCAACTAACAAGGAACTAGGCAACAGAATCAGGGCCTGAGAGCCTTACTCGGTAAAACAGAGGAATCACAAAATCTTGGTCCATTTTTGAAGGATGGCAAGAATACATCTTTCTTTTTTCTCTTTTATTCCTACAAAGAAATACAAATACATATCAAAACGAAATTTTCAACCAGCGGCTAGTAGTGTTGGGGGAAGGAACTATTACAAATGAACTATGGAGAGAAACAGAGGCGACTGCATTACACAAACCAACCCTCAGCCCCCTCTTCCTGTAGCAGAAACTTGAATTGTTAACGTTACAAGGAAATATTAGGAACAGCCAGACCACTGCCACTTTCGTTTATAGCCTGCTCTTATATAGTTACCGAGATCCGGCTCCTCCTGCGTTATCAGCAAAGTTATCTGCAATTAGGTCGTACAAGAAAAATATCAACTCCAAAACAGTAAACTTGAGCTTTGATGACCACAAAAATATGCTTTTTCATTTTCCTTGTGCCAGTATTCTCTCAAGTTGAGGAAATTGGTGAAGAAAGTAAAGTTGAATGAGTTATTGAATAAGCTTTTCCAGATTTGCTTTTACTTGTCCTACCTGAGATCCATAAGCGGTTTTAATTATGTAAACAGAAGGTAATTGTCATTTGTCAAGCCAGTCAGAAATCAAGAGTCGAAATAGGTGACCCTTGTCTGCAAAATTACAACATAATTCATTTTCCTGGTATATTCTTCAATCACCAAAACGATCAGGCATTAATTAAATTGTTTGTTTAAATGACATGTTGGTTGTCTCATGCCATGCCCCACCCTCTCGAGACAATTTCTAAATATTTGTCTGACCAAGATCACATTTTTAAACAATTTACAGACTATTAAAATTTTGGCTGCATAAAAGGTGGATTGTCACTGCTGCTGCTGAATATGAAGCTTTGTATACAAAACTGGGAAATAACTGTGGCACGGCAGCATAACACAGTGCAAGTTACACTTCTAGGACAGTATTTATGTAGCTTTCAAGTATGAATGCACGAACCTTAATTAACATCAAGAGTCTTCAGAGTTATGAACATCATCGTTAAATTCTCCAAATATATTCGGACATCCATCCCACTTGCATTGCTCTCGTGCTTCCCAATAGCCACCTGCATAGTGGTAGGCTCCATTTTCACTGTCCCCCCGAAACCATCTAGGCTTCCAACCATTTTCTTGTAGTTTTCTTGACTGCAAAATAAAAGAAAGCATGAGGAGCTAGATAAGAATTAGAGTAAAAGTAAATGCGGGCTTACTATATAAATCACTCCCTCTATGTGAGAAGTATTATGATTACCAGGACATAGTTTGATTATAAACGTTTCACATTATTACTAATCTTTCCCACTCATCCTTCAAAGACAATACCATAAAAATAACAGGGAAATCAGACACTTTCCTGGAGATTACTATTAAATATATCAAACCTGGTTCCGGAAAAACCAGATGTTTAAAAAAATTAAAGATAGATATGATATAAGCAAAACTTCACCCAATAGAAGCTTTATGAGTTATATATAGCAGTCCCAATATATAAAAGATACCCCACAGCAAGGTAACCAAACTGCCCACAACAAGAGTAGGTCGTCATCAGTCAGGTGTCAGTAATGGCAAGAAACAGTGTTTGAGCATCTTTTATACATGGTATAAAATCCAAAAAAGAAGATGAAATTCATTCTGGAAAATATATAAATACAAGCACTACAAAAAAAGATTGAGGGAAGGTACCAAGCATACCATTCTTTGTCTCCTTTCCAACCGTTGTTTCTCCGCATTTGCCTTCTCATATTCCCCATTCTCCAGATGCCGCTGGTCTGGTCTTAACCTGGAATCCGTCGGTGGAAGCTTCTCCTTAATCCGTGATCAAATACCCGGAATCAGACAAAGCTATAAGAAACAATTAGATGTGCATAGGAGGAGAAATGAAATTGCATACAAGATAGATCTAATACACCATCTCTACCTGCAGTCCAGGTGTTAGCTCATTTAGTGTGATTGCAAATGATGTTAAGTTGTACCGAGTGAGATTTGGTGGGGGCCTATTACTTTTCCACAGCAGAGAGGCATTAGATGAGATGTGGCAATCCTTCGGCTTGCTAGTCCCATCACCACTAATATAATACATGCTGTCATCCCATTTTCCAAATAATGTGGCTACTTTTTTCCCTGCAACATCTTCAACAAACCCATTGACCTGCGGAATGGCGGGATGTTATTGAATGAACTAACATAGGTGTTTTTGAGGTTCGATAATATCATAATACATGACACAGCTTCAAGAACCACACTGATGTAAAGCAATCAAACCAGTATACCACCAAGCTGGATCAGAAGGTTCTTGTAGTTCCAAGATGATAAGAAAAGAATTTGCTAAAAATGGATTACTAACCTGGTGAGGATTTCGGTCAAGAATAGACTGCTCTTTGAACTTGAGTTTGCCCGAATATTGGCGATTACCATGAATTTGCATTGTCCCATGGTGATCACAGTATACTTTACCAAGGATAAGATTATAAATAGTCGTTGTAACCTAAAACAGCAAAAAGCATTCTATGTAATTTTTCCCATAAAAATTGGAGCCAGAAGATCATAATAATATGGAACTTCATGCAGCACTCCCACCTTGCTCCACTGGAATATTTCACCATCATCAAACTCTACAGTCAGAACTCCAACCGGATCAAGCTGAATTGACCGCCCCCAAAATTTTGTGCGGAGGTTGCTGTCACCCCAGAATTTCCACCCTTTCCCTTCACAGTGGCAGGCAATGACAGTTGGGTGGTGGCTGACCTGTTCCAACTTGAAACATTACTGAAATATGCTTTGATACAGAAATAAATTAATTTGTTCACATCTATATATTATATAACATGGGCATTTGTATTCAAAGCACAAGAGGCCATGAAATATAACATGAGGAAGTGATTAAAATGCACTCAAATCCATATATCATACACTCTTAAATAGCATGATGTAAAGAAAACGCTTTCACAATTTTAATCAATTGTTTCTCTATTACATTCAGTGGAGAAAAACAAAGGGAATACTCCAAAAAGAATTCCTCTAGAGCAGACTTTACAGGAAACTTCACTTGTCCAAGGCTGCTGAAGGCTATGACAAATGGTATCACAATGCATTTATGGATTGAATTATGGCATTTTGATTCCCCTGTAAATGGGAACAAAAAACTGGTACTGCTTTTTTCCTTCCATTTTCCTTTCTTTTTGCCAATCAACCAGTGGGCTCTCCACACAAGTCCATAGTTTTTTGAAAGTTTTCAAATTTCATGGATTGAAGCCCCTGCCATTAAAATACATGCCCTCACCTGATTTTTGATAAGTACTATTTACTAGATAATTGTTCAACTTTAATATAACTGCTGCATATATATTTTTCACCATATTGTGCGACAAATCGTGTGACTAATCCCATATGCTAACCTTTTCAGAGAAAAACCGAACTCCTTTGTCAGGATAGTCAGCTTCATAAGTTTCTCCTAGTAAAGGATTGAAGGGTTTACAGTGTCGGCCTTCAGAAGAAGCATATCCAGAGACAGCAAAAGCAGCAACATTTAGAACCCTAAGGAGACTGTTTCCCTGATATCATATTACAAGGCATAATAATGCGAAATGTAAGATTTAACAGATATAGAAAAAAGAAAAAAAAATCCTTTCATACTCATGAAAACAACAGCACTAAACCCAAAGAGTCCAAAAGCAGAGGCAGAGCTGTAAAATATTAAAACACAACAAATTCTGGAAGATCATCTTTCTTTTCTTTTTAACTACCAATGATAGTAGTGCATTTGATGTGAGGATTCTATGGAAAGTATATAAGAACATTGAACTGGATTCACATCATGTGAACATACATGTTATCAAAGCAAGTTCATTAATTTTAGAGGATAGCCAATTAGACATAAGAACAGATGTATTTCATTCTTACCGCATTTCCATACTCATATGCTCGATCCAGAAGATAGGAGTACTCCAAGTCCTCAAAACATTTTTGGAGGGAAGATATTGGTTCATTAAAATAAACAGGCAGACAAACTCGTGTGAGATCCTTTCCCACATTATCTTTAATCATAGACCATAGACTGACACCTTTCTCCTTCTCAACTGGATTAGGAAGCTTGATCCGCCTTTCAACATGTGGATATCTAGAATCATATTTCCTCTTTTCATCATACATCTTCTCCACATTATCAAATTTATTTTCTGGTTCTTTTTGATGCTTTGCTTGATTTGTAAATCCTATTACCGGCCCACAACTAACAGAAGGTTCAGTAAAATACTCTCTTGTATCATAAAAAGAAGTTTCATCCTCATCCGATACTTCCTCAAGCTCTTGTTTCTCAATATCATCAGATGACTCAGTTGTGCTGTATTCTGAAAACCAAAATACTATATCAGAAATATGAAAATGGAGGACGAAGTTATGTGCCCAAACTTACGAAAAATCCTAATCTCTTATACCACAACATAATTACATTAAAAAATTTTAAAATTTTATGCAAAGAAAGATCAACTTAAGTGATAGATATTGTCAAGTACCACTATATTTTCCCTGGCCCAGACTAGAAAATTCGTGCTTGGTCAGTTGGTATTCCCCATCCTGGAGTCCAGAAGCATCAGCTTCAATATTAGCAGCCTGCATAAGCAAAGAAAAGCTTTTGATGCACAATAGAACAGCAAAGCTTATTGCATAAATATCTATGGCCTACCCTTATAAATCACACTTGCAGTTTTATAAAAGGAAGCTAAATTTTAATATGACAAACAATTAAAAGAATAAAACATTTAAGACACATTGCAAATGGAAAACCAATGAAACAGCAAGCAGCGACAAATATTCAATCCTCACCATTCGATATGAAACTTTAACAAAGTACCCCTAAAATCACTAGCATCTCACTAAAAACAAATGGTTTTGTCACTTTTTGCAAATTAGAAGTACAAGGCAAAGCATACTTTTCTCAACCTCTGCATTTCAATATCCACATATTCATGTATCTGCTTGCACATACATGCACATATGAGGGCAAAACAGAAAAATAAACAAGTTTTTGCCTTCATTTAATTATATCATCAAGAAGACAAATTCGTTCACAACTATCCAATAACTCCACTTTTTAAAATAACAAAAGTGAATTAAGCTTGTAGTAATACAAGCATCCATGACAAGATCACTAGAGGCTGCTTTTTGGGCCCCCCAGAATAAGAAAAGAAAAAGAGCCTATATTACATTTATATAAAACAAAAACCATTAAGATTGTGCAATTTTACTAGTTACAAGTCTATTTTAGGTTGCCATTCTATTCCCAACTTGAATTCAAAATTGAGAAAGCTTTTTCTTCATAAACACAATAGCTAACCAAAAGAGTACTTTATCACTCTTCACATATGGAAAATAGTAAAAGGACAATTTGCCATGAAATTTTGGTTGTATGGTAGAATCAAAATGCAAGGTAAGAACACAAAATAGCCAGGGCAGGTTGGAATACTACAATCAAGTCTCTAGAAGCTATAGCTTGTCGTAGTAGAGATCAATAAAGCCTAAAGGGGGTTTTTCCCAGTAAACAACCAGTACTCCGTAGATATTATCTATAAAGTTGGGATATGGACTTAGCAAGAATGGCAAGCTTTATATTTGCAAAAATTGTTGGGACGTGCACTTAGCCAAAAGTCAGGATATTATCTATTGATAAAAATTCTCTCCTAGTTTTTGGTATCATTAATTTTTAAGGATCTAATGACCCGTAAGTATAAAAAATAATTACAGGTTAATATTCTATGTTAACTAAATCTTTTTATTATTTTTTTAATATTTTAACAAACAAAAATTTATCAAGTATAAAAAAGATTAAAAAAGAATCGTTATCGATTATCTATAACGAGAACGGATTTGCCACATTTCTTTGCAAAAATAGTTTTTTATATCTCCGACCAACATCTTAGAAAAACATCTAAAGCAAGAACCTATGAAGAAATCCAATAGACCAAAGAGTTAATAAAGATATCTTGCCCAGCAAGGTTACTGGATTAAACCCCAGTCATTGACTTAACAGAAACATGAGATAACACACCTCAAAGTCACCTTAATTGGCTGGGGATATAAAGTGTTTCATTTTCAATCCCTCAAATCAAAGGCTGAACGGCCCATCATTCTACAAAATTAACAGTCTTCTTATGGTTGTTAAAAGCATTTTCATTGGCAAAACTTACTAATTATTAAGTTCATTACCTCCAACTGCCTTATTGTGTCGAGTAAATTGGATCGTTCTTCGCAAAGAACTTTGAGTTGTCCTTGAATTTCAGTGAACTCTGAAAGCATGATCTGTTCGCAGTCCTTTACAAGTTTTTCACTGACTCCCTCTTCAACTAAGCGCCTTTTAAGCCTCTCGGTTGACATAGATAAATCTTTAGGTACAAGGGAGAAACTATCATTCAGTGGTCTCAGTGGGAATAGGCTCCTCGTCGAAACCAAAGCTTGTATCCAAGCCACCCGATCTTTCTTTGAATTAGTTCTCAAATGTAGGGTCTTTGTAGCCGTAAAAATGTAAAACCGCCGGTCATCAGACTTGCTCTCTCGAAATGATGAGATCTGGTACAAAAATTCCAATAAAATTTCTGAAAACAATGTGATAATTTTAGAACTGTAGCATCATCACATTGTTCAATAAGATTCACTAGATATGCTTAAATAAAAATTGAATATGAAAGAGAGAGAGCATAAATGCACAAGTTAAACAACTACGAAAGACATTTCCTTGAACAAAGATTTAATATACAAAAATATCAGTTCAACGAGAGAGAAGAAGAAGAAAATGAAATTAAAAGCATCGGAAAGATAAGGAGCACATTACTGCTAAAAAGCACACATACCAAGGTACGAAACCAGTAGAAACTAGAATTCAGTCTATCCTCCTCCAGGTCACTCAAGAATTAATAACCCAACTGAGCATATTACAACTAATTAACAAAAGAGAACTAAAACCCGGTAACCTGAAGATTAGTTTAGCGCAGACCCATAAGAAAAACAAGAATGCATGCCGTGTTCAGATCTGGTGATAGGAGAGTAGGCTGTAAATGCAATAAGCTCAAAGAATATTCATAGTTTTCTTGTTAAAACAACAGGAGCATAAACTTGGTCTTCACATCGCTCAAGTCCAGCCCCACCAGCCACTGGTTACCGAGTCCGCACATTTATTCTTTGTTTATTTCATTAAAAATAAAAATCTATCCGTTATAGACCAGATAGCTTAAAATAAAGCAACCCGCCATTAGAGGTCAAAAACACAAACACCAAAAACACGGCCACAAACGAAAACCCACCACAATCGTTTGGAGGACGAAACAATGCACCGTTTCACTACGGTAAAGAAAACGCATTAAGTTGACTAATAAGGAAGGCAATGGGGAGTGAAGAAAAAAATTTTTAAAAAAAATCAAAAGAAATGAAGATAAAGATCAAATCCTATTTATCAATCCAGCCAAAACTGACCGAGCGATGATGTGACCACCGCAAAAATACCTAGACCTACAGCGTAGCCTATCATAAACCAACCAGCCCACCTGCTGATGTGACCCACTCGGCATCAACAACCAGTTAAGCTGTAAAAGAAATCAGAGTTAAAAGGTGAAAGTTGAACTTGAAAATCGAAATCGCAAATCACAAAATAGACGAGAGAGAGAGAGAGAGAGTTTGAGTCCTTCGCAGATTATACAGTAAATTACATGGCAAAGAATACTTAAGACCTTCAGTTCTTCAGCGTTTTATTTGCTCAGATATCAAAGAAAAATATCAATGACCGAATTAAGAATAAAAACTGAATATATTGACCGTATTGGCAACACTCAAAAAGTAATTTTTGAATCAAATTATTACTTATTTTAGCAACCTTTGTTATGTTCCGCCAAAAAGGCTTCAATCCTGTTGTTCTAATATTTCATTTTTGTCTAAATTCACACACATTTATATAAGAATATAATTGTATTACCTGCAAATGAACAATGCCAACGTCTTTGTGCTGCTTCCGCCTAAAACCGCCACTGTTCATTCTCGAAAGCCGACTGGTAGAAATTTCCCCGATCAATTTAACGTCATCATTCGACGGTAGTATATTCAAATATTCCTGTCTTCGAACCTTAGAATAAGAAAGCACACCGTTTTTCAACAAAAACCACCTGGATCTCCATCCTTTACTATAATTTGTCCACTTGTACAAAACTCCAGCCACCGTGGCCTCCGATCCTTGTGCATTTCCATCAGATCCCCAAAAACAGGACGCAGACCCCGCCCCTAAAGTCCTCGCCCTCGTTATCGACATTTCCGGTGACTGGTCACCGATTCCCGGACTTTCCAGTGAAATACAACATAACGGATGCATTTCTTTCACCCGCATTGCTCAGGATCTCAGTCACAATACCCGCCGTTTAACACTCAGTTTTCCTTCCATCCATCCGAATAAAACTACATCAAACAAACAAACAAAATGTAGACTTGAGTTGAATCTCAATGAACACATAAATCAAGATGAAGAAGAAGAGCTCAGCCGCCCTGAAACTGAGAGATTCTAAAAGACGGAGGGATGAAGCGAGAGAGAGAGAGAGAACGGAAGCTTAGGAAAATAAGGAGAGTTGTGTTTTAGCTTGAACGGATGGCAAAGTATGAAATTATTTAGTAAAAGAGCTTCGTATTTTGTTCTTGCTGCCGGGGTGGGGAGGAGGGTTACATATACAAATATATATATATATATATATTCATATGTACACGGCATTGAAGGTGCTGGCGTTAATTAAGATGGTGGCAGAAGGGTAATTAGGCGGCGTTAAAGTTTTGAGAACGACTTGTACTTCGTTTCCCTTGTGTGTGAGAGAGAGATATAGAACTTAAAAGGCAAGCTAGCGATATTTTGTTAAATTATCGGTAAAATATCGTTGTAGTCGTTGCGAGAGAGAGAGAGAGGAGTAAGGTTGTTGATGAGTTGGAACTGAGCCATCTTCTTAATGGCATTTACTGCGTAATCATTAATTTTATTATTAATTTTTTTTTAATATCAAAAATTTTTCAAATTCAGAATAAAAAGATTTGTTCGCATTATCAAATTTGTGTTAAATTTAAGATTATGTCTAATAAAATATTAACAATTTTATTAAATTTAAGAACCTTGGGCCTTTTATGGAAGGCAGTGCAGGGATGTGGGTGACACAAGCATACCTGACCAGACCTTTTTATTTCTACTTGCTTTAAACGTTTGTAACATATAATTAATTTATTTATTTATTTATTTTAAATAAATACTACAATAAAACAAAAATGACTGAGAATTAATAAATATATTGGATTTGTTTGACAACAATAAATATGGTCATCTTTGGTAAGTAGAGTTAATTTATTACTGAGTAATAGAAGGAATTCATGAATACATGATTCGTGAGGGGTGCGGTCATGGCTGTCTCAACCACTCCGACGACGGGGAGGAAAGTCACCCCTCCGACACGTGTTTGCTGCAGACGGGAGCAACAAGAATAATTACCCACATGTGCCTTGTTCTTCCACTCCCCACGCTTCTCTTGCCTTCCCTACCCTTCCCAATTTTCTCTTCTTTTTCTTTTCTCGAGGTGTTTTACTGTTAGCTTTTCCTTTCCTTTGTCAAATCAAATCTCGCTTCACTTGACTTGGGGGCTTTTCCAATCCGACGATGAAGTTGTGCATGTCAAAGAAACAGCGCGCCTCATGCCCGACGGTATAAAGTAAGAAACCTATGAAAATCAGACGGTATAATACAGCAGAATTTGAAGTCCAACCCTTTCGATTAACGGTAGAGTTAGTGTCGGGTTACTACATCTCTGTTGTTTGCTGAAGATCCTCCCCTCTGCCTCTTTTGTCAGTACTGAACTATCTACGAGCCTGAAAATGAAGCGGAAACTGAAACAAACACAGCTCACCTCATGCCTGCTGACTGCCTGAATCTGACTAACAATTCTGGCTCTGCTTCTGGTTCAGTCGTTTTGATCCTTGTGTATAAAATTAATTCACGTTAATTGCTAAACCCATATTTGATACCCTGCCATTGGCTTTAATTTGTGGTTGATTTTTTGATCACTGTTGTCAATCAAACAGTTTTTAAATCATCTTCAATTCATATAAATAAACCAACAGTTGAACCCACATCACTAACTGGTCCCCACGTTTACCATTGAAAGTTGTGGTGATTAACTGGATTGAACTAAAAATTGACACTAACGAGTCCACACCGAGGGAATTGTCTGTTTGTCACTAATGAGTTCACTGGATGGGGACTTGTTTGTTACATAATTTTCCAAATTGAGAAATCATCTTTGAATTACCAACTGTATATTTTAGAACTTGCTTGCAATATGTTGAATGTATTATTATATCTTTTTTTTTAAATTAAATATCTCATAATAAAATTTAAAATTTTTAACATAAAAAAATTAAAAAATAAATGTAAATACATTGTTGCCAATTTCAATATTTTAAAAGTAAGCGAAGGGCAAACTTTAATAGTGTGCTTACTCAAAAGATAAGAAAAGACATATATATATATATATGTATGTATATACCAACTTTTAACAGGAATATAAATAGGAGAATATAAATGTCTCTGGTATGCTAATTGTAATGGGCAAATTAGTTTGTGTTTAGATGACATGCCAAACAATAAGACAAGAGAAGACAAAGTACAAGGATCAAAATCAAAGATACATGTATCAAAATGGGCATGGAGATAGAAACAATTAAGCAGAGTCACAATCGGACCTAAAAATAAATGTCAGGTCTTCGCCAGACCAAAATGATCTTGATTATCCCCTACCCATGTGTCTGTCTTAAGTTTGTGTTAATTCCCTCTTTCACGTGGTCCTACTAAACAACCCAATTAATTGATTGCATAATGAACCTACAAGGAATAAGATACTCCCAATCACAAGTCGTTTCTTTCTTTGGCGTAATTCAATTGTATCACTTGGGAAAGACAAACTTACTTGGTTCCAAATGCTACACTACCAACATTAAAAATCCCACTTCACAATCATTTATATATGTATATCATGTACTAAAATCTCTCTCCCGCTTATATGAATTCTTGAAGATAGCGAGCATTCTGTCTGGTATATTTATGGTAGTCCTTTAATCTATTCATTTTGTTTTCGAAGGAACAGATCAGCATGGAAATAATATTCTTGAATTAATTAGGTGATGGTGGGGAGTATCCACGTGGCCATGTGTTAAGGGAGTGAGGAACGCCTTAACAATAGGACTTGACGTGCTGATAATGTTATGTCACGACACTTATCTCTCTCTCACTCAATTCTTACAGATTTTTCTTTCTCTGTATATAGTTTCAAAAAACCTTTTTTGAAAGCTATTTGCTTTACGTTGTAAATGACCTTTCTAAAAGTAGCTACAAGGAGACGGGTATCTTCTTTATTTGCATGATCCTAATATCAACAAAAGTTACAAGTTCACTTCAACTTCCTTTTTATTTTTCAGGGTATTAATCAGAACAACTTTTGTTTGTTCGATGGAGGCAAAGAGTGGAAAGCATCATTTCCAAGTAATATGGGATGGTGTCACATTAATTTTAGTTTTTGTTAGCTTGAAGCAGCATGGCATGTTTGGGGGTGTTCAATGATGCTAGCCAGTGATGACTTCTGTAGCAACAGAAGACAACCAGGGTTAAAAATAATTTAATTAAACAAGATGGATCAGAATTTAGTAATGGGTCAGACAACTGAGCTGTGTTTGTGTATCATGGTGACGGTTAATGTAAGTTCTTTTTGTTTGCAATTTACTTATAACTTTCTTTTGGCTGTCTTGGATACTGCTTAATCTTGCTTAATTGTCCTGTGGGAATCTAGATATATATCTTGCCGCTGGCCGGATGGAGTAGCAGGGGTGAACACAGTGAGGGATTCGTTGTCAGTGCATGTACTGAATTAAAAGAAAATTAGAATGGTTTTAACTTTTACAGACACATACTTAAAAAGGTAGAACATTACCCTTATTTGTAATAGCTGTCAAGTCGAGCTTTCTGTTACAATTGTAAGAAAAGCACTTTAGCCAAAACTCCCCCAGAAGACACTTGAAAAAAGAAGAGACACAAAGCAGATTATAATTTATAGTTATTTGATTGTCATCAGCTTCTTAATTTATATTATTACTGCGGCTAGCACGCATTTTTTTAGGAAATTAGTTTCCAAACATTTGCTATGTGCAATTGATTTAGCACTTCAGCTCATGCATGGTGTTTACTCGAGCTTCTCTCCTCATATTGTCATTGATACCAAGAGAGATAGTGAACTTGATTATTTGCCAGAAAACGGATTAAATAGTTCAGAGCACAATCAAGCTATAAACTTTTAACTCTATGGAAAGATACCAAAAGATCAAAACCCAGATTCCCTTAACAAAGATTTTTTTAGAACGTGGGGCACCAAAATGTAGTATTCATGGCCCCCAAAGCCTGCAAATAATTCTTTTCATTCACATATAACTTCGATGAAACTTTTGAATCTACAACAATGGAAAATGAATAATTTGAAATTATATATATAGGGGATGCCCATGAAGAGGAAGGTGGGTCGAGATATAAAGAAACCAACAACCGGCAATCAAATCCATGTTTCTTAAGTACTAAACATCCAAGAAAATTTTGCAATGGAATAAAAAATAAAACTTCCAGTTGGGAAACAACTCATTGAAGCACTAACAATCGGCCCCTCCAACGCTCCTCAAGTCTTGTATGCACGAAGCAATATATCTATGCTCCCTAGCTCTCACTTCAAATTAAAATGTGCCTTACCAGCACAACATGTGCCTGCCCATACTAGTATCATCCATTCGAGGCAATTTTTCAAGTGGCCACAGTGTTCCCCTTTCTTCATAGTAGATCGGATTTGATTCTTTTGCTTGTTTGTGACCAAATGGTTTTCTTCAAATTGAAGTCTTCATGTGCTGAAAAGAAGGTAGTGCATGTTCTCTTCATCTCCAAGGTTTCTTGTCATGTGGCTTCTGTGGTATGTTGTCGACTGTCCTTCTAGAGATACTTCAACGCATTTGTGATCTGTGAAGCCGATTTTCAATTTCCTGTTCATATAAATTTGTATTGCTAAATTAGATTGAATTATATCTGTAGTAACTTTAATTGGGTCGACAAGGTCAGATCAGGAAGATTGATAAGACACAAAGAGAAGACTTAGATTTCAAAGAAGAGAAGCCCAAAGCAAGTTCTAAAACGCAACTAGACAGATGATAAAATCAAAACCCTAATCTCAATTTAATTAAGATCACAAATGAAATTAAGTAAAGAAACTCCCCTCCATACTGTATCGAACAATTACTGTTTCTTTTCCTTAAAGATAAAGTCATGCACACAGTATTATTGATGCATAGTCATCGAGGCCAATCATTGAATAGAAGTATCTTTGATAAATGGCAATACCTAGCTAGCTACAGCACTTACTCTTTGTGACAGAGTGGAAAGAAATTTCTAGCGTGACCAAAAAGCTTTGTTTGATACTCAAGAATAATGCTAATCGCATAGACTAAATGAGCAGCATCCCACCATGCTAGCTCCCACAAAGCAGAATTATTGTGTCTTTCGGTCCTTGGTTTTTGTCTCCTTTGGAAAAAATAGGGTTGCATGAAGGCTTTGTAATAGCAATTGTGTCTGTGTAGAGGGAGGCTTGCAGGAAATTAAGCAGCTAGCATGTGAATTGCGTGAATCGACATTATTTTTGTACTCCTTTGTGTTGTTTCCTTTTGATGGCTAGAATATGTAGTGGTTGGTTTGCCAGATACCAATAACATTCGTCTTTGAAGGCTAACCATCATTCCATTCATATTCTATCTTCAATAACTTCCATCTGTGATTCAATCATATGATTTAAACCCCAAGAAAATTAATTGAGGGTTTGAAAAACACGTAAAATGTTGATTATTTAAGATTTATTTAAAATTATCTTTAAAAGTTAATTTTTAAAAATTACAATTTTTTTTTAAGTAAACAAGCATTGTTTAAGTCATAAACTTTTTTAAAACAAAAATAATCTATTTTTTTCATAATTAACTCTCATATTAATACTTAATTTTATATTAAATCATTACTAATTATACAAAATAAAAATATTTTATATTATATATTAACTAAAAAAATAAATTTATTAAAATTTAATATATTTAAATATTTTTTAATTTTATTTTTAAAATATAGCAGAAGCACGTAATTTTAAAACAAAACTTAAGTTATTATGGAGTAAATTCTCAAAAGTAAGTTAAAAAAAAATTAAATCTAAGTGAGTCTTTAATAATTATACATAGTAACTTTCGTAGTGTTATTAGAGTAAGTCAAGATGTCAAGGTACAACTCATAATTCATTGGAAAACCCAAGAAATGGAACAAGAGACGTGGTATGATTGCAGTAAAACTCTAATCATCTCCTCCATTGCAACTTTCGGGTACCAATAACAATCATTACATATTTGTTTGTTAAGGCCCCCGTTTGTCAGAGATGAATAGAAATTTGATGATTAATTGGTCAAAAAGTAAATGCATGTTAACCAGCTTGTTGATAAAAATCTCTAGCTAGCAGCTGATGGCATTCACGTGCATGCAACCTCCTTTATACCTGTCGTAATAAGTATCAGTTCAAGATTTGATTCAACCAAAATATTTCCAACAACAAAGCTTCAATTTCTGCATATGTTAGCTCTATAGGACCCTCCTCCTTTTCATAATTTGGCTTCTGGATGGATGAGCCTTTGCCTTTAGTCAATAAAGCTCTTTTGAATGGTTAAACCCTACCTCTTTTCAATAATTGGGTAACATTATATTTCAAGTGACTCTTCCTTGAGTAAAATACGCTTACCAAGTGATTTCCCATTGTGCAATTATAGTTAGAGAGAGCCTGGAGCATCATGAGCAAATGCTGATGGTGGGTGAAAAGTGGAATTATGCAAGCAATTTTTGACTAGAAATTCGCAAATCCTGAATTCTAATGATTATGAGGAGGATAATAAAAGTGAATTTTAGACCAGAAGAGGTAGGTATAAAAAACAAAAATCAATCTTCCTTTCATCCCCGTGAAGCAAACAAGGTATCGTGCTTTATCCATCATAACTAGTGGGGCAAAGGAAAAAGCTTCGAATGATGCGCAGCCTGCGACTCTCCAAACTCTTGTAATCTTTTCTCTGTGAAATAGTCAGTGTTTTCACTCCTGAATCTCTCTGCTCAGGTTCTGGCTATGGCAGAAAGGATTATGGAGTGGCTGGGTGCTCAACGCACCTGCCAAAATCCCATATACGTATCACACATATAAATCCACCACCCGTTTAGCCGGCCACAAAATCCAAATCCTTTGGAAAAAGAGAAAGATGCCCAATTTTTCTGAGCTTACCACACCACACCAACGCAGGTATAAATTAAATTGCTAACCTCCCAATATAACCGTTGTGTACAAATACCCCAGTGCACTCAGAAATTTACATTTACTCTTAGGGCCCGCCTGCATTCACAAGCTGGAGTGATAAAATTGACTCTGAGCTCAGCATCTCGCAGACCGAACCAAGCTTTACCAGCTCAGACTTTGTCCTAATTGAGAAGCAGTAGAAATCTTAAGGCCTCACTGTCACTGCTCCAAATATTTCAGAAGCTCCGATCGACCAACTGTGGTACAAATAACTGAAACCTAGAGTTATTACCAGGAACACAATGTTTTTCTATTAAAAGCTGAATTAGAATCAGAAGAAAATTTCAATATGCAACAAATCTGGTGAACAGTCTTTCTTATAATTGACTTTTGCTAGATGCTAACATTGCCAGGCCCAACTTTCCCATCAAGGTTGAGCTGATGGCTGGAGTGAATAAAATTTTTCCTATTTTATTTTTCAGAATAAGAACAGTCTCGGAATATATGCAGCCTTAATTCTCTTGCTTAGTCAATAAGCCTTGTGTTGTAGGCTAGCATCGGCCATTGGTTTGGTTTGTTGATCATGTTCGTGAGCGGACCAAGCTGCTACCGCTATGACTTTGAACTCAATTGAGAATACAATCGATTAAATCTCTTTGGAGTTTTCCTTCTTGTTCCGCCAATTTTCTCCATAGATTCTAATATCAATCTAGCATGGACACCTGGTTACTGTCATTAGGCGGTGAGTAATTGCATCTACCTGTTTGAGAGAGAAAAAGCTTAGTAGGGTTTTGCAGGAGAGCCCGCTGTTAAGAATTCAAACTCAGACGAGATAATGCAATGATGGAAAAGCACATGCGGTGCAACAATCCCGCAAGATCAACAAGCTTCTACTGCTACTCCACAGCCAAAAGCTCTGGTCAATCATAAGGGGGCCAGCCACAGAGATCCAATTTAGAGAAGCCTTTAATAACCGACCATAAATTCAAGGCTTAATTTCCAAGGTAGGACCATAAAGCTAATGTGTTCAAACATGTAAAGCTGATAGCTACCTCCAACAAGAATTGAAGACAAAGACCATCCTCAGTTCTACAGGAAAACAGTATGATTGCAATTTCACAAAGTAAAGATGCTCAAGATTAGCGGAAAGCAAATGCATCTCTATTCACCAACAACAATTAGAAACGGACATAACAACAACAGTCTAAGATTCATATTAGACATGAAAATCCAAAAATTTTTCTTCAGAACAATCCAACAGAAAACAAGCAACAATGAGAAAGCCAATCCTTCCACTTCCATCAGTGCTACCTATTAGAACAGAATAGATTAGAACAGATTAAATCCATTAATATCTAGGTATGTTGCCATCATCATACAGAAGCAACTATGCTACTAGCAACTTATTACAATCCTAATCAGCATAATTTAGTAAGCTTCTGATGTCACAATCAGTCTGTCAATCAACCAACACCACCTTCTTGGATAAAGCTTATCGCCAATAACGCAGCTGTTTAATGAATGATTCAGCTAACAACTTTTCATTTATTCTTGTTTCAAACTTTGGAGAAACAAAAATTCCACAAATGCATCCTAAAGTTATCAGCACGTGATTTCAATAAGTATAAAAAGTAGCAGACCTGCGCATATCTAGTCAGCCTATTTTTTCATCAACATAATTGTTCAACAATTTTCTCCCTTTCATTATTATAAGTCACTTTCAACACATGAGAGCTAATTGCAGCCTTCAATAATTGTTAACACATGAGAGCTAATTGCAGCCTTCAATAATTGTTAAAATCCCATCACTGTACCAGCTTCACATGATTAAATGTTTCCACAGGAAACCCTGACTGTTGCAAGATAATTGTTAAAATCCCATCACTGTACCAGCTTCACATGATTAAATGTTTCCACGGGAGACCCTGAGTGTTGCAAGTTAAATGATGTAATGCAACTGGCATATACAATTGTGTTTCTTAGTAATTTGGCCACATCTATGAATGCACTTTCTCTGTAATCCTACTGGCCACCACTCAACAACTCTGCTGAAGATATTTTCATTTCAAATGTTCAAGTGCTCTGCCCATCCATATATAATCTGCACATGGAGCACACAGAAACGCAGTATGAACCCCCATCTAACTGATGGCAATAGATTGCATAAGAGAATAAACAATTGGTCCAAGAACTCAGAGCAAAGAAAATGTGTTTAAAGCTCCAACATGTGCCATGAAGCCTTTACATAATCACTGCAGTTAAATAAAGAAATGACTAACAGTTGCACATTTTAAGATGGGAGTAAAAAATTTCAGCTGCATAGTTGAAAACCAATCTATATTTAACAGGAACATCATAGATTGAAACTCTCTGAACTGAATAGGCAAACCAATAGCTTCAGCTACTGAACAGGCAACCATATGCATGCCATCCGGATTGATATCCCAAAGGCAGTGAAACACCAACTAGTTAATTAGTTTTATTTCTCCAAAGCAAGCAATTTGCTTCAGTAATAACACATTTATTATAGCATCTAATACAATGCCATAGTAAACAACATTCCCATTAAATTACAAGAAGAGACTAAAACCAATGGTAATGCAAGAATAACTGTAGTAATTAAAACAAGCATAAGAAAAATAAAGCAATCAGTAGATCAGTATGGTTAAGAGTTCGGACGGAGAAATGGTTAGAACAGAAACTTGGTGAACATCATCTTAGAAACTTTAATTTTTTATTACTTTGGACCAGCACAAACTCAGCCCAAACTTTGGATAATAGAATGGGCTGAGTTATACAAAAGCATGATGTCCATGTAATGAGTTAAGCTAAGCTTCAGATAGAACTTAGCCATTTTCTCTTCAAGCTGAAGTTGGCCTAGCTTACCCAAACCTGACTATCCAAGAGATGGTGACTCCTGCCTAGACAACATCATTGCACTGCTTCTATAAAATGCACACTAGATTTATAAGTCTTAGTTGTGTGATTCTATTTTTCTTTTTTTTCAAATTTTAAAGAGAAACTGAGAAACATATTCTTTGGAGAAAGAAAGCAGGAGCAAAAGTGGACCAGGAGTCCACAAAGAAAAGCCAAAGGTGAAAAATAGGGTAAGGGAAGTAATCTATCCCGCCAACCTTCCTTAAGATCCATCATTCCCTAACCAAAAACCTATACAAGAGTAACACCAAAACCCCTTCCCATTAAAGATGTATGAAGGAAAAATAACAATCTTTTAAAACTCTTGGAACGTTAGCCCAAAAAGGAGCAAAAAGCTGAACTCTAACCTAAAACAAGCCATCTCTGTTTTCTTTCCTTTTCTTTCCATCAATATGCTTGTTTCTCTTTGGCCATAACACTCATAAAAGGGCCAAAACAACACAACTCCACAAAAGTTTGGTTCTCTTCCCTTTTCGTAAAACAAAAAAATATTTTGTGAAAGCAAGGAATTACAAGAAATCTCCAACAGCCCAAGAAATCTTAGGTTCTTTACAAATTCTAGCCATCAATCTTGACACCACAACACAATGAAGGAAACGGCGAGTACTCTCTCATCTTTTTTCCAACACATTATGCACCAAGAGGGGGAAAGACACATCATTGGAAACTTTCTTTGGATCACTTCAACTGTGTTGATTTTACCAGAACTAAAGGGCACAAAAACACTTGAACTTTGGGTGGAATTTTAGCTTGACAAGTTAACTTAAAAGGTGTGAAGTCATCTTCAAGTGGAATATGAATCAACCGCTGAAGCAAGAACTTAGAAGAGTAGATGCTGAAGTCTCCAACTTCTATACTCCTCTCTCTCCCTTAGTCTCATCAATTTTCAGAGTCTCTAGCAAAATCAAAACATCTGAATATTCTCTAAAATTTAAAGTTCCAACTCCAACTTTCCTCAAGAGGGGAGATTACTATGCTACAATTTATTGACACTCCTAATGCAGCTGAGTTTATAAAGATAGGAAAAGCAATCACACAAAGAAAAGTCTCCTAATCACTTTTCTTCCACAACTGAATATGATTTCCATCTCCTGAGGCTAAAGAAATATGTGAGAGGAAGTAGGGGTATTCCGTGGATATTACTTTCCAAGAACTTCTATTGGGTTCTTTGGTGGCCACATTAGCACCACAACCATTTGGTTAAAGGCCAATTGTTTGATTCCTTCTTATCCAACAATATCATATTCCTTCCTCGGAGCCATTTTTGCATGCCAAAAAATCAGTCATGATTCGAATTCATATACAACATCGATTCAACTTGGATTTAACCATGGGCTGCAAAAATTTATAATGACAAGCATTGGAGCAGTAGTCAATAAATCAAAGATCAATTTTAGATATCCAACTCCAATAGTCTATGCCAAGAAACAAAGACAGAATGTGGTTAATTATTCACCAAAAAGGAGACACGAGATTATAACATTTTTCTACCACCATCCATTGTGGTGTCTCCTGTCTGCCCTGGCATTGCCCTATGGGTGCAAGTTATTCAAAAATGGGCACAAATAGAACAAAGCAATATCCTTTCAGAGACAAGCATGTTTAGCCCTGGAAGTATATATGTAAATTCTTCATTAGTGAACCTACCGGAGAAGTAACAATCTTTCGGTGATGTATGGCTTCGCCGAAGATGGTAAATAACCTTGTATCTAAATTAGTTCTCTATAAATCACAGAAAACGTTACAATATAAAGGGCCAACCAAGGAAGTTTGTGATGACCAAAAATAAAAGAACCTTCCCCCTGAAGACAAACAAATAATGAATTAATCAATTCCTCGTGTATGACATATTAAACTCAAAACGAGCATAAGAACTAATCCCACTATTCTTCTTAGGGATCAATCACAACTTGATAGCTAACTTAAAGCATATTCCAGTATACAAGTTTTCAAAACAATGAGGAGCTTTCCTAATTTCGTTAACCAAAAGATCAATCAATCACAGGTATTATTTGTAACCATATGGAACATAATCGAACGACGGCAACACAAAACGGAATTAATAATGAGGATAATCATTAAATGTTGAAGAATTTTAATTTACAACACTTGAATCACACATGCATGAGCGGCATAACTCAATTTCTTGAAACATACCCAAAAAACGGATTTTACCTCAAACGCTAAACCTCAAAACCCAAAACACAAAAAAGAGGTTCCACGACACCCAAGCATGCCCCAGCCAAAATATCAAGAACGAAATGTAGTCCCAGCAAAACCCTGGAAAATGAAGTCAACGCAGCCCACGTCCTCACAAACCAATAATTTTCGCCGAAATCATACAAGAAAGAAACAAATGCCGCGATGAAGCAAACGCGAGAAGCGTGGCCGCTGGGAAAAGAGAAGTTATCAATTGAGACAGCAGGCTTCATGTTTGGATTGTAGTGAGGCCGTGATCTGCGGAAGATGGATTTTACGAGTCCGAGGAATTAAATAAGAGCGGCGGAAGGGAGTGAAGTAGAGAGAAAGGGCAAGGGGAAAGGAGAAGCGAAAGTCGGCGGAGTATTGGAGGAAATGGAGAAGGAAGCGAGGGATGAATGGATGAAAGAGGGTGTGAAGGGATTTGGAAATGGTGGTGGTACGGCGGTGATTTGGTGGTGGCGGCCATGGTGCTGGGGACCTTGGGTCGCTAGTGTGGTAGGGGCTTGGCCGTTGACAGTTATATTTGCCACTACATAATTGGAGGGAAAAGGAGGGAAAAAGAAAAAATAAGTGAAATTCTATATATATATATATATATAATATTAATAATTAACAATTTATTTTTCATTTTATTTATTATTCTAATTTTATAAGATAAAAGAAATATTATATTTAAAATCTAGTAGACATTTTATTAATTATACGTTAATTAATTTTAATAATTAAAAAAAAGGATAATACAAAAAGTAAAATACAATAGAAAGTACGGTCACTCGGAGAAATTAGGGACAAATTATTGCAACACATCAAATTACCAATAACCTGTAAACTGTAAATTGGGGAAGCTCAACAAAAACTGAATTAATATTGTAACATTGGTTTCTCAGAGTCCCAACTGGTTTTGCGCCTCCAAGATGGTCTCGGCTGAGTTCCTGAGGCGTTGAACCTCCTCATCATTCAAATGAATATTGGTCACACCCATGACACCTGTCCTCCCAAGTTGTGCCGGCAGACTCAAGAATACATCGCCTCTGTCAATCCCGTAGAACCCCTTGGCAAGGACTGTAACTGGATGGATATTTCTCTGGTCTCTCACTATTGATCGAGCCAAACTGGCTGCTGAATACCCAATTGCCCACGAGGTGTAGCCTTTCAGGCTTATAACTTCGTATGCACCGTTTACCACTGTTTTGTGTATCTTCTCTAGTGCTTCCTTCTCGTACGCGATTTGTTGTTTCTCTAAGAAACTCAGAATTGGCACTCCACCAACACTTATGCTTGACCATAAGGCCACCGAGCTGTCACCGTGCTCCCCCACAATGTAAGCCTACAACAATTTTACAGGCTAATGAGTTACAGATTGATATGAATAATACATCATCATATTTGCCTATTTCAGATAGTTACAGCAGGGTTACTAGATGTGAACCTACCTTTTAAATGAAGTTGAAACACTGACTTTACCATCAAACATACAAAACTATTGTAGTAATCAATACGATCACCCACATATTCAGAAGATAATTGTGCATGCGTGCGGCTTCATATAAAAGATTTTAGGCAATGTATTGATAACGCGATGCTGCATCATGCTCACATTGTTGGTTATAACGTGTCCACTACATCAATTCTTATCATATATGTTACTAAACTTGTTCAGATGTTGAAATTCAGTTTGACTTAGACTAGTCCTAGTATCCATGGAATAGACAACTCCACAGCCAAAAATGCCCTTATTTTAAAGACACCTGAGAATCCAATCCACCGGCCAGGATTAAAAAAATATCCGATGACTTTAAAAAGTACTTGGGAAAACGGAGAAATTATTCTACTCCAAAACTATTTGCAAACAAGCCCCTATGTAAACATATGCACTAACTGCTCGTACAAATTTCCAATCATCATAAAAGGATTAGGTAAAGAAGAACCTGCACATCCTGAGCGTTAACGTCGAGATGATCAGCGATCAAGAACCTAAACCTGGACGAGTCCAGATTCGTACCCGATCCGATAACCCTATTTGAAGGAAGCCCGGAAAGCTTCCACGCAACATAAGTCAACACATCAACGGGGTTAGACACGATCAACAAAATACAGTCGGGAGAGTACTTGACAAGCGGGGGAATAATATTCTTAAACAGCGCCAAGTTCTTTTGCAAAAGATTAAGCCTAGACTCCCCCGCAGTCTGCCTGACACCAGCCGTGACAATGCAAATATCAGATCCAGCAGTCACAGAGTAATCAACGGACGCATGGATTTTGGTACGGGGCAGAAAAGCGGCAGCGTGTTGAAGATCGAGCATCTCGCCTCGCAACTTATCAGACACGGCGTCTACGAGAGCGAGCTCGTCGGCTACGCCTTGGGTGAGTATGGTTTGGGCAATGGCCATGCCCACATTTCCAACGCCAATGACGGAGATCTTGGTGTTACGCTTGGTGGGGTAAGGTAGCTCTGAGTTGAGGATGGGCTTAAAGAAAGCCTGAGTGAGGTCAAGGTCGCTTGGCCCGAGGGTGGAACCTGAAGGAGTTCTATGCATGGTGAATCAGGAAAGTTGATTTCTGTTCGTGTTTGATGAGTATGTATTTTCGGTGATAGATGAATTGCGGTGTTACGGTGGTTTTATAATGGAGGGAAAGCAACAGAAACTGAGAAGAGAGTGCGAAACGGAACAAGGGTAGTTCGGAGGAAAAGAGAGCACGTTCTCGAGTTTTCAAACGGTCAACTGTTCTCGAAGTAATGGACGCGACTTTGCTTCCACCGCTTGTTTCTTGCATAACACGCACTATTCCTGTCCTTGGGTCAAGATTTCTAGGGTTTACTTTGTCTAATTAAGAAATTAATTTAGTTTCTCATGAACAAAATTTTAATAAATTATAAAAAAAATATTCTAATAAGGTTTTGGGGTGCATCAGAAATCTAAGATTTAGTTGTGTGTTACTAAACTTTCTAGAATGAAGTACAAGCAATCGGTAAATACTATTGGGAAAATTTTTTAAATAATTTATTTTAATAATCACTATCATATTAAAATAATTAATTTCACTAATTTTAGATTAATTTATACTTAATGATTAATTTAACTACTTGCACGCCAGAGCAATGCAATTGACAAAGATCACCTCTGTGCTATAGTAAAATTTTTTAAATTAAAAAATTATATTTAAAATAATAAATTTTTTTAATTAAAAATAAAATATTATTTAAAATCCATTTTTGAGTTATTTTGTGGTATAAGTGAAAATACTTGGATGATACAATATATATTTTTTAAAATAAAAAATAAAAAATTATATTCAAAATAATAAACTTTAATATTTATAAATTAAAATTTTTATTTTTAATTTTTTTGATTAAATATAATTAACTGTATTAGAAAAAAATTAAAATAATTTTATTTAAATGAATAGTATATTTTTTAAAAAAACTTAAAGATATAAAATATTAAAATTTTAAATTAAAGAATTAAATTTTAATTTGTTTAATTAAACATGATTTATTATAGTATAAAAATAAATAATTAAAATAATTTATTTAAAATCGTTTGGAAGTTAATTTACAATTCTCAAAAAATTAAAAAACAAAAAATATTTTATTAAAAATTCCGCTTAGGTGTGTGACACTGTTTATAATTTATTACATATTTTAATATTTTATATTTTTAGTATAAATAATTATGTGAGTCCAAACGCAAGAAGATTGTATTACAATTAATTATTTATATGAATAACTTCCGTCAAAAGCAGATCACTTTAAAAAAGTTGTCCGCCTACCAACCGGCGTCGTAGAGTCGAAGTGCTTATTTCCCCTGAACATGTCGTGCACGTGATCGAGGTGATAATAGGGTGCAATGCAACGTACATTAGGCTTAGGTGCGTCAAGTCATCGACTTGTAATTGCAGTGCATTATTAAATATGGGCCGACACGTTTTCCCCAACTCAGGCAATTGAATGAATCTCGTACTCTCGGGTATGACCAGATCATGTTGTAAATCTAATAAATTTTGGGATGTTTCCACTTAATGCCTACTTTGACTTATGATTGTCCGTACTCCTTTCTCGCTGCCTAATCTGTCGCAAAATCTGCGGGCCGCATCTCCTGTTTTTGGAGAACAGAAATTGAAACATAAATTATGTATATTCAGCTTCTTCCTCCCTTTCCTCACGCGAAACATTCAACTTCAACCCCGAAGAATATTGTGACGGAAAATATTGTATTTTAATTGGCACCTAAAAAGAAGGGTACGCGGCAGAAGTTATTTCCAAGGTAATTCCATTTAATTAGTTTATATTTTTGTAAACACATCAATCATGCGAATAGCTCGCTCTTGGTCTCTGAACCATGCATACGTGTTAAGCTTCAGGAACGAGGTAGAGCACCGTTGCGTCATAAACCCCCCGCCCACAGACTTGCCTGACATTCCAGTCTGCAGCATTCACGATTACGAGACAGTGAAAATTTTGTGCATCGACGTAGATGCTAGAAATTTTGTGCATCCAAGTAGGTGCTAGAAATTCCGGAAACAGAGCCGGTCCCTTGTTTTGAACTTGAAAATCCAAATTCCATGTCTCGACGTAGCATCGTGTTCGTTGAAAATGTGAACGGCTTGCTTACTTTCCTCATTTCCTGCAATGGAATGCCTTTCCTTGCCGACAATTCTAAACAAGGACTCCCTCTCGGGAGCAGTTAGTCATCGATAATTCAGACCTTTCCTCGATGGTGTTGTATTCCACACGTTACCAGTTTTGGTCATGGGAAACAACTTACTCGGGTTTGAATATTTAGTACTAGTAGATACAACAGTCCAGAAAAGTAACATAAATGTTTCTTGTAAACATGTGTTATTTGACTTCAGTAATATTTCCAATAAAGTACTCTTGATATTTGGTATATATTCTAAACGTATTATACTCATCTTGTCTTTCATCAACAGTTACTGGGTTTATTTTGCAGCATATTCTCTTTGACATCTTTTTTCCATTGCACATTTTCTTTATAATTGATTATATTTTAAAATCGCAAGCTCTGGTATCATATATCAGAACTTATTGCTTACATTTACTAAGATTTAAGAAAAAAATGAGATTAGGAGAGAATTTTGATCCCTCATAAAATGGTGGTTTGAATTGAATTAGGTTATCTTATGATTGGTATAGTGCATGAATTAGGTTTCCTAGCTTTAGGGTTACACTTCATATTCATTGATTAATTTCTCTTCGTAGGCCATCCATCAAATTTTGGACTCAAGGGAGCTCAAATCCCGTGGCTCAACAAACATTTATGCAACCAAAATTGTCATGCCCCAAAGAACTTTTAAGTTGAAAAGTCAAAACAATTCAAAACCGCAAGTTTTATTAGTTAAAATTGAAAGTGCAGTAAGGTCTTGCAAACAATTCAAATGTAAACATATGAAATAAAATAAAATTTTTACAAAGGGTAATGTGAACATCTGTTAATTTCTTAAAATAATAAAATAAAATTTTAAATAGTGTAAATAGATCCTGCATCATAACATAATTAGAGTTGGATGAATTTCAATAGAAATTAAGCCGGTCATACCATAAATTGAGTAGCTACAAAGCTATTAGAGGTGTTATCATATGATCGCGCGCCCCTGGTTACTGTTCACAGTCCAAGCCAACTGAGTTTGACCTTGAAGGACAAGAAAAAGATGAGCAAAACTATTATACTTGATATGGATGCATATCACTTACATTGATTTTACCCAAAGTCTGCACGATTAACTTAAAATTGAGTTGTGGTGTCTAGCTGTATAGAATGATGACCTTTGAGAAATCATAGAAATATCTCCACAATAGGCAACATAACTTTCTGGCATGCTTGTTTCTGTGTGGTCTGTGGTGGTGCAGGAAAGGGGGAGATATGTATTGGATTTTTTTTGTATTTTGTAATTGGGGATGGTGTTGTGCTTGGATCTGCAGAGGACATTATTACCCAACTTTAATAGTGGTGGAGGAAGAATGTTGCAATTAGGGGAAGGTGTAATGAACGATCAATAAGTGGGCCAAACCTTTTAATTGTGCATAGCTTGTGATTTGCACAGTGGCACCTACACCTAATGGCGGTAGATTTGAGAACATACATGCACAAGGACATGTGCCATATTGATATAACAATGATGTTTTGAGCATTTTAACTGCCATACATGATATTGCTCACAGATTCATGTAGGAAAGTTTTAACTGAAAAAACAAGTATAGAGACAAAGATTAGATTCTACTATTCTCATTTGTCATGATGATATGTCCGCTTCTTGAAATTTTATGTTGCAACGTACTTTTTCGACATTTTGTTATATTCACTCCCAAAGAAAAATTCATTTCATTATTTGTTATATATTTTCTATTCCACCAGTGAAATTCATATGGCTAAGCTTTGTTAATACGCTGTAGAAAGCAATAATAATATAATTAGTAAGTCAAGGCATGTGATTTTGTTGGGCTGGTTTATGTTCACATTGGTGGTTAAGTTTCTCCAATTACTCATCATTTGTGTATGTGTGTGGGTGTTCAGGTTGTTAGGTTTCCACTGAGAAATGTATTAGCACTGGTTTTTGTTTATTATGCAGTGAGGCTTGCCCCAGAGGAGACTTCAGTGAATTTGAATGGATTCGAGCACAATGCCATGACATGTATCGGCATGAAAACAGACACTCCAGTCATTACTCTTTGCATGCAATTATCTTGGAAGTGTGTGTCTTTTAGGGAATTAAATTATTCGAATGTTATCTAGTCTTACAATTGAATCTTTGTCTGGCACATTCTTCCAGTTGGAGCATGTTGTTGGTTGTTTATTATCATTGGTTAAATTTCCTTATTGTTTATCATATCTCAAGTTCTGTTATACACTATTGATTCTTTCATGATTATTAAAACTAAGATAAATTAGCATTGGAAATTTTAGTACCGTCAACAGAGATGGAATAAGTTTAAGATTATTGGCCAATCTAATAGACTCCCAACCTTTTCTACTGGCCTCTTGTTTTTAAGCTTGTATGAGGCGTTTCAGTATCCGTTCACTTCAGGCATGTTTCTTAGACAATACCACATTAGGTTCCTGTCTGATTGTGTGAGGAAATATGAACACCCCTGAGATGATACCACTTGTCTCTTCCGAGAGTTTTCCTAACATGAAAGTGAGGGGTCGTGCTTATTGCAGTGTGGATGCTTTACATACACAATTTGTGATCTATTATGGTGAAGAAAGGGAGTATCTAATACACGATGTGTGTATCAAAATCATGGAACTCTATTTTGTTAATTGAGTCCTTCCAACCTTCCGCCAGCTGTTGGATTGGTCCACTGCTCCAGATGCAACGACTGTCAAAATTATAGCCGTAAAAGTGAAGGTTAGGATTCTTTTATGCTGTTTTGGGAAGGTCCACCTATTGATGGTCAAGATGAATGATAGCCAACCAGTCTTGGAATTTTGAGAATATTGAGTTGACACTAATGGTGGAAATATTTTAGGAATCAAAAATGCCTCAGAGACTCCCATGCTGTTTTCGGTTGGCCACATCCGGCAAGTCTTTGTAAATTTTTAGAGCAACAACTGATATTACAAGAAATCAGAAGAAGGGCTGAGACGTGAACTTAGAATATATCCGGCTAGGTGTGGGTTTGAACCATTTGTCTATGGGGACATCTTTTAAATGCAAAACACTGGTTAAGAATCAAAAAATGGTTTATGTAGGAGAAAAACTTATCTGTTTCTTGCCTAGGCTAGTTATAACTATCCACAAAACAAAAAGCCATACAATTGCATGAGCACTGTAATGACCATATTATAACTTTTAATCTGTAAACGAGAAAGGTTGATTGAGTTATTGTAATGCGGTCAGTTGAACTGGATGTACTTTAGCGAGGATTATTTGTTATTCCATGTTTGTTTATTGATGAGGTATGACTGATTTCAGATGATATTGGATGAAGTAATTGCAAAACTTAACTCTGATTTCTTCTGGTTGGGTGGTGGAGAGATTGATCTGAAGTTGGGGAGAACCTCCGCATTTATCAAATTTGTTAAACCTCTAATTGTCAGTTGTAGTTAGATACCTCAAATGATGCATTATCAAACTTAGATATAATCAAACAACCACCTGCGGCTCACCTGAAGAAACACCATGTGTATGGACTTCTACTCCCGAAGAAAAGGTTCTGGATATTAGTCGAGCAGATCAGCAGAATTTCACATGGAGCATTCCAATTGGAGGGAGGTTGGGGCTGTTTATCAAAACACAATTGAAGTTGTAGCTAATATATTCTTGTAGCCAATCGTAGCTGTAAGTGAAAGCTTGACAGCACAATTGAAGTATTATTTCTTACTGTTTCCTTTCCATATAAAGGCCTACAAATGATATTCGACTGCTTGTGGTTCTAAACCGGAGGTTTCAACTAATCAACCGTACAGAAGCTGAAGCTTCTTGCACTAGACAGTTTAAGTAATGGATTTGGAATACTAGCTTATGATAATAAATAGCAACGTAAATGTGTGTCGGATTTTATGAATAAACGGGGTCAGGTCAACAAATTGGAGTGTTGAATTTCCCATCGATCCTTGATGGTTTTGTCGACCATGTACGCGAGAGAAGCAGGTATAGGCTTAACTAAGAGAACGAGTTCTTATGTACGTTGGATTATCATCAGTTGAACGGTCAAATTCAACGAACAGGTAGTACGGAATGTCACCAACTAAACGCAGACATTTAAGAGTTAGAAGCAGTGGCAACACATCCTTGTCAATTGTGTCTCTCTTCATTCACAATCTCATTAATGTGGAAACATAAATACAGACAGTTACAGTCCGTCATGCATTCATCGCCATATGTATTCTTACAAGCTGTCTCTTCTTTTGCAATTATTGAAAGAATTGAATTCACATGGAGTAGAGTTGATATTTGACAAGGGATTTTTCGTATTGCATACACAAAGGACATTATTGCCTTCTAATCAGTAAGCAAAACCATCTGGTACATTTGTTGCTATATTTATTTTTCATATTGCTAGTGGCATGATAAATAAAGACAAAATGCCCATCAAAATGGCCATAAATCACTCCCTAGAGGTATCCCAAGGATATGGTAAAGAAAAACCTTGAACAAAGTTGAAATTGGAAAAAGGGATGACAACAAATAATTAAGTGGATGTTGTAATTATAAATCTAGGGTTTTTCATTGTGGATGGGTGGTTTCCGACGGGGCTGCGCGTAATCCATTACTTCCGAGTCCTTCACAACGTCATTTTCCTTTGAATCTAAAGCTTCGTCGTTGCCATTTGGTGAAGATCCTAGTAGTGACCGTGCTTGACTGCTCATACTCGGTAATTCCTACACAAAACCCGGGAACATCTTAGCATGTTACATGCATTGAATAATCCTGCAATATGATTATGACATCATTCTCCCTCTTTTTCTTCCTTTTTCGTTCAGTCATGAATGTTTACCAAACAATTGTTCCATCTCAACGAGAACACGTGGAAGAACATTGCGCATAATTCACATTTTATAGAATAAGAAACATAAAATTAGTGTGAAGATTTAAAAAAGTTGTTTTACCTCTGTTTTAGCCCCCCGTTGCAATTCGCTGGGAGAAGGTACGATAACTCCTGCAAATATATATAAAACACCAACGTCAATTATTTATGGGAAGATAAATTAAGCACGGGTCATATATGTACATGCGGCTGTAACTAATAAATACAACAATATTCGAATATGTGAAATCTCAGTGTTTTTTGATACATGAGCGGTCTTATCCTCTTGTGCAACCCCGAATAATTCCCTTTTCATGTGAGGTTATTAGGATTGTTATGTATATATGTTGAGAAACTTAAAGGAGAGTGCAAACGATTAATGATTATTTTGGTCCCTATGCTTCATAGTTAGTACCCAAGTGCATGTTGAGACTGTCAAGACAAATGAAACCTAGAACAAGATGGTTGCTATTTAGCTATATTTGAACGGAACCTGAAGTTGCACTCTTCGTTGCTGCTAATTCCTTCAGCAAATCCTTTGAATATTCCTCTGGCTTCGTAGTGTTGGCACCATCCTGATTCATATATCTATTTTTTTCTTTCTTTCCCACTGCTTTTTGAACTCGATTTCGGTTGCCCTCTAAGGCAGAATGCCCCAGCTCTAATTGAACTGCAGTCTTGTATGTTTTAGCTTTGCCGACATCCTACACCACAGAAAAAAAAATTATAATTAGACCCCTATTTCAAATTCTGAAAACATACGCTTTGAAACTGATGATTAAATGCTATAAAAGTTACTACTCATTGACCTCAACAAGGAGATAGCCTTGTTTTCCAACAGTACTGACCTTTACAACAAAGCTTCGAAAGCGAGCATTGCATGCATGAACAGAAACACATAGGAGAATTAGGAAAAGATGGAGAGAAGACATGATGTATAGAGTAGAGCTGACTCTCAAAGGTTATCTATCGGGTAGAAACTCTGCTAGTGACTAACTATAAGACTGGTATGTTAGTTCAGAGTTAGGTTTCAAGTATTTGAACTGATGGAAGCAGAGAAACGCATTAAATGAGGTTTTGTATGAGATAAAAGACGTTCTTAAAGAGAACGTGCAGATGTTTGGGTGATGAACCTTGAAAACGACATTGAAGAAATTGAGGGCCTCCCTTGTTTCCTTCTCTCTTTTTTTAATCAATTAGGGGACCCAAAAGTAGAAAGAGTATTATAGAGCTTCGATGGGAACATATGCATGGAGTCATGGTCATCTCACGGATATGAAACGGCCGGAGACAAATAGCAATTGCTTTATTTATTTTTCATGTTTCACAGTCAAAACATGAATTGGTATCATACATGTGATAGAAAAATAAACGAGCGAGGTCCTACCCATGTGTTTCGACTGAGAAACTCCACTCCTTGTCCTTGTCCTTGTGCTTGTGCTAGCCATTGTTTACTACGATATGGCATATGGCTTGTGAGAACAACTTGCTTCCTGCTCAATTTTACTTTCACACCTGCAAAATCCAAGTGGGATTATACATGAGAAAGTTGGTAGATATGGAAATTCCTTATAGATTAGTTGAAGGCAAAGAAAAGGTAAACGGTGTACTGACTCATAAGAAAATTTTCAAATATCGATTATAAACCAAATCAATGTTGAACTTATTTTCGTTGTCGTAACCTTGTTCACTCTCTCTTTCCATTGATCAATATCGTTCCTTACACAATGATTTCTGTCTTTTATTTGGGGTATTGAAGATTTATTAATGCTCCGTGCCCTCATGCAAGCAAATCAGACAAACTTAGTTTAACGAAGATGAAATAGCCTTTTTAAGGTAACTTGGGGATGCACCTACGAAGATTCTGTCTTCTGATTGCTCTTTAACTTCACAAATCACGACTAAGACATTCTAACTACATGTTCTAATTTAATTAGTTCAGTAATCTGTGTTGATATTTACAGTAAAAGTTCAGTAGAACATAGCTTCAGTTGCCTGCACATTCTAAAAAGAAAACAAGCTAGCTAGACTTCCCGAAGGAAACGATATGAATAAATGTTAAAAATTACGAGCACATACGCATGTCGAACAAGTTATAATAACATTGATGGATGTTCATGTAATTCTCTTCTCTCGGACCTCACTTCAGCCAAGCTCTTACGAGTAATTGCACTCTCACAGCCTCAAGTATCAGGCACTTTCCAGTGCAAGATCAGAAATTACAACGGCACAGTGAAGGGACACGTGGGACCGACGAAAGAGTGGGAGAGCATCAGCAAGAGACAGAATTACGAGAGGAGGAAGACAAAGTTGCATGGCTAAACCGTCGTTTGCACCCTCTCCTAGCAACAAAGATGGGTCGTATCTTCCCCCACCACCATTGATGCAGCATGGCATGTTATTCTTGTGATATATGTATAGTCTCATGCATGATGTACGTCAATTGCCAAGCCAACAATGGGTGTCTCTTAAATGTGGGTTCATTTCACGACTGTTTAATTACTGGACGGTGTCTCTTTAACTTGTAGCATGTCCCGACAAACATGCTCCTTCTTACTGACTAACACAAGGATGCCCACGTTCAATTGACAGCGTCCCCCTAAAATTAAGGCCACACCCATAATTGGAAATCCACACACAAATGTTCATATTTCATGAAATTTTTATATAAATATAAATTTTTTAAAATTTTAAAAATAGTATTCTTTAATAATAATATCATTGTAACCATAATAAAAATAATTAATTAATTTTTTTTTGTATAAATTTTATATATTATAATTTTTTTCAGTAATATCTTTCACGTATTCTCTTAAAATTTTAAAAAAAATAACATATGATAGTTTCAAAAATTATTTTCATATTTTGACACTCAATTTAATTTAATTAATAAATATATAAAAATTAAGTATTAATTTTGACACAATAAGATTGCTAGTTCTTGTTTATTTAAAATTTTTAATTATTTAAGTTAATAAATTTATATAAATTTATATGATATAAATATATACAAACTAATTTTATAAATTACTTATTTATATATAATTATTTAGTTGTTATAAAATATTTTTATAATTATCCAAAAAAATTGTTTTAAAAATTTATGAAGGAAACAAATTATACATGTTTATCAAACTAAAATCTAAAAAATGGTTAATTTTCTATATTTTATGAAAAGTACGTAAAAAATATTGATAATATGTAAAATTATTATAAAAAATTATTTTAACCGTTTTATTATTTTAATTAGTTAGTAAAACATGATATTAGTGTTAATGATAATATCTATTAATTTTTAAAAAATTTACATTTATGTATAATTTCATCAAACTTAAAATTTTGGTTGAATAGATATCAAAGATATTCAATCGAAAAAAATATGATATTCAAAATTTATCAAATATTAGATAGATTATAATTACGAGTATTCAAAATTGGTTCCAATTGAATACAGTTTTGAGTACTGAAAATTCAATATCTAATTAAAAAATAATAATATTCTTTTTTCATGAATACAAACGGATGAGTAATAATATTAGTTTAAATTGGAGAACAAATAAGAAGTGAGAAGATACAAAGTAAACAACTTCCTGTGATGGCAGGTGAAAATGGAATCACAAGCAAAAAGTCTACCAGAATTAACTGCCTACAAAATTTGATTCCATAAATCAGAGATACATGGAAAAAAAGAAACCATAAAAATATAAGCAAGGAGAGGAAAGAAATTTGGCATTTATCAAGTCTTCAGAGCTTATATATGATAGGCAAATGTACATAATGTAACTGACAATGTCTTTATAAGGTATCAAATATGCATGATGAAGTAACAGTCAGCAGAAAGCAACGCAGATAATTTCAACAAAACTGAAAGTTGTCGCAATAAGAAACCAGGCAATGCCCAAATAATCATAGCCTAAACCACGATCTGGCACCCAAATGTATTCTCCCCACTATAAGTAACATACAGAAAGCCATCTTCATCTTTTTTCTCTTTGTATATGGCAGACATAATTGCACCTGCAAAAACAAGCAAAAGAATCATGGACTGGACCATTCTCACTCAAGAAACCATGAAGTACAACATGATTTTTGCTACACTACCTGTAGGTGGAAGAACATTATCCACAAAAATAAATATTGCCTTTTCAGCACTCAGTTTGATCCTTTTGCGGATGACATAGACAAATTGTCCTACAGTCAGGTCAGCTGGAACAAGATACCTGTAATTTTATAGAAACCTTCCAAGTTATATGATAGAATCAACCTAAAAGCTGCTTTAAGTTAATATGGACACCTAAATTACCATCCTGCACGCAATCAAAACAGAATATGATCACTTCCAAGCAACTGTCAACTTTGAAATGATCTTTCAAATATATTTTAAACAAAGAAAAAGAAGCAATACTTGTACTCATCAGGTAAATTGCATAAAATAACTAGGGTTGGTTAGGTCTAGGTTTGAATCTCATTTATCGTGGAGAACATGACAAGAGTAGCACGAGGAGGCTTTCATAGCTTGCAGTTGAACTTACATGACAGTGTTGTGTGATCAGTTAAATGAAAACAATAAGAACCAGATATGATAAAGTGATCGGTTAAACGAAAACAATAAGAACCAGATAAAATAATAACAATGACGACAATGGTAATGACAGACAAAGTAACATTAAAAGGCTGTTATATGCTGCGGGTTGCTCCATATGACAATGTGCACTATCATGACAATGAAGCTGAAAATATCCATCCAAGTGTACAGCTGTACATGCTTTGCATGCTTTAAGTGAGTTCATGCATGCACATTAACAACCTTATGTCATAGATGAACCATTCAAACAGGGAGGTAGGTATAGGGATGCTATCTATTGTAACTTCCTATCCATTTTAGACAGTTACCTATTGTCTAACTTTGATTTGTCATCATATAATCAATTAAAGTAGATCATTGATGAATGGAAAAATGAGTAAACAGGAGAATTCAGTGTCATAAAAAATATGATGCAATTCTTACTTCTTCTTATCTATATTCGGAATGTCACATCTCTCTGCCTTCTCCACAATCACCTTTAAAGCAAACCAGTAAAGTTCAGAGACAAGTTAGTTTGAAAACCCAGAAAGAAATGAAGTTGTCAGATGCAGAGCATTCAACTTATGCAACAATCACAGATATTATATAAAATGCAATCAAAACAAAAAGATCGTTCATTGAACTGTGTAATTCCAAGTATGTTTGGCACTGTTGTGCTTTTACTTGGCCTTTTGAAAACACAAAAATTAAAGTTTTCAGTAAACACCAATTTTTTACTTGGGAGCCGATCTTTACCACTTACTCTTCCACACTCGTTCTTGGACATCCAATGATTCCATTCCAAGAGCTGTAGATTCAAAAACCACAACCCCTCAATCCCGAACATACCTATGTATGTTCTGTCTAAAGCTTACAAAACATTATCACAATTGCAAAACTAGCAGCACACATATCATGTACAGGAAAACAAAACAAAATAAGAGAGAAGGAATAGATAGGTAGCAACAACGACGATTGGGGACATGTATGAAAGAGACATGAATAAATTACTAGAGTGACAAGGCACCCACCATCTAAAGCCAAATAATAACAATAGTAGCAACAGAAGTGGATACAATTGAAGTATATTACAAACTAGCAACCTTTCCCAAAGTAGCCAATTCTAAATCAAACGGTATTCTTAAAAAATTGAGAAATCAGAATCAAGCGGAATTCTCTTCTGACTTAAACCTAACTAAAATAACAATAACAAACAGGTTCACAGAATTTTCTTTCTCTTTTACATAAGTTGAAAAATGGCAAATGACACAAGGAATTTGATCCGGTGAGTTTTATTTTTCTCCCATTCATGTATCACAGAGCAAATGGTAGAATTTTATCCCTGCCTGCACTTTCACTCCTAAATTTTCCATATAATAGAAAGTAGGAATTGATAATCTATCTCAAAAAAGGTCTGAATGTCTGGAATTCATTGTTTTTTGATTGGATCCATTGCAGTCAGTAACATTGGTTGATTGGGAGAAGGCACAGAAAGATAGCAATTCGACCCAGTAAACAAAACTCTACATAGCAGTTGCATTGCTACTCCTTGAACAACTCAGCCATCTCTCCTACATAATGATTATGAACGAGAACCTGAGTGAATAGCGAGTTGTTCATATTAGATTGTCAGATGGATATGGACATTTGAAACCATTCAAACTTCAAAAATAGAAACCTTTTCATCAAAGAAAAAATTCTTCCTTCAAACCTGGGAGAAAAAGATAATTTTTTTGTGTTTGTTAAAAACAAACCAGACATCAAATTCAACTTGCTGTCAATAAAGGCTATTAAAACTAAAAAATGGTGCAACTCACTAGCTTAAAACAAACCTGCATACCAATCCAATCCACACACTGATGAAGGTTAACAACAAAAATTAATACCAATTCAACCACAAGCTAAGGAGAGATCCTTTAAAAGAACATGAACATTTAAGATCAATTACTGAAAGATATTGAAAAGCCCGGATAAAAATCTCACCGGAATCCTATCTGGGTATTTCTCCCTAATCCTGGCAGCCTCAGCGCGTCTCTTCTCTACAGCCCAAAAGAAAACATAGCTTCAAAAATTAAAAATTACTCATTCAAGACCCACGAATAATAAACAAGAAAACAAGCAGAAATTTAATACACAATGTTTACCAAGATCATGCTCTTGCTTGAAGTAACTCTTAGCCATTCCTCCTGAAATCATCAACCAAATTCAGCTAACTCATCTTCTTTTACACATCAATCAACAAAACAAATAAGTTCAATCTTCATAAATTTTTTTAACAATTTTATTAAACAAAATTGCTTTAAAAATTACACAAAATCGAATTAAAAACTCAATAAACTTAAAGACAATATTATAAAAACAAAGAACCCACGTGAAACAGTCAAAGAACCATCTTTATCATCATAGAAACCAATAATGTAAACCCCAAAATACCATTGCAATCTATTAAACAAACAGATTAACAGGCATGCAATGAAATTAAATAAAACGGCAATAAGAATAAATAAAGCGAGCAACAGATTCGAAAGAGCAAAACCTTGTGAAGACGAAGCGAAAAACAAAGAAAAAAGACTAGTTTTAAAACTCTTGAAGTCGCGGTTGGCTTCGATTAAAACATAAAAAGGATGACTTGGCTTCCGTTTCTGTGTGAACTATTTGTGCTCTTCCCGGTCTCTCCACTCCATCCTCCAAACAGTACACTGCACCTTTGGCTTATTATTTTCGTATAATAACATTTGAGTCCCTAGTGTTTAACACAATTACAACTTGAAGCATTATTTGTACTTATTTTCATTTAATTTTTACCATTCTGTGTCATGGAATCATCTGCATTTACAATTGAAAAAAATACAACAGATGCTAGAACAAAGGGTGATAGCTTGAAGAATTTCTAAAATAGTACCAAAACTTTTCTTGGATGATTAGGAGAATCCTTGATTTACTTTTTTTTGTAAGTTTCTAGGCATTGGCTCTATGTTTGGTGACAAATTTTATGACATTTTTCTTCGTTTCATCGCCTAAATGCTACTTAGTGGGTGCTTAAGTGCTATTTTTGAGTTGTTTTGATAATTATATAATTTTTGAAATTCATTAGTTGATTGATTTCCTAAAAACCTACATATTTAAAGAAATGCTAATAAAAATGATAAACTCTCTCGTAAACTGATTAATATTAAATCAAATATACCCAAAATGTGGGTATAAAACCCACCCGCTTATCAAACTAACAAAACAAGAAACATATCTAAATTTTATCAAATAGAACAAGAACAACAAAAGAGGAAGAGATGGTTGTTTAAATCAAATTTATAGTTTTTGGTTTCACCCAAAGAAAATGGGGGAACAATTCTATTTTCTTAATATTGTTAAGTGTATACATACACACATATACGTGTATTAAAAAAAAATTAGACAGGATTGCACACTGTTCTTGCCCAAACTACCCTGGACCAGATCGTGCTCATCGAGTAATTAATTTTCTTAATTTTATTTTCAACAGTTACCCACTAATTCTTTGTTTCCATTTTTTGTGATGGTCGCTTTCAAATGCATGACAACTAGCAAAAAATGGCCAAGTCTGCAGCCCCTTTCCATACAGTCTCTCAAGTGCAACGTGGCCCAACTTCTTCACACCAAATAATATTGGATCGTGATTCCCTGTAATGAGGTTTTGGGCTTGACGGTGAGTTCAACACACAAAACTCCAATTAGCTTGCGAGTGTCACGTGGATTTTTCGACTAATCCACCTAGCTTGCCATGCGTATTGTGCTCAAATCACAATGCCACGAGGACCAATTGTTTGTGCCATTAACAAACAAGAAATCCAAACAGAAGAGTGTATTTTCAATGACCAAGTTCTATTACAGCTGCATGATCAATAAGTCCAATCACTTGTTGCAGGGAAAGAAACTTACAAGAAGATAACTAATGAGATGATTAGAATAGAGGGGGAACACACGGTAGTTGGACGGACTTCTTTTCATGGCTTGCGGTTGTGGCTATAGCCAACGAAAGAAATAAAGCAATTAACAAGCAAACCCAAACCAAAAGCAAAGATTGTCGTTGTCTTGTCTCATTGCTTACTACTTTTTACGATTGGATATGAAGCATCAGCTTCTTATTAGCGCATAATGACCGTGTAATTTCCTGCCTTTTCCCTCACATTTGCCAACCGACAAAGCCACCCAATCCTAATTAATGGCTTTGCCTTGTCATTCACTAAAGTAGCCTATTATCTGTAATTAACTAATTAATTAGGGTTAATGTCTCTCATCGTATACATAATTGCTTCATTAAAAGTGGGCATGCTTTCATTTATAGCGAAATAAGAGATGATTAATTAGGTGTCAAACGGGGAGCTTTAATAACTTTCATTGAAAAGATTTTACTTGTAATTATTCCAACTAAAGTCAATCCTCGTGTCTTAAAGTTAAACCAATTATGAACAAAAGTTCACAGCTTTACAGTTTGTGTTGTTCGTAACAGATGAGCATTTTCGGTGGCTTTTGGAAAATAATTAAATATAATTATGAAATATTACAAGTCAATCAATCGGTTGAACGTCTAAAACTTGCAATAATTCTTCGTGCCACGTGAAAACTCCGTTTACAGTCAGTTCATCGGATGGTTTAATTTATTATGATCCAATAATTTTTTATTATATTTATTAAATTAAAAAATATTTAATTATATTCTTTTTATTTTAGAATAAAAAATACAAACATACATAAAAATACATGTCTTTGTTATAGTTGAGATATACTTTTAGAGAATCCAAGCAGTCACAAATAGACAGATCCTGATTCGTAAGTGGATTTAATGCCTCTCTAATGCTCAACAATCGCATCCCTAATAAATAATCATTCTATACCCGCAATCGCCATAGATTAATTTGGTCTGTAAGAGTACCCATCTCAGCTTTGCACACGAAGTTCATGAAGCTCTGCGTTAATTAATGCTTAATCATTTTGTATAGCTCTAATTAAATGCAGAGGTAGAACTGCTATTTATATTGTTAGCCATGGCTGGTCTTAGGCCAGATTGGTGATGGTCTCTTTGTATTTTATGATTGAATCTTGTACAGTCATTCATAAAAGCTACCAAAGAAGAAACAAATTTGGAGCTAATTAAGTCATCGTGTCTCTTTCTGTCAAAACCAACAAATCCTCCCACTAATTACGTCGGTAGATCTATTAGATTAGGAAAGCCATTGTTATATTCTTTTGCAAATTCCAGCGAGACTGATAGATCGATTTGTTTTTATATTTACGTAGTTGTTAGGTAGTCTACGAGTATATGCCCTTAAATTCGGTGCTTGTGAATGATGATGAATTAATATTCTTCCTTGTTGAACGATGATCCGTTGCCAAATTCGGTCAAATACAAACACTGTTTGACAAAAGCTGGCAGATACAAAGAACTAGAAATTATTAAACAGGTTCTTTGTTTAATTAATTAATATTGCTGGTATATCATACATGAAGGAGATCGGCAAACGCTTGTACATCAAACAGGCAAAACGTTTAATTAATTTAATTGCTGGGAAATTATATTGTCTGGAACTGGAAGCATGTCGTCGTCTTCATCATGTTCCATTTGGTCAATGGAAAATAGAATGCGGCATGCATGCATCATCTATTTAGGGGACCATGAGAATTAAGCTGGCGCAGGAACGGTATTGGCTCGGTCAAGTTATAATGCCAGACAAAAGAGAAGTGCTGCCGATTTGATTAAGAGAGAGAGAGAGAGAGAGAGAGAGGGGAAGAAGATATATATTAGGAGTCAGTGGGGGCAAAGTGGAACCGTTGTGTCACTTTCCACCTCATAGAATTGAAGGGCCGGGGAGTTGGTAAGACTTAGCTACGATATCACATGGCCTGACAGTCCAAGTCATGGTTTTCCTGAACAATTCATCCGCACAAAATTAATTAATGCCCAATTGTTTATTTCGTTTCTTTAATATGAGCACCCTCTTTTGGGGGGCCATTGTTGCATGCTTCCCACTAAGCTAGCCTTTCTTACCCATCTTTGATTTCTTAGAGTTTCAATGGAAAGACATTACAATTAACTGATACACACACACGCACAAGATCTTATTTTTACAACGACGAGCTAGGGTTTTATTTATTTTAAACAAAAGTACTTACGTGGACATGTGATCGGCAAAGCAATGAATAAAACAATGCTGAAATTATTGTTGTTTTACTTTATATGGATATGTACTTTGCTGCATAATCCATAATGAATTCTCATTACTGATGTTCATTAGTTCTCAAAGACCGAACGATGCTAGCAAGTCATGTACGTCATGTATGCATATTCCATAATGAATTCTCATTACTGAAGTCGATTATCCAACAACGAATAATGCTAGCAAGTCACGTACATTACTACTTATGAACATATGATTCACCAATAAGGTCATCAAAATAGCCCATTGATCATGTCGTCAATGCACCCACATGTACGGGTAGGGACTATAAGTCGAGGGCAGGGCAATATCTTCTGACCTGAATAGAAGAAGAAGAGTCGGAAGGTTTTAAGGACTTTCAGATTTTTCAAGGCAAGTTTTTTAATAGTATTCTTAATATCAAAATTTTCGGGGCAAGTTTTTAAATAGAATTTTTAGTATCAAATTCTTAGTGGTGCTTAAAATAAAGTAAATAATATTTAAAAATAAAAATAAAAATAAATAAAGAATAAGAGTTTTATTAGGAAATAAAAGAAAAATCCCACCGACAAATCATTATTTTAAGGTAAATAAAAAAATTTAAAATAAACCATTATTATATCAAAATACATCCTTTACTGATATGAAATTCAAAGGGTTTACATATTCTGGAACCCCAAAATTGATTCTGGTTTTTGTTTTCGAAGAATATCTCAGCAAATCAAAGAACTAATCCCATCAAGATCAAACTTGAGACTTGTTTATATATTCAAATCACATAACACATCACTTTAAGATTAAACTTGTTGAATTAGAGAACTCGTCACGTTAAGATTAGACTTGAGACTTGTTTATATATTCGAAGGAAGGGAAGAATAAAGACCCTCACAAATTTGCTTTTTTATCATTGATTAACACTAAAAAATATAAAAATGATTATTAAAATAATAAAAAATTTTAAATAAAATAATTTTATTATATCAATACAAATAAATATAATAAAATTATTAAATTAATAAAAAAAATTATTCATTAACTATAAATAAAATATTAAAAATAAATTTTATAAATTTCACTAACCATATTAGTTATAGATAAAAAATATATATATATATAAAAAAAAACTCCAATCACCAAACTTTGATTGAAGGTGATTCGGACTTCTGGAATTAGGATATGAATCCGACAATCTACAGCATGCATTTTTGTGTCAGGATATGCTAGCTGCTCCTTAGCATGTTTGAATAAAAAATACAATGGTGATTCATGCATGTCTACTTTGCTATCGACATAATTAAGCAGATCCAGTTCATGGCATATAAACACGGGCACGCGCACAAATTAATGCTTCCAAAATCGGCTAATTGGAAAAGATATATAACATGATAGCACAGAGCCTCTGTGATTTTGTATGAATTGACACAATGCTTAACAACGAACTAAAAACATATATAGGAAAATGAAAGCTTGCAGCAGTGATGCATGTCGATAAAGAGAAGATAAGATCATCAAATGAATAATGGACAAGGAAGTTTTTTCAAGTCCTATTCGTGATGTGTTATGTCTTCCACTTTATAAAGAGTTGCTTTCTTCGTTCGATTTGATCATATGAATGTATCTCTAATAACAGTGAAACAGTTTGTTGAATGATGAACTCCATCCATATACATCGATTTTGTCAATCCATACCATGCATCATGCATGCAGATTGAAACATGATAACTAAGAATTAAAGATTAAGACATGAAACGTCTGAATTTTTGAGGATAGTTCTAACTTTGAAGCATATTCCCAACAGCACAGAGTTAAAGCCAAGCTCCATAGCTGCAACTTGGGCGTGTTACTCACTTGCGTTTAAGAGAAAGATTACACTGCATCGCATTGGATTTGCATATCCTTCTTCGCTCTGTTTTCTCCTTTTAGCCGCAGCAAATACTCATTGTTATTGATTACAACAGTTATTAATGATGATTAATACCTTTTCCTTAGCTAGCAAATTTTGGTTAGTTATCCAAACCTAACCAGAAAATGGCTATATTTTAAATTCATAAATAGGCGTACCTGTAAAATATTTTACAGGTGGGCCCAATGTCGGGCCCATTACGTTTCGTAATCTCTTTTTTGACGGGGCTTTTGTTTTTATCAATTTCTTATAAATTCATATAAAATATTAATATTCAAAAATAAAAAACAAATGTTGGAGAAAAAAAGTGTCCTTAGCTTCCAACTCGAACCTCTGTCGTATTAAAAAGCTACTGTACTGTACTGCACTGTATCTGAGTGTCTATGTATAAGCTACTAACAGCTGCAGTCTGTAGTGGCTCTGACTGTAAATATTTAAAGTTATAGGGACTTTTTCGTTACTTTTCTCCCGCCAAGTGGAAAATCCAATAGTGAGAGCTATGATTACAAGTCTCCTGACAAGAACGATCTGCTTAGTACGCGAAGCACAGGATTCCACCTCCGACGAGTAAAATAAAAATTTAACACGGACCACTGAACGATCACGTTGATAATACAGTTGAGCTTTTTCCCCCACCTCCGTTAAAATTTAAAAAATTGTAAAACCTAACCAGAGTCTCCCCTCACCGCCAATACTCAGAAATCAAAAGGTTGACCCGCCCACGCGCTCATGTGCCAGTACTGGAGACTTGATTGGAGCGTGTTACACATGCGTCTTAAATAAATTCATCCTCCACCTCGAGCATGGTTTATCTGATCCCGTTGTTCTGTAAAACCTCATCTTTTGGGCCCTGCTTTGATTTTCACGTCTCGGCGGACAACAGTTACGAAAGCGAGCCACTGTATCGACCTCTATCAAACGATGTCGTTCCACTCATAAAAAAGCTTTAGGCATTTGGTTTTAAAAGAATTTGTGCTTTTGCATTGGAGCCATAAGTTGGGTAGTTCTAATTTAAGCGTACCAAATTAAAAGTCATTAAAAAGGTAAAGAGGAAAATGAATCAAATTCTCTGAACACATGTTTTAATATTATCTTTGTTTCAATCAATTTTGCATACCGAGTGACATCCATTTTTGGGGTGTGCACACATGACACGACAGTAGACAATCTTGGGAGTCTCCTGGCAGATGATCAGTAATAAAGAGAAACTCTGTGGGCAATATAGGAACAAGCAGACACTACTTTTTTTGGCTTTTTCCTTTAATTACAGAAGGTGCAATTATGGGTATGTGGTCAGTTCTGCGAGCGAACGAGAAGCAAATATACAAACGAGCCCAAGAGAAAGCTTTGAGCCTTTGACCGTACAGAACTAGAACAGTACGTGTCACTAGTATTCATGAGCCCAAACTCAAAGTCAACATAATCGAGAGAATGACTGCGACTGTAGCCTGAAATTTGCTTGAAGAGTGAAATGAAAGAGAGCTAAAACCTGAAAGCATGCAGGAGAAAGCTTAAGAGCCTGACTCTAGCAGTTATGATAATAACAACTATTAGAACAGCAACCTCTGACAGGGACTCTAGTGTAATTAAAGAAAAATGTGGGTTGTCAATTTTGCCCCAGTGAAATGAGGGAATGACAGTGGAGTACAGCGAAATGAGGTGACGCAAGGAGAGAGCAATAGGTACAGTGGAAATAAAAATTGAGAGGAAAACAGAGATAGATAGGGACTGGATAGAGAAACGGAGAGGAGCAAGGGCACTCTTTTTGCCTTTTTTATGATGCACGCATACATGGCAGAGCAGAGAAGGGTACAGAGTACTGCTTCCAAACAAGGTTTGTGAAGTAGAAGAACAAGAAGAACCGTAACGAAGAACAACAACATCATCAATATCAACCACAAAGAGTCGTTTTTTATTTTCAAGAGAAAGAAGTGGAGGAAAGTTTTTAGGGAGACGGAAAAATGGAGCTGAGATGGAGTTGAAGATAATATGGAGCTGAAGAGAAAAAGAAAGCACTGGTGGGTCTTAAGAAGAGTGAAGAAGAAAATTATACAATAGTTTTGCTGAAAGGGGGTATGTCTTGTTATTAACTTTGAGTTGAGAGACAAGAGAGATTCATCGCCGTTCATGGCATGCAAGGAAGAACCAGGTTGGCGGGTCCAACAAATCTATTCAGTTGTGTTAACTCATTTTATTCAAATGTTGGTCTTTTCTTGATCTCTCCAAAGATTTATTTAAATTTTACAGCAAATATATTATGAGAGGTATGCCCATGCCCTTTCACTTGCAAGAAAAGGGTGTCTTTGCAATTCAAGATTTCTCTTCGATTTGCTCTCAAGACAAGTGGAAACAAAAACAACTACAGCAGCAAGAAGTGAACAGCAACAGGCTTTTTTCTTCTAACAACAACGAACCAACTTCTGTTCTTCATATGAGAAGAAGCCAAAGCCCACCCACTTCTGCTTCCATTCTTTCCTCCTCACTCAACAACACCAGAAACACTGATAATACGCCAAGAGCCCCACATGAACCGGTGGCACCTTTGGTTAATAGTGAAAGGAGAGACGAGTGGGCAACTGAGCTGCAACCGATTCAAAGCGGGTTAGAGGTGATTACTACTGGAAGTGGAAGATGCGGTTTTGGCATGGAAGATTGGGAGAGCATGTTATCAGAATCGAGTCAGGAACAGTCGGTTTTGAGGTGGATTGCCGGGGATGTGGACGATACGCCGTTTGGGCTAAAGCAACTGTTGCAAAGTGGTGGGAATGGGAATAGTCACAACTGTCTTGTAGATTTTGATGCCAATGCGGGCTGTGGTTTGGGGATTGTTGATCAAGCTTCAAATCTGGAGTCAATTGGTGGCAGTGGCCTTGCATCTGGTAATGTAACTGCTTCAGGTGTTGCTAATTTAGGTACTTTTTCTGGTTCTGGCTTTCTGTCGAATAATAATGGGAATGGCAAGATTGGTTCTTCTTCTGCGTCGGTTAACCACAAGATAGTTTCCGGGGTTGGGTTGAATAGCAGCAGCAACAACAATTGCAATATGCAAAATGCAATTTTTGGTTCAGCAGCAAGTAATAATATGCCTCTTGCTCCATTTTCTTTGCCTACCGGTGTGATTTATCAGCCGTCTCAAAACTTTGTTGAAACTCCAGAAGAGAGGCCACAGATTCTTAATTCTCAGATATTGATGAACGACCATCAGGTACAGTCTCAGCACCATCAAAATCCAAACTTTTTGTTGCCTTTAGGTGCTTATCCTCAGCAGCAAGAACACCATCACAACCACTTGCTTCAGTCACAACCAAAGCGGCACTACTCAATAGGAAGTTTAGACCTTTCCTCACATCATGTCCCAAAGCCACCATTCTCCGATCCGGGCCATGAGTTCTTGCTAAGAAACCGTCATCAACAAATGGGTTTTTCTCAAAATGTACCGTTTCTTCCCCAACATCTTCAAAAGAATTTGATGGTATCAACAAAGCAGAGGGTGTTCGGTCCAGGGAGTGAAGAGATTGCTCGTCAACAACATGCTTTGCTCAACCATCTCTGTGCAGCTGCAGAGTTGGTGGGGAGTGGGAGTTTCTCACACGCGCAAGGGATATTGGCGCGGCTCAATCAACAGCTGTCTCCTGTAGGTAGGCCACTTCAAAGGGCTGCTTTCTACTTCAAAGAGGCTCTGCAGTTACTACTTATGAACAACCCAGTGACCAATCCACCACAACGTAGCCCTACTCCATTCGATGTTATCTTTAAAATGGGAGCTTATAAGGTTTTCTCTGAAGTCTCTCCTCTCATTCAGTTTGTTAACTTTACTTGCAACCAGGCCCTTTTAGAGGCTCTTGATGATGCTGACAGAATTCACATTGTGGACTTCGATATTGGCTTTGGCGCTCAGTGGGCTTCATTTATGCAGGAGCTTCCAATGAGAAGTAATAGGGGTACTCCTTCATTGAAAATCACTGCCTTTGCCTCTCCTTCGACTCACCACCATTTGGAGCTGGGGCTTATGCGTGAGAATCTTACACAGTTTGCTAATGAGATTGGCGTTAGTTTTGAGTTTGATGTTCTTAACTTTGATTCTTTGGATCAAACCTCTTATACACTGCCCCTTCTTAGAACTAGTGAAAATGAGGCCCTTGCTGTGAATTTTCCTATTTGTACTTCTGCAAATCAGCCCTCCGCATTGCCCTCTCTCCTTCGCTTTGTAAAGCAGCTTTCACCCAAAATTTTGGTGTCATCAGATAGAGGATGTGATCGAAGTGACTTACCATTCCCAGAACATATTCTTCATGCCCTCCAATCATATATAAACCTGTTGGAATCACTTGATGCTGTTAATGTGACACCTGACGCTCTGAATAAGATCGAGCGGTTCCTTCTTCAGCCCAGGATTGAAAGTACTGTACTGGGGGGGATCAGAGCCCCTGACAGAATGCCCCTTTGGAAAACACTCTTTGCCTCTGCTGGGTTTTCCCCTGTAACATTCAGTAATTTCACTGAAACTCAGGCAGAATGTGTGGTGAAGAGGACTCCAGTGAGGGGGTTTCATGTTGAGAAGCGCCAGACATCACTTGTGCTTTGTTGGCAGCACCGGGAGCTTATCTCGGCATCAGCTTGGAGGTGCTGAAATGGAAATATTTGGCAAGCCAAGGTTTCTTTTAACAACTCACAGTCTGTTATAAAGGTTCCAACTTGTTCTACCTCAATATTAAGTGAATAAATATGTTGAACTGTGTCGTGCCACCTCTTTTATGCCTTAATCCACGTGAATTGTTGTGCTTGTGGACCCTCTGCTTGTTGTCCATTTACTATGCACAAAGACATGTATTCCCAGAAGTAGAAAACATCTAACTGGAAAGTTTTAGTAGTGTTACATTTTCTGGACATGGATGTTTCACCTGTGGTATTTTTGTGCTTTTGTAATGAGAAGCTGCATTTTCTTCTGGTAAGAGGGGTGATAGTTTGTTGTATACATGACAAACAATGTGAAATTTAATAGAATAGATCTTTCCGGAGATTTCAGTTTATTTTTGAGTGAACTTTGTGCTGCATGTTACTTTGATATTGGAGTTTGATTGCTTACTCCATGCCATGGTAGATTTTCCAGTTCCTGGGTGTTATATAATCATAGAACATGATCTTCCCTTCTTTAGTCTTGATAAATTAACTTGTTTCTGCTTGAAAGTTACATTGGGGTTAGTGATAAGCGTTTGATGATGTAAAGGTTTCATAAGGGAGAATGAAAAGAGAAAATAGGTGCTGAAACAAGGAATCAAGGAGGATGTGTACAAGGTGGAGTGCAGTTGGCTGATAACTGCCACAAGAATCTACCTTGTTTAGCATTTGGTTATCTACAGTAGCAGGCACATTGAAGTTTATAGGTGCAAATGATTTTGGGACAAGCTTCTTTTTATTAAACTGACTCTAAAACAGGTTAACATTTAGCTGTTCCTTAATATATGCCGATTCTCCAGTCTTACAATGGATATTTAGTGTTGAAATCTTCATGGTTTTGTGAAGAGACTGACATTTAAGCTGAATCCAGCATAACTGATCTAATCCTACTCGAGGATAATTTCATAGGTCCTTCTTAACTTCTTTGCTCAATTTAGAGGCATGTCATATCATAGGTTACCATGTTCATTCACACAGCTTGAGCTTTTTATTTTTTTTAAAAAAATTTGGATAATCTCTCTTTGTGGTGCCTCAATTGTCGTATGTTGCTTTCAATTTTATAATGGGTGAGAAAGTTGTGAAAATTGTGAATAATAATCTTATAGTCAAATAATGTAATGGTTACCAGTCCTAGATATTTTTAGTTGAAAAATGATTTTCCACAACCATGGTGCTCTTGTATCTATCTTGTGGATGAATGTGTCTTCTGTGTAATCTTTTGTGGTACTTGGACTATTCTAATAGAGTAGGTTGGTGCTCTCTTTTGTTTCTACAATTAAAGGGATTCATTTCAATGACTCCGTCACTTGCCACTTGATGTTTTATGTAGGTTGTTGCAAATTTGCTATGAATATATGGTTGCCCACAAGTTTAATCCCTCTGAAAATAATTTGTTGCTTGCTATAATGATTTGCCCTCATCAATAAGACACTGCACTCACCGGAAAGAAATGATTTGTTATGGTAGAGTGAGTACAGGTCCATTTCTTATAATTTAGTTGTCAAGAAGTGAGACATCGGTTGTTATAGATGTGTAGTTTTTAGAATGCTTGGTAGTACATAACGAGTTTTTCATCAGTATGTGCCAAGATATACTGCCACCACATCGTCTAAATCTTAACCTAATAATCAGTTTGATGGGAAATGGATCCTTACTATACTGTCCAAGTATTATAATGAATGCTCCATGTTTGATTGAATGTTGGTTTGATATAAAAAGACGGTTCATAAGTTCATTAGATACAGCAAATATCTTATGCAAACTTAGCTGTTTTGTTCGGTTTGTTACTTCCATGATGCTAGTAGCTTCAAATCTGGCTCCTTCTAATCATTTCATTAGTCTAATGATTGCAGTTTTGGTCATTTCCAGATCACTTAGGACAGACTTAGCATTCCTTGTACAAAATTCTAGTTCAAGAAAATGATCTTACGAAGACAACCTTGTATACCATACATGATCTTTGGAGTAGTTCAATGATTTGATTGCGCAAAAAGAAAGATTAATATAGAATTAACAAACTGGCAGACAGACTAATACAGAACAAATACAAAGCCAAAGTGCATGCTGTAACCCTGGAAGACAACAAATGCTAATAAGACGCCCAAAGGTTGACTGTTTTTCGCAATTTCCTTGCGTTGTTTGTCTGTGAGCAATAATACTAGTTAGCATAATTGTTTTGAATGTTACCGAACACACAACGCATCATTCTCGTAATGTCTCCCAAGCAACAAGTACAATACTTTGGTTTAGATTATTGCAACAGCTACCAATGCAATGTTTGTCCGATAGTTCATTGAATTTGCTATTTTTTAAGATTAGTTGTTGGGAAGTCTTCTGATCTACTCACATGGGTCATGTTTGATTCAACCCCTTCCACCTTGAATGAGTACTTTTTGATTTGATACTAATTAATTTATAGTTAATGAGAGATGTTGTGTTGCTTGCATTTGAATGCTACGTGAAAGCCTAAGACAGTCCCTGAAATTCATGTAAGGCTGTGTTAAGCTGCTATATATAATATTCACAAGAACATGCTGGCTGTGGCTTGGTGCACAGCCTGCGACAAAGATTAATCACAGCTTATAGGGTTTCCTTAATTTTTTTTCTTGGTCTTAAAATAACCTTGATGAGCGGTTGGGATTTATTTTAATCAATAAATTAAATAACTATTGCAATAGCTTTTCTTATGATTAATTAATTGATCGATTATTAAAATAAAAGGTGTAATGTATTATTGTTATCTCTGAGCATGAGCTTTTTTCAGATTTTGATTAAAATAATCTCAAATCAAATTCAGGCCATCTTCAGCTTCCATCGCTTTTCTTGTGGCGCCACGTATAAGGGCAAAAAGGGTATTTGGAAGAATTAAATGTGAAAATTAATTGGATTTAATTAAACATGCGAGAGCTCCCAATACGAGTATGAAGAGTTAATATGGCGCAGGTGGTGCGCCAGTGGTCCAGCCCAACTGATGGCATGGGTCTTTGATTTTTGCCATGAGATTTTAATCTTCTTTGTTGGTTGGTACAAAAAAATCAAATCAAATCATGACATCATCTCCCTGCCCCATACCTGCAGACTGCTGAATTGAAAGTGACTAGAGATCTCTTACCCCCTTTAAGGTGTGGCCAAACTGCTTTTGAGTTGTCCAAATCACATACGTCATGCCACGTGTACGGACGCTGAGGCTGGCAGCCAGCCACCTGAATGGAGAAAATTTTGTCAAATACTTTTTCTTGTGCGGTCCCATTACACAATATTTATTTTTATAATAAACAAAATTTATCATCACAAATATAAATAAATTATATTTTTAATTTTTTTTACAATAATAAAAATATCAATTCATTTTTTTTGAATTATTTTACACGTATAATTAACATAATAAAATTATTTAATTAAAAATTTTATTTTATTAATTAAATAATTATTGTAATAAAACCTTTCCCTTAATCACTTCTATCGTAATGATTTGGCGCTTGGTATTGGTAACAACAAGACACGTGTCTTTCACTCATAATTTGCTCAAGAAGGGGGTTCCCATTTATTTGTCCTCCAAATGTTGTACAGCAAATGACAACCAGTTCACAACACGCACGCTGCATTTGACAAACCAAACGTCTCGTTGAACAACACAACACAACAGGTAAGCAACAAGTATCATATCATTTCTGTAGTTTTACTACGAGTATCATCGCATGGCATGGAGGACAACTTGTTGTAACATAGCACCTGCAGCGTACGAAGAACTGGAGCTCTATCCCACATTAGCCAGCAAGCTAATAACTTTCCAATTTCATATTACCTGTAAAATTTTATCTGCAAGTTTCCTGTAATATTAAATTTTTTCTACGAATACATATATAAATTTGAAGATAGTTGTTCCAAATATTGCCCGTCGTCATTCCGAATTACAGGTTTGTGTTTGGTATTGCAAAATTACAAAAGTAAACAGTTGCCAATAATGAAAGTGAAGGGATTCATTCTAAAATCCAGATGTTAGGCATGCAATTGTTTGTTATATACTGGAGATCATTCCAATTGATCCCGAACCCTCCTCCCTAGACAGATGGAGATCAAATTAATTGTGGACACAGCACTTGAAGCTCCAAGTTCTCCATGGAAAATATGTTGTATTAAATGAAAAATGAAAAGAAGAAGAGGAAGAAGAATCAATTTTTTTTGTAAACTAAGCGGGAAAGTGGTTTTCATATAAAGAAGCCTCCTAGCTCTGGGAGTGAGGATTTTTAAAAGTTCCATCTTTTACTTGAGTAGGGTTTGATTGGTGACCCATGCATTCACCGTGCCTTTGTGCTGTATATCACCTTTAATACACAGAGCAAGGCAATGGTGAATGGATGGGTCACCAATCAACCCTACTTCTACTTACCAAACGATCTCTTTTTAACTTTTTTCTTTCCACCAACCAACAAACACATGCATAGATTTGCATGTATATGATCAAGTCCCTACCAATAACAAAACCCTACTTCTACCACTGTATGTATATTGTCAAATTAGTCGAAAAGATATGGATATGAAACCAAACCAAACAAGTGATCATACAACAAAAATGGTGATCAAACCAATAAGAACAGAAGCATGACCAACCCATGTGCACATTCGAAGCAAATGGCAATAGTTGAAATTGACAATTTGGCCGGTAAACAAGTGGGGTAGTAAAGCTAGGGTTGTCTTCATACAACCTTTCTAGCTTCGGCTTTTATAGATGCTTTTTCCAATCCATTCTTTTTAGAGTTTCCTCTCTTAGTGAGCGCGCTTTATCCCTAAATTGGTTTTAATAGAACAAATTATCTTGAACAAAAATAAAAAGTTAAGCACTCGTGTATGGCAAAAAAGCCATTAAAATCATGTAGGCCAGGCAGCCAGCCAGCCAGCCAACCCACGTCCCCAATATTTAACACAAATTAATTATTAATTAGTATCACACTGAATTCTGAAAAGCAAACTTATAACTTTGCATTTTATTATTTAATTATATAATTGAAAAAACATATGCCAATTTGATTTATAAACTATTCACTTGCTAAGCCCTCAAACCAAAAACCATACATTCCTTAATTAGTTCTAGTGTTTGTTCATCTGCGAACGCTGCTTCTTTAAGGGCTAATTGAGACATTGAGTAAATATCTGTTCGGCCCCTAAACCCAAGAGCTTCTACTTTTCAGTGCCCCAAAAGCAGAATGGCAGGCCATCCCCTGAATCGTAAACAGAGCCTATCTGCGGCCCAGGCTCAGCTCAAAGGTTCCATGTGAGATTTAGAAAATGTACAGACAACAATTAATATTAGATTTCTCCGCAGTACTTGGAAGTTGTAGAAAGATTTCACTGTCTGGTTTTTATCGTATGCTACCCACGAGATTTGTAATAATTTTAAAACATACATTTACCACACTTACCCTATTTTTATAAATAAAATCTAATTTATTCATTCTTATTTAATATATATATATATATGATTATGATTAAAATATAATTTTATTTATTTTAAAAAATATATCTAACAAATATTAAAAAATAAATGCATGTGTAAATTAAAATTTTATTTATAAATAATAAATTAATTAATAATATATTTATTTTTAATTAATATTTCATGATTATATTTTTTAGAAAATATTTATTAAAAAAATAAAATTATTATAAATTTTAAAAAGAGATTTTTGATAAAATTCTATACATGCGGTACCTTGGGAGTTAAACATGACTGAACAAAACAACAATGAATGAAAATACATGGAGATGATAGATGCAGTTAGTTCAATTTGACTGAACAAAACAACAATAAACTTTAAAAGTCCAGTTACCAAGCAAGTTCTAACTTGTTGAATTCAACAACGTCAAGATGAATTAAATTTAAATGTATTGACAAAACAAAAGTTACACAGAACCTGGAATCTAACTTGAATTAATCGTCCCGGTCAGTCATTTTGGGTTTGCGATAATTTTCTTCGATGTGTTTGGCCATCAACAAGCCAGTGTCGGCCAGCTTCCTAATATTAGGCACGTTGTAGTTCTGAGCCACGAAGACGCCGAAAGCTGCGCCGGCCATGAAGGAGAAGCAGCTCCTGATAATACCCATTTTTGGTTGATGGCGGAGTGAGTTAAGTTTGAGCCGACAATTTTATAAGGAGGTTTTGTTTGTTGAATTACGGTTTCATTTCTTGTTGCCCAAGGCCAAGCAAGAGTCTTGATTGTGTTGTTGACTGTCTCCCGCTCTCGCAAGCTTGGGCTTCAAGGTTAAGGAATCAACTGTTGGTCAATCAATTTATCGTGGGTCCCCATTAGGCTTGTTTGTTCGCGAATCTGATTGGTTAGTTCCAACAGCGAAGCAAGTAAAGTACAAATTCATCATCATCACTAACCTAGCAATTAATGAATGATCAAAAACATTTTTCATTTTAACACAATAATCTGCCATAGACGAAGGAAGAACCTTCTTTCTTACTATAGAGTTGATAAAAAGGATTAAATTAGGTCCGCAAATTTTTAGTCTTTAACTTAAATCTTAATGTTAATTAATAAAATATAAGGACTACGAGTCTAAATCTATCTTTCAACCAAGTCCGACGCTTTTTAACACTTGGGTACTTGGTTTGGCAATTGTGCAACAGTTAGTTTGGCTTATGTACAATCACTAAACCAAGCAAGCCTTTGTTAGTGTATAATCAAGTGCAGCACACAAGAAGTGCAGCACACAAGCTGATGAAGATCAAGTAGAGTAGACACAAGGTGATGAAGCACACGAGCAGAGTTACAGGATATACAAACAGAATAACTGAGCAAGTGAGCTGGATTGCAGAGTGCACGTGTGAAGTTGTTAGGCTTAGATAGAGTTAGTTAGAGTTGGTTAGTCAATTTTTGAGCGTGTTTATTTTCTGTATAAATACAGACTTCATTCATTTGTATAGGCAACGGATTGTTCTGAATAAACACAGGATTACAAAGTTTAGCAAATTCTAACTTGGTATCAGAGCTATCGATCATGGCCAATACCAATCTGTCAATCCAAACTTCTTCCGTTAACGCGTCTTTCTCCTTTGTCATTCCTATCAAGCTTGATGGTACAAACTTCCTAGCATGGAGATCACAAATTTTACCATTTATCAGAGGAAATGGACTGGAGAAGTTCATAATCGAAGATCAACGACAACCAACGCAATTTCGATCTAAAGCTGATGAAGATCAAGAAATCGAAAATCCTGACTATACGATCTGGAGAAGACAAGATCAACTCTTACTTGGCTGGCTGCTGTCGTCAATGACTGAATCTGTGCTTGGCCTTGTGATTGGATGCAAGACTTCTTCGGAGGTATGGAAAGCTTTATCAAAACAATTTGGCTCTCAATCAAAGGCACAAACACTTCAACGACGATTTCAAATCCAATCAACTAAAAAGGAAGGATTAACCATGGCTGAATATTTTGTTAAAATGAAGAACATTGCAGATCATTTATCTGCTACTGGAGCACCTTTAAGTGATGAAGATTTCATCCTATACCTACTAAGTGGTCTAGGTTCTGAATATGATCCTGTGGTTGTTAATATTACCACTCGAACTGATACACCTAGTGTTTATGATGTATATTCTATTCTACTAACTCATGAATGTAGAATTCAGCAACTTAATATGCATTGTGCTTCTATTACTCAAGGAAATTTTTCTGCGAATTATTCTCAAGCTAAGAGTTCTGCTAAGAAGATCACAGGACAGCAAGGATTTAACTTTAGTAACAATTTTCCTGCTGGTAAAGGAAGAGGAAATCAAGGTGGTCGAAGCTGGTTTGCTGGAAGAGGAAGTTCAAAACCTATGTGTCAGATCTGTAATAAGATTGGACACACTGCCAATATTTGTTTTCATCGTTTTAATAAAGATTTTGTTGCTCAGGCACCAGGTTCTTTACAGCAGCAAGTTCATACACAAAGTCAGAGCAAGGAAGCATTCCAATCAAATAAGGAAGCTTATGTTGGTAACATTGAAGATACTAATTGTGCAGATGAAGGCTGGTACTTAGACAGTGGGGCTACTCATCATTTAACTAATAATTTCAACAATTTGTCAATCCAAGGTAAATTCTCTGGATCTGATAAACTAATTGTTGGTAATGGTGCTAGTTTGGACATTACACATGTTGGATATGCTGTTTTGTGCTTTAAATCATCAGCAAGAGCAGTGAAAAATCAATCTTCAATTTATTTGAATGATATTCTATGTGTTCCGCAAATAAAGAAGAATCTAATAAGCATTTCAAGGCTGACATCTGACAACAATATAATTGTTGAATTTTCTAATGATCAATGTTTCATTAAGGACAAGAAGCTAAGGACAGTGCTACTGAAGGGAGTGGCTTCAAAAGGGCTCTATAAGCTTCTTCTTAACTCGACACTTCAGGCTATCAGGCACACTATTCTGCACTCAATTCTGTACCTCTAACTCCTATCTCAATGCTTTCCTCTTTGTATTTTTCTTCCAATAAGACAAAAGGCTTAGCAAATGGTGATTTGGTTGGACATAATCAGTTTTTTGCTGGTTCTACAGAACTGAAGAATGCTACTATTGATATACTTCATAAGAGGTTTGGTCATCCAAACTCAAGAGCTCTAAAGCTCATTTTGGAGACTTGTAATCAGTCTTTTCAAACCAATAAAAATGATATTCCACAATTTTGTGATGCATGTCAATATGGGAAGAGTCATAAACAGCATTTTGGTAGCATAAGTATAAAAAGTTCATCTCCTCTACAATTGTTGTATCTTGATCTCTGGGGACCCTCTTCTATTCTGTCATTTGAAGGTTTTAGATATTATCTCTGCATAGTAGATGATTTTAGTCGGTATAGCTGGATTTTTCCTTTGAAATTAAAGTCAGAAACATCTCAAGTGTTCAAGCATTTTAAGAGTCTTGTTGAAAAGCAATTTGATTGTTCTATAAAAGCAATCCAAACTGATGCAGGGGGGTGAATTCTTAAAGCTGTCTGATTTTCTAAGAGACAATGGTATTCAACATAGATTATCATGTCCTTACACACATCATCAAAACGGCGTAGTGGAAAGAAAACATAGAACTATTGCAGACATGGGGCTCACACTACTAGCTCAAGCTTCTCTTCCTTTCGTTTTTTGGTGGCATTCATTTCACACCTCAGTATTTCTTATTAATAGAATTCCTTCTCCAGTATTAAATCATGTCTCACCTTATGAGAAACTGTTTCATACCTCCCCAGACTACACTGAGATGAGAATTTTTGGCTGTGCATGTTTTCCATGTCTTCGAGACTATCAACAACACAAACTAGAATTTCATTCTGCCATGTGTACCTTCATTGGTTATAGTCCTTCTCATAAAGGGTACAGATGTTTGCATCCTTCTGGGAAAGTTTATATAGCAAGGCATGTTATTTTCAATGAGACTTTCTTTCCTTATAGTTCTGCTTCCTCAACAACATCAAATAAAGTCTCTTCTGCTTCAGCTGTATCTGCTGTGCCACAAGTTTCTGCCTTCACACCCGTAAATACTTCAATTTGTTCTTCTTCAGCTACACTTCCTTCTACATCTTCTCAGGCATCCTCATCTCATCCTGAACCTATTTACTCTGCCCCAACCTCATCTCAACAATCTGAATCTTCTTTGCATCAAGTCAACATACATCCTATGATCACAAGATCCAAAAATGGTATCTACAAGCCTAAAGCCTATCTAACAGATCAAGTCTCTGCAGAGCCAAAAAGTGCTACAGATGCCTTACAACTTCCAGTTTGGAAAGCAGCTATGCAGGAAGAGTTTGATGCTCTTCAAAGGAATAGAACATGGGATCTTGTGCCTTATTCTTCTGCATTGAAATTAATTGGAAGTAAGTGGGTATTTCGAATTAAACACAATTCTGATGGTTCAGTTTCTAAGTATAAAGCTAGGCTGGTTGCAAAGGGTTTCCACCAAACTTCAGGTTTTGACTTCTTTGACACCTTTAGTCCTGTTGTTAAGGCTTCAACAGTGAGGGTTGTCATCAGTCTTGCAGTTACTCATGCTTGGTGCATTAGACAAATAGATATTAATAATGCTTTTCTTAATGGGAATTTATCTGAGGTTGTCTATATGGAGCAACCAGAAGGCTTCATTGATTCTCAATTTCCAACTCATCTCTGCAAATTGAATAAAGCTCTTTATGGTCTCAAACAGGCACCTAGGGCCTGGTACACAAAATTCAGGTCTACCTTACAGCAATGGGGTTTTCTTAACTCAGTTGCAGATTCTTCTTTGTTCATCAAATACATCTCTACTGAAGTTCTGTTAGTTTTAATTTATGTGGATGATATTTTGGTTGTCTGTTCTAACAATGCAATGGCTGAAGCTTTTATCCTTCAACTTAATAATACATTTGCATTAAAAGATCTTGGTTCTTTTGGCTTCTTTCTTGGCATAGAAGTAAATCTCAATGCTGGTTGTATTCATTTGTCTCAAACTAGTTATATTCAACAGCTTTTATGTAGAGCCAACATGGTTAATTCCAAGGGATGTCTAACACCAATGTCTTCTGGAACAAAGCTGACTAAAGATGATGGAAATCCTTTCATGGATGTATCTTTCTATCGGAGCATTATTGGAGGTCTTCAATATGTGACTTTGACAAGACCTGAGATCTCCTTTGCTGTTAATAAGCTTAGTCAATATCTGGCTTCACCCACCGTTAAACATTGGCAAGCATGTAAGAGACTACTCAGATACCTGCAAGCTACTCCTTCTTATGGTCTTCAATTCACTCCTGGAGTTAGCCATAACCTTGTTGCCTTTTCAGACTCTGATTGGGCTTGTGATCTAAATGATCGAAAATCCATTGGTGGCTATGCTGTTTTCTTTGCTGGAAACTTGGTGTCCTAGTCCTCTAAGAAACAAAGTGTTGTTTCCAGGTCAAGTACTGAGTCTGAGTATAGGGCTTTGGCAGCAACCTCTTCTGAAATTTCTTGGGTAATGTCTTTACTTGATGAGCTTCATATCAGGATCTCTGCAACTCCCATTATCTGGTGTGATAACCAAAGTGCAGCATCCTTAGCTAAAAATCCTGTTTTTCATGCTCGCACTAAGCACATTGAACTTGATATTCATTATATTAGAAACAAAGTTCTTCAAAATCAGCTGGAAGTCAGATATGTTCCTTCTGATCAACAAGTTGCTGATATTTTCACAAAACCATTGACTTACTCTCAATTTTCTTATTTTCGAACCAAGCTTAAAGTTCTGTCTCCTTGTTCCAGTACTTTAGCTTGAGGGGGGATGTTAGTGTATAATCAAGTGCAGCACACAAGAAGTGCAGCACACAAGCTGATGAAGATCAAGTAGAGTAGACACAAGGTGATTAAGCACACGAGTAGAGTTACAAGATATACAAACAGAATAACTGAGTAAGTGAGCTGGATTGCAGAGTGCACGTGTGAAGTTGTTAGGCTTAGATAGAGTTGGTTAGTCAATTTTTGAGCGTGTTTATTTTCTGTATAAATACAGACTTCATTCATTTGTATAGGCAACGGATTGTTCTGAATAAACACAGGATTACAAAGTTTAGCAAATTCTAACTGCCTTGAAGTTTGGCAAAAGCTTCTTGTACTAGCTTAAAGAGCCTCATGGGTTATTCTAAGCAACATTTAAGAGAGATGAAAGTAGATTATATTGTTATGAAATTGGTTCCAAGCTTACTGCATTATAGGGTTGAAGTACATCAAATCAATCACCTATATATATTTGTAGTATAGGAAAGGTCATGCATCCCCTAGATGAAGGACCAAAATTGCACCTCCCATTCTATTTTGGGATTGAACCTTATTTTTCATCTTGGAGGGTTGAGATATCTCCTATATATGCACAAGCTTGGGCCATTTGAGGACAAGCCTAGGACTTATCCTGCTTTCCATGTCCTTTACTTTGGGCTTGCCAAGCTGGTGCTCAATTACAGGCTATTACTGATTGGAAATTGAATTCCAACAATTGAGAATGAGTGAAAATTGAGTGGCATGGGCATAAAATTGGCTATATCTCCAGTAAATAAGAGGTTGTATTTTCTTTTTTCTTCATTTTTTGCTCCTCAAAATCCCAAATCATCTCAAAGCTTCTGGATTTCTTCCAAAGCATCATATTTAATTCTTGCAATTGTACTATTTTTGTATTTGAAGAAAAGTTGTAATTCTAATTCTTTTAATCAATTTTTCTATCATTGTTCGTAATTTTTTTCCCCAATTGATTTAAGAATTTTTCACATAAATTTTTATGTTTATTTTCATTGTGATTATATGATAAAGCAAAATTATGTAATTATTACACGAGGTTAACAGCCACCGTTAGGAGAACAAGTATACTTCTAAGAACAATTTTGTGTGTTCGAGCAGTACTTTTGGGTTCAACTATTAGCCGCCCATGAAGTAGTTGAAGTTTGAACTGCTGACCTTGTCACCGGGGCTCCCGATCGTGACCCTGATCCAGCAAAGCAGAGTAGATTCAGATAATGTCTGCTAGTTTTGTCAGCTAATTAATAAATTGGAGTTGTTTTCTACAGGTTGGCGGTCCTTTTCAATGTTCATGGATAAGCTTAACTACAAAGTCTTCCAGGTATTCTGTTTTCCCTTCTATAGAATTCGAGAATTAATTTGTCCATACCCATACGCCCATTGAAATTTCATAGACAAAACTAAGCATTTCTTTGGTCGAATAATGAACAACTTTGATTCCCATCTAAATTGTCTTTCAATATAAAAATGGCTTAACGTGAAGCCCACAATCACATACATCGATAGGTTTTGGTGCCCGTAACATGCCGATTCTTCAGCCTAACAATCATTGAAGAACATAATTTACAATCCTTAGTGAAAAGTTAGAAACTGGAGACTGCAAACCGATTAACATTTGAATTATTCAGAGTGAGAGAGCTGACAAGCTGCAATTTTGAATTTATGTTTCTCTGTATAGTTGAGTTGATTATGTAAGACTTTGGTTGAGTATGCGTGAGGAGAAGTACAAGCTATACCCTGACCATTTGTTATAGAGAAGACGAGGACACAGCTCTGCTACATTGCATACAATTCTACAATTACAATGGTGACGCTAACCGAGCAATCTCTCTTACATTCTGCGAATCTGACTCTTCCTTCGGTAGGTTTATTCTGATCAAAGTTCATATACATGTTCATAGTATTCCAAACTTTTTCAAGTTCAGTTACGTAGTTTCCTTTATTTTATGGTTGAACTTTTCAGTATCAGGAGATAGTCATGACTGCAAACATGGGGTGTGCTCAATGTCAGCGACGAGTTTCCCAGATCGTTTCAAAGATGAATGGTAAGGAATTCAATCCCTGTTGTATTAGTGGTAGAATGTTCAGCTCTTTCAATCAAACAGTTGACAATCCCAAAATTGTGATGCACGTTTCAAATCCAAAAGTATGGTACTGAATCTCCTAATTTCAGGAATAACGGAGTATACGATGGATGTACCCAGCAAACAAGTGACCGTAAAGGGGGATTTTGGAGTTAATAAGAAAGTGAAAGATTAAGTATAAACCTGCCTGATTTCTTCTTCGTTCACCAATGCAAAGTCCATGTACATCATCAGACTTCAAACACTTGGTTAATGATATTCAAAACGGAGAAGAAATTCCAAGCACTGGTCATTCTTCTTTTTTCTATGCAATAGAGAGTGCAAGCACTGCATACAAATTGCTTCAATGGGTGCAAGTAACATGTTTCAAGATTCAAATGTTTCTCAAATCTTGTGCTAAATATGATAATTCAAAATCACAAATATAATTCACAATCTAGTGCTAAATGTAATTTTTTTTTATTTTATAAATTTAGTTAAAATATCATTTAAATTATTAATTATTTAAAAGTTAATAATATCAAATATTATCTTATCCAATTTAAAGCACCTGCACCCTTGCATTATACTTGCACGACAAAACCTCATATCACTCAACTTTGACCTGAGACACATCCTTCCTCTCTTCCTCTTTCACTTTAAGCACCAACACACCGTTCTTCATCTCAGCTTTGATCTCGTCTACTTTATACAAATTCCAAGGAAGATCGATCCTGCTGGGGTACCTACCTTATCTTTCCAGAACTCTCCTCATCGTCTTCACCGGATTCTTCCTCATCTTCTCCTTTGATTATCAAGAGTGTTTTGTTGAACCGAAATCTTGACGTCGTCTTCACCAAGTCCAGGCATGTCCTTTCGCAGCATAAGCGTGTTGTCATCTTCCTTCACGTCCCAGCCTCTGCGTGAAGGTGAGCCCATGCCACCAGACAAAAGTGGATTGTCCATGAATTGGTCCATTAAGTTCAGCACCTGGCTCAGGCTCCTTGGCGGTGAAAAGGGGTCAAACACATCTGCAATACAAACACGAGCATCAAAATTTAACAGAGAATTCATGACTGGGGATACACACATATACGACATTTATAAACAAATTAAATGCAATTAAAAATGTAATTACAAGTTCGATAGCATGGGCTCTGCGTTTTGTCATCCAAGTATAACTGATAATCTAGCATTTATAAAGAAATGCAAAACTATCACGCATTAATCAAAGTCAAGTTTAAGTTACAAAATTAAACATTTTCAACTTGTGGTAGTTAGGAGAGTAAAAAGACCACGAACATAAAGACAAACAATTTATTAGAAAGAAAATAGTCGTAGAGCAGTTACCGGATAAGAAGCTGGGGGAACTCTCACGTCGGCGAGAGACAGAAGTTACGATTGTTATCACCATAGTTAGTAACGTCAGAGTTGGTGTTGAAGGAGCGAGAGGCAGAAGCAGGGCAGATGAGCTTACTGAAGAGCTTAGAGGTGGTTGCCCCGCTCAGTGCCATATTCTTTGTAGGGTTCTTCATTTTAATTATTATTTTTATTTTCGCTTTGTTTTCTGTGATGGGCGTAACAGTTTGAGAAGACAATCCAGGAGAAGTCCTCTTACCAGATTAGAAAAATATTATTTAATTAATAAAAAAATTATTCATCTAAAAAAAATTAAAATAATAATAATTTTAAGCAAGATAAAAAAATAAAAAATAAAAATTAGATTATAGTTTTTTTTCTCCCACATTTTTTTCCATCTTTGGCAAATATACTTTACCGATGGCTAGCCACAACCATCCTATTTCGCTTTACGACTCGTAATCAGACAGATTTTAAATAATTAAATTGTTTTAGAAGATAAAGAACAACACCAATGTCCACACACTGTTCATTTCAAGGCGAGTCAACTAGATAAAGTGAAAAACATGAATAACACAAGTCAAAGGAGTAGAAAACTTTGTTTTCCAGCAAAACTGAGATGTAGATTTATTTAAGTGCCATTACTGGACTAGTCTCTCTCGTGCTGAACCACAAATGAAATATCGTCTTTTAAGTTACAAAAGAATGCGTGTCAACAAAAGCACTAGTCACCACATAAAGACAGTAAACTTCCATCAACTAAAGACCCATAACCCACCTAAACAAGTCCCTAATTCCACAATATCTAACTACTAAAGAAACCATTCTCTGCTCCTCCTTTTCCCCCTTCCATCACCTTCTTTGATCAGAGTGCAAAAGAGAATTGAGAGGAATATTTTAACAAAACTATGTAGCCGAAATCAGCCTATGATTTCTTCATGATGTACCCCAAAACTATGCCAAGCCAGCCAACCAAAATGACAAAAATGAATGATACACCGGCACGGTTTTTGCTGCTTTGACGCCTCAGGAGTTCCTACACATTATAATTTCATCAGATAAGCAATTGCCATTGTTCAGATTTCTTGCCAAGAAGATCATCACATTGTGTTTCCAGAACTACAACTGGGTTGTTTTCAACAGCATTATTGGGTTTCTTTTCAATAACATCCAGAATTTCGTACACTAGTTCCCTCTCCCCAAAAATATAATAGAAAATGAAGGCATCCCATGTAGCAAAAAATTTAAGTTTATGTAAAAGACGGCTGTACTTTAAAACATCCCAAAATCTTTTGCATGCAGAATAGAGAAGGCTCAAATGGAAATAAAACCAACCCTGCCCACCCCCACCACCACCAACCAAAAATTTAAAGAAATAACAAAAAAGAGCTCATAATGCTCACCAGTTCCTGACGAAGCTTGCTATTTTGTTGAATTGCATTATTTTTTTCCTCTGTCAACTTTGAGATAAGAGTTCTTGCCTGCAAGATCAGATACTTGAATAAGACATAGATGTGCATAACACTTCATGCTACAGAAACTAGCACGGTAATAGCAAGTAAATGAAAGCAATTTAGGAACAAAAAGAAAATAAAGATTCTCCCCAGTTAACACAGAAAGAAAGATCTGCTGCACAAGTGTTGCAAAGACACAGGAGTCAGCATTAAGCAACACAACTCAAGTTGAAGAGATAGCATCTGCCATACCAGTGGTAGTGAAGCTACTGGAATGAGCAATTGAGTGCACAAAAGAAAACCCCAGTGCAGAATGCATAATAATTTTGACTATCATTACACACATAAAAAGGAAAATGGAAAGAAATAGATGATGAAGCCAAACTTTGTCTGATAACAGGCACTGCAACTAGCACTGTTTTGGCATCAGAAGATAATGAGTTTTCTAGTTGGCTATCCACCAACTATGATACATCAATTCTAGCCACAAAAAATCTGTGCAAACAAAATTTTTCAACACGTCTTACAACACAGACCAAACCACAACTTTGAAGACCCAAGGCTCATTCAGATATCCCAAATACATTAATAAGCTTAGGCAGATCTTATCACCGGCATATGATTTTTAGTCCAACACTTAAGGTCATTTACTTGTAATAAATCCATCTATTGGTGCAGTATATGGCTATTGGTAGCAATGTGAAGGGAAAACAGATACCTGATCTGGTAAATACACACATCAAACTATCTTAGAAGGAAAAATGATACATAACCAAAATAATTTACCATGATGTGGGCACGGACAAAGATGAATTTTTAACTTTACCTCCATGGTTTTGTCTTGAGGTTCAAACCGCTCGGTTAATGCTTTTGCAGCCTGTTTTCACCAGGAAAAAGTATGCTATCAACCATCCTCCATAATAACAAACAAACTTTAAAAGACAGTATATAAAAAAGAGAATTCAAGCACTCACGGCAGCAAACTCAGCACCATTCACATGTCCATTGTCTGACACAGAACCCCGAGGTGAAGACCCTTCTTCCGACCCTTCTGGAACAGGAGATGGTGGTCGCGGAGGAGAAACATAAATCACTCTCAATTTACACTCTTCAACCACATGTCCTGCCTCCTTATTGAACTACAGAACCACACTTCCACGTATTATAAACTTCAAAACACAAACCTCAGAAACTCGTATAAACAGTAATATCAACTAAAATAACTACCATTTCTGCATTGATATCCTTGGCAGTTGCACCATCATTGGTTTTTACACTCTGAAGCAGAAACTTATCCTTGCATTGCATGTCAGCAGGTGCCTCTTTTTGCGCTTGCATGGTAACTAAATCAAGATCAAGCATTCACAAATTATCAACTACTACTGAAATCACAAAACTAATAACTATGTAAACAAAAGATATGCACCTATAATGTCACATGTTGACCGAGGCAAGACAATCCCGGTGTTTGGACGCACACAATACTTCTTCGGATTTGTTGTTTTCACCTGAACATAATCAACTACCAACTTAGTGAACCCCATCTACATCTTAATTTGACTGCCCGTTTGGTCCAGAAAAAATAATGAAGAAAAATGAAAAATATCTAAACCAATATTTGAATTAAATATACGATCTCACATTCAGTATTATTTTAATTAACGAGAAGCGACAATTCACCCAATTACAGCCATATCAAATATATATTACTTCATAAAATAGCGACATGTGAGTTTAGCAATTTATATTTTCAATGCCCTGACATTTTCCCAGGATCCAAACAGGAAATCAGATTGCATCGAACAATAAATATTCCAAATTCATACTTCGCAACAGAACAGAATAGAAATTGAAAACTCAGTAGAGAAATCGACGAATCATACCTTGAAAGCAACATAATTATCGGTTCTATTCCATAATTGAAGAGAACAAGAGATCTGCTTCTTCAGTTCAACTAATAATGACAACACAAAAAGTAACATTCAAAATTTAAAAAAAATAACAATAATAAAACCCTAATAAACAAAAACAGATCCAGAGACAAAACATACAGGGAAATTTTAGCTCCAACGGCTCGATGCTAAGAAGCTCTGCTGTACTCATATTTAAAAACTTATTTGTGCGGCGAGTAAAGATCCGGAAAAGCGCGAGAGCGGGTGAATCTGTTTTTATTGTTAACGAATAAGTGTTTGAAAAAAAAATTGGGCAAGGTGATCGAGGAAATGGGTATGATAAGAGTACGGGGACTTGCAGAAATAATTTATGGCAATAGATTACATAGATAGATAATGATTTCAACCCTCCCGTGTTGAGAAAATATTATTGGTGTTTGTTCTTGTTCTTGGTTTCGATGGCTTTAATGGAGAAAGATCAGTGAACGTTGAAGGAAATCACTCCCCTAAATAAATGCTTCACACTCGCTGTTCTTTTGGCCTATGCTTCGTTGTATAATTATTATTAATTATTTAATTAATCGTTTAACAAACTTAAAGTAATATATGTCGTCCAAAGAAATACTGAAATTAATTGGTTGGCCACGTGAATGGCAAAGAGCTTCAATTCATTTTATTATTATGGACAAAAGTCAAATAATTGTAGTTAGTGGGTGGATAATCAAACGATCCTTGTTTCGTATTGGAAAATGAATTAACACACGAGTCAACAATGGAGGGAATTAATGAAATAGGTTGAGATAGTTACGCTCCTTTGCTCACCAAACATGAAAGCAGCGCTAGTGCATTACCCAAAATATGCAGAGAAAATGTCAAATCATTTCAGCTCCTACCAACCTTCTTTGGGACCAACTTGATTGATGGAAACATATAATGCAAGACACATGATAATCGACTTCCCATTGTTTTCTCTTCCTTTTCAAGCCAATAATAAAAAGTTGGAACTCAATTGTTTTCATACATTTGTCAGCCGTTCACCGTCTCTGGCAGCAAAAGCATTACCCAGAAGTTCATTGCAACTTTGCATTACCATGCATTTGGCAGAAATGAAACTTTAGCATGAATATTGATAGTGATTTCAGATCACACTTGCCCACCAATGATATTAGTTTAAGCTTTCAGACCTTCAATATGCTGAGCAAGTCCTTTCAAGACCTGAGAGGGGGAAAAAGGGAGAAGGAAAAAGACTGAATGGAATCATCTGACAGCGAATGTGAGCAACTAGTTATAAACATAAATAAATATATTGACTCACAATTTTTGTGTCCTCAAGTGCAGCTTCCAGTGCCTCAATTTTCTGTGATGCAAAAATCATCAACATAATTTTGCATTAGGTTTTATACTGTTAGAAAAAGAGGATCAGATGTAACTGCAACTGACCATCTTGGCATCTTTAAGTGCAGCTTCCAGTGCCAGGATCTTTTCCAATGCAAAATTATTCATGGACGATGTTTCTCCATTTTGTGAATCCTCTTGGTCTTGGACATTGTCCTGCATTATGTTAGAAAAACAAGCAGAAATAGAAAATTTAATCAAGTTCATGATTATGAGAATCATTCCTCTCCTTTTCTTTGACAGATCACACCAACAATATTCAAGAAATTAACAAATTCATATGCACTCAGCTTACATCCATTCATTGGATATACAATACAACCAATAACTAACAATGAAACATTAAACATTTGATATGCTAGCTTGTCTAGTTATGCTAAGTAATTTTAATGTCAAATGTAGCCACTTATTCTGAAAACCATTGAGTTTTTCTCCAAACAAAGGATAAGTGGTGTGTTGCATTATCGGAGAAATTCAAACACACCAAGTATAGTATCAGGTGACAACTTCTAAGTCCTGAAATATAAAATATCATCAGGGGAAGCTTTTAAGACATTGAGCAGCGTATGTAAAGCTGCTCAGAAGAGTCGTTACTGCCTCAATTTCCACAGACAGAAAACCTGGTGTCCTGTTGATGACCTCAACTCTTGTTGAAATGCAATATTACAATAAGGAGAGATTGATAAGATGTTCATGGTATAACTGTCCACTCAGCATCCTTTTTCATGAACTAAGGGGCCTAAAAAATGTACGAGGCATAATATATTTATAACATAAGGCAGAAAATTTTGATAGTTAGTTGATTTGGGGTAAATGACGTTTCTCGGTTTCTCACCATGCTGGATGGCAAAACATCTTGAGACGGCTCACCTTCATTTCCTCCAAAAGTATCCATCTCCTCTGTAGGAGAAACTATCTGGAAGACATAAGTGAAAAATCAATCTCAACCAAGATGACACAGTAAAGTGAACATGTTAGACATTATTCGATTCAATTCTATGGATCTGGCATCCATGATAACAAGTCAATAATTAATAATCCTTAATGAACTGGGCAATTGACCTGAAGAATTTCTTTAATTTCAGGATTATTCCAGGGCCCTTTGTCGCTGAGCAGGCAACCACCATAATCCGAACATGTACAATTTCCACCCAGAAAACTTGGCAAATTACTGCAGAATGGAATAATAATCTTTAGTAAGCCCAATACGTTCAAGGCTCTGGGAAAAAATATGAATGGATGAGCAACATGTAGTAATCCATTCATGCAAGCTTACAGATTTGTGCTGACTTTTTACCTTGGATCAATAACTTCAAGCAGGTCACTGAGGTAATTGTAGCCGAGCACCTAAAATAATAATAAACTCAGAAGTTCAAAATAAACAATTTGAGAAGAAACCACTACATATAGTTATACTCATATAGTACAACAATCCCACCAAACATGAAATTCAACAGCATTAGTAAGAATTTGTACTTGAATTTTTGTTAATGTACGTGCATCAAGAAAGGGCTTGAGTACTTTCCATAGCATTTTGAACCCAGATCCAGCATTGACTATGAAGAGTCGATTTAAAGTCTGTAGGAAGATCAATGACCAAATTTAACTGTTGATACTCGAGGTCATGGCATCATCTATAATTCATGCTTATTCATCTAGTTGGTCTGTCCTCCTTATGACGTTTCAATCAGTTATTTTTGCTGAAGCATGTAAGAATGGCTCAAAAGTTAACACATTAACCATCTCCTCTTCACAGCGAAGATAATGACAACATATACCTCCGGGTAGTAGCTGCTATCAATCTTCTGAATTTCCATAAAAAGGTGTCTTGCTGGCTTTGAGAAATTCGACATTCCCTAAGTAAAGATAGCATATAAAATTTAGAGCATACTAAAAAGAAATTGTATAAATTGCTAATGAACTTGAATGGCAAATTTTATCTTAGAGAATATCAATCAATCAAAACTGGGTACAAGTAAATTAATCAAGAATGTGATCTGTGATTAGGGATATATTTCTTGAAATAATCTCAGGTCCACCAACAAGAAAAATAACATCACTCTCTAAGAAAATTTTGCAAGACAAAGAAGATGTATATGGATGCTTACCACTCCTCTGACATCTAAAATACTTGTAGTTGAAGCTATGTGTTTCTTGGCTGCAACTGAACAAGCAGGATATCTGAAATTTAATGTTTTCTCTAGTTCAGACACATGATAGCGCACAAATCTTTCCATTGTAGTTACTTGCAATAAGGCAGTTAGATCTACCACCCCGATCCTTTCTATGTATATTGGTCTACCATGTTTGTCAACTCCATGATATCCATGAGGATAGTATTTTTTGACCTGTGCATACTCCTCAAATTTAAATTCCTGCAGAATGTTCAAAATAATTGAATCATGAAGAAGAACTGAATACAACAGTAAACAGCTCATTGTGACTTAGGCCACCCCCAAACATAGAATCAACAAACTAAACAGGTAACAAGATGTAATGTCTCCTTATATCAAAACTCCAATGGACTCTAAGAAAAATGAAGGACTTGGCATCAACCCTACTGCAATATCGTTAGACAAACCTCAAAGATAGATTATTATGGCCGCTACATGCAAATTGTCTGGAAAGTGAGATCCCTAATATACAAAGGAAGCCACTTTCCTGCAATTTAAAGAAGACTTGTTATTAAAAAGCATCATTGTCATTGTATTAAGCATTTTTTAAACATCATTTGGTAGCTGCACATGACAAATGCAGAATGAATTCCAAATACAGCTTCATAATTTGGGTCTACTATAATGTCTTAAAACCAAAGATCCTGTATGTTATTTTCAACATTCTTCCCAACATAAAACAGGGTAAGAGTTCATCCAGAATTCACCTTGGAAATTGCATCAACCCCAAAATCCTCGCGCCATTTGAGATAATTCAAAAACATCCCCCTGGATTTTGTAAAATCAAAATCCCTCATTCGTAGAAATCTGAAACCACAAAAAAAAGTTCATTTTGTGACACAACTGCCAACTAAAATAATGCACAAGATGATATTATACATTATTGTGCAAGACTTGCTGACATTTCTAACGCAAAAACTTGGAAATAAAAGAGGAAATCACCATAAATCCAATGACAGAATTTGTTGCCTATCAGGAAAGTTACCATTAAACTTACCTTAAGAGCGTCTGATAGTCATTGTGCTTTGCTGGTAACTGACCCTCAAGAAAGAGTAATTCCCGAAATGATTCAACAAGTTGTTCATCTTTTGGATCACGAGCACCGCCAATGACTGTTTGCATGCTTTTGCTCCTCCCAATTTTCTTCAGTGAATCTCGAAGCTTTATTGGGTAATTTAACATTGATTTGACGCCAGCTTTTGATGATGAAGAAGGCTTGGCTCCTTTCTGAGCAGGTAGATCCCAATATGTTTCAATGGGTGTCCGAATAGATTTAGTACTCTCTCCTAATTTCTTCGCAGTTGATTTGTCCCCTTCTTCCCTACCACTAGATATAATTACTTCCCTGTGAGTTTCCTTCGATTTATTCATGTGTATTCGGCTCAATTCAACAATGCAATATGCTTATAAGCAACAATGTATTAGAAAGAACTGACAAAGAAATTGTATGTCCTCGTAGAATTGGGTTCTATTGCTTTCCATTCCTTGGTAAAGATCACTGAATAAAATTTCAAACTACCAAATTTCTGTGGCATCCTCTAAGCTGTCAGAATAAAGAACTAGGTCACAGAGAAGTTTCGTACAAGTCGATTAGAAGAAAGGGAAAAGGCGTGGAGAGAAGAAATAACTCGAGAATGAATTAAGTGTTCGTGCACCAAAGAATTTGCAAATACATAATCAACACAGACAAAACAAAAGGAAACAATTTACGAATTAAGAAATAATATCAACTTTGTGCAGGGATTTCTGGGAAGTTTTCAGAATCAAAAGTGCAGGAAGGAAAGAAAGAGACTAAACAAAATGGAAACGGATTAACCCAGAATGGAATAAAATGAAAGGATTGAAGCAACGGTGCAGAATCGAGTTAATGATTTTATTTTATTCTTGCATGTGTCGAATAATTGAGTAACAAGTAACTGTGGAAAAAGAATAAAGTATGCATATTATTCCATGGACACAAATGGATTGAAAACTGGTAAAATGTGAAGAACAATTTAGGAACCGAGTTTGCTCTGTACGCGGGAAAAGTAACCAAACAATTCGATTATGAGCTTCAACGTCAATAGTCCGTTGTCGCCATTGTGTGTCCTGTTTTTCTCCAGTCTACGAATTGTTGGGGGTGAAAATTTAACAGCGCGTTTGAAATGGTTAAGCCTAGTGGCAAGCAAAGGGATTTCACGGGGCTAAAATTATGGAGAGAACCCAGGCCACAATTAGCATTGTTTCATGTGAATAATCTTCCAAAATTCATTCTACTCTTTCGATGTCCAAGATTTGGGTTGTCATTTTCCCCGTCGTTTTTTGTCTTAGTTATCAAAATCCCCTTTGCTCGCATATTTGCAGGCACTCTTGAGTTCCTTCCACGACAATAATCTCAGAACAGCATGGTGCATGAAAATTTACATTCAAATTTGACATGTTGGATCATGCACGCTAGCTGTTGATTCTTCTGGCTTGCAAATATACAAAGATAATAATTAATGTCAAAGGTAAAAATGAGGGCAAGAGCTCTGAAATCAAATCCAAGTAGCAACAAGCATGCACACATATGTGTATGTATATGTATATGTATAGTATATATAGCAGTTGCCATACAAAAACAAGTGAAGTTATGGCCCAAGAAACGACCCAAATGACTAGCTGAATCGATGAGTATGTAATCTATCGTAACTGTCAGTGTTGAGGCCAATTTCTGTACAAAGATGGAAGCAAATTTGGTGGTTAAAATTGCTAAAGACATGGTCCTACAACCCCATCACACCACCGCGACGACCATCACCATTTCCTGCACAAAAGACCCAACGCGAGGTTTTCGAATTACAAAATCCATACACTCCAATTCTAATGTTTTGTTTGTACTCTTAGTTTTTGAATTTTAATATTACACTTGAACATAATATTAAAATAATTATTTGTGAATATTAATTAATTTAATTAATAATATTTTTTTATAAAAATAATTTTTACATTTGAATTAAGTTTAAATTAAAATAAGTAAAAAATTTATTTTCAAAAAAAAACTAATTTAAAATTAATATTACAGTTTAAAATTTGCTTTTTTAATTTTATTAAAATTAAAATATAATTTATAATTATGTAAATTAACAAAAATATTCATATCTAAAATCTATTCGTGTATTTAAAACGTGCATCCCCAAAACATTAATGAATTTGAAAAAAGGTTAATTATATTTAGTCCAAGAAATTATAATTGATTCTGTCAGAAGGCAAAGGTAACACCAAAAAGAATGGTGCCCCACACGGGGTTATATGGGCCCCACAAGAAGCAAACGTGGAGAAGCATCTAGAAGCACACGTATGTTCGACAGCTGGCTGTGTCAAGCCGCTCAGACACAACGTAATTTTTTTAGCACTTGGGAAATTGAAAACAAGTTGACGTCATGTCCAAACCAAAAGGTATCTCGGCGGTGGGTTGTCTTTTCGCCACGTGTCGGGGATAGACCCCGCGCATTTGATCAACATATGACGAGGCAAGTCAAAACAAGACAACGGTGTTCATGGCTGTCTATTATGAACTTGTAAAAGTATTTTATTTAATTGCAAATTTATTAAAATAAATAGAATTCCCCACCACCACCTACCAAAGCAATAATAGCCCTAAATAAAGCTGAGATAACGAGGATCTGTATGCTTTGAGTGGAGCAAAAGCCCTTTCTACACTGAGAAACAATGCTTCCAAAATAAAAAAGGAAAAAATCTTATCAGGACAGGCTTACTGCATTAAAATAGTCTCATCTACAGCACTCGTATGATTTGAAAAGCAGAGAATGATGGAGCACCTGATTAGGGAAATAAGTTGGTGGAAGGTGAAAAAATAAAAGTGGGGTCTACTGACGTGGAAAAAGCTCAAGGTGAGTGTACTCGCAGACAGCTGGATTACATTACCGAGGTTGAAGTGGTCAGACATAGAGCAGAACTAAACAGCAATCCAAGCTCCGAATTTCGACTATGCATGCATCTCCCCCGCCCCAAAGCATGCTACTCAGCAGCCTAACCGATTGAAAAACGGCACCATTTGAGATCATCGAGAGTCGAGACTCCACCTCCACGTCAAGCATACAATCTAATTGAAGCCATCCATAAACATTCAAAATTTGTTGAAGCGGCGTGAATGGCAATCCAACCAATTGAGTAGTCTACTCAGATGAAAAGATTCGTGCATTATTATTCATTTCTTGGCCGAGGGTTTAAATGACCCAAAGTGTTTGTTCATATCTGCACAATAACGAGGGCCCGTGTAGTACTGAACATCAGCATCGAGACATCTATGTAAACATATATTTTAAACATTTGATTCAGTGAATCACATCTCCTAGCGAAGGATGAATGAGAATACATTACATTAAACAGCACACACATTCACCATTCGAAGAATTAAGAGGCAAGTAGCAAGTTCAACGAAGTTCATAGTTCAAATATTTGATAATTTATTTATTTTTTAAATTAAAAATTCATAAAGACGTTCTGGTAATCAGCACCTTGGCAAAAAACTAAACTCTAAAATACAACAATGTCCCTTAAAAAGACTTTTAAACATTGTCGTATCAATGGGGTTGTATGCTTTCCACACTTTTCAACACAAATTCCCTCCCCAATACGCTTGCATGCAGTGGGGATTAAGCCATGAAAATCAAGATTATGCTAGTAAAGAATCAGTTTGATCCTAAATTAATCGAAGCAAATATCACAGCATCACTTTACAATATAAACATACAGAATCACTTACATTCAGACTGCATTTTACACACAAAGTTCTTACAAACTAGCCCCATCAGGCTTCTGCACTTCACGTTTTGCTTTAACACGCCCACCCTATAGACAAGGTCAAAGTATAAACATTTTTAGATGTACATTCATTATTTGTGGGATCCATAAGGCAAAATATGAAGTGCTAATTAATCTTTTCCCTTGTCCATTCTCATAAGACGACCGATCCAGCTTCTTATTCCACCGTATTCACAGACAAACTCAAAATCCGCAGCAAATAATCAACCTGGCGCCCGTTAGCTTTTATTCAAGCTTTCCCACAAACTTGAGCATTTCCTTCTTGCAAATCCAACCCTACCCTTCTTCAAATCATAAACCACCTCAAACCCCTGCTGCTGGTAATTACCAAGTGTGGCACCTGGCCCACCACTCAACTCCTCGTCATCACCACCGTTCATCAGCATCAAACACCCCACCTTCCTTTTCTTCTGCGTACCATCTCCGGCGTCCAAGAACTCGTAAAAGTAGTTCTTCCTAGGCAACACCACACTAGAATCACTCCCCACAAAATGCAACTCTACAGTAGGCGCATTCACCAACTTATCAAAGTAATAGCACGGACTCAGACCCGTCTTCTCCTCAATCTGACTCGCCCGCTCATGGAATCGCCCGAGTCGGCGATCAAACTCACCCACTACTTTCTCATACAAACTAGCCGGCAACATTGTAAATGTTGTCCCTGAATCCACCACCATCCCTCCATTTCCCTTCCCGTCAACACTGCGCAGAAACCCAGGCGCCGAGATTTTCTTTTTTCCAACAGAAATTCCCTCAAGACCAACAGAGTAAAGATAAGGATGTTTAGGATTGTTTAACATGCTTGTATACACAAATTCAGCTTCTTCGCTCTTTACACACTTCTCTTTATCTTCACAACGACCAAGAATTAGCGGACTCGGGAGACGAGCACGGTCCGAGTCAAACGAGTGAGAAACTAGACAGTAGGAAAATCTGTTTCCAAGATGAGGAGATAAAGAAGTGAGCTGAGCCGGAAAGGAGAGCAGACCACGACCGAACCCAGCAACACCAACAGGTTCAGCCAGAGTGGTGTGAGCGCACCCAAAAGTGAAGTTGTGAAGAGCTAGAGATTTTCTTGAAGAAATTGGCATAGACAAAGAATCTATATAAAGCCGGGCGATCAGGCTGCCATCACCATAGGCGTAATAGAAAGGCGGGCAAGAGAAAGAATTGCAATCAGAAGTTTCAATGGAATCCAAAGGGCATCTGGCAATAGCACATAAGTCGGATTTTGGAACAGAAGAGTGAGCTGCGGAACATGCAGGGGATTCGCATGAAACTTTCGAAGCAGTTGAAGATATGTTGAGAGGCGGGGTAGGTTTTTCTTGCTTAGATTCGCACATAATGCATTCAAAAGGGTGGCAAGGTAGCCAAACCAGGTCAGAGCCGGTGTCTAGGTAGAGGGAAACAGGGGAGGAACCGCCAAGAGTAAATGAAAGAGTATAGTCGCTGCCAGGGGAGAGAGGCAAGGAGACTTGTTGGTGGTGGAAACGTTGGCGGAAGCGGGTGGCGGAGCGGGTGGTGGTGGATTTGAGGAGGTGGTGGATGGAGGTGAATTGGGTTTTGGAAAGATAGTAGGTTAGGGGTAGTACAAATTCCGATGACGAAGTAGAGAAGATTGCCGATAACAAAATTAACAATTGAAACATGAGGAAAGAAGTAGCCATGTACGAAACGTTAAAGCGAAGAGAGGAAGGATTTGAAGCTGTAAAGAGAGACAGAGGAGGGCGGGCTTATAAGAGGGAGAGTGAAGCTTCAGGGGGCTTATGTTAAATGTTGGGATTAAGGAATGCCACAGTGTTATTGTTTATCTGGATGATTGATGTTCAATTAAGTTTTAAGTAGGTGATGATCATGGTTAAGAGCTGACAACTGTGAGGCTTGATGAGACAAAGTTAATATTGGAAGTTGACTTCCTTTCTTTGTCCAATTGGCCAAGTATCTTCGCCAGGTTAAAGGTAAAAAGTCTTAGTTAAACAGAAAAGTATCCAACCAATTAAAATACGTCACGGAATTATTTTTTTTATTTATAATTAATTAATAAATTTTTATTTATTAATTTAAAGTTAATATAATATTATATTCAAAATTTTATTATTTAAAACCTTAACCACTGCCACACACGTAGGATAAGAATGCTAAGGGCAAAATAAGGCTATGCTTGGCAGAGTATTCAAGAGAAAATGTTACCGGTGTAGATTTTTAGAATCTAAGATTATATTTTCAAGCATGATAATATTTGTAATTCGAACCGAAAGAAATCTGTGAGTAAATGTTGATTAAATACTCAGCATTAGGAAGTGATGAATTCAATGAAAAGCTGTTCAATGCTTACAATATTAATGTACAGGAAATGCAAGTTTGCCGTTCATTCATGCCCATAATTTACTCGACAGAGTAGTCCTTGGCGGATTATTCCAACGGAGTAAAAAAGAGCAAACAGTCATGGACTGATAGAGCATTTTACAATAATTTTTATTGGGTAAAATATGATGCAAGAAACATAGATCAAAATCAAAAGAACCTAAGGTCAAAAGATTAATGACCCCTCAAGCGCTAAGCTGGTCTTTGAAGTCAAACTAGGGCCACATGGAGTTGTAGTAATTGGACTAGAAATCTTCACATTTTAGGTCTTGTGGTTTTGTTGTATTTTGAAAGTAAAATTTGAACCATTTGATAATAAGAGTCTTGACCCCTTGATGATTCCACTGGCAAGTTTCGTATTGGCAACAAGACAATTGGGGATTTCTAGCTTTTCCTAACAATAAATCTGCGAATTATATTTTCCAATTGCAACACCCCAAAGCAACACAAGTGCGTGTACCTTTTCACCCTGTAACGGTCCCACTGAATCTGCCCCCGAATATTGTCCCCTTGATTTTACGCGACTTGGATTCACAATCCTTGCACATCTACACATTTCACCAAATCTACTTCTGCCATGCGCGATATCATCGTGTGCCCGCCAAGATAGTTTTGTGACACCATTTGATTTCTGTAGATGAAAAAGAAGGCAACATGACCCAGTTTGTTAACTAATATTTAATTTATAAAAAAAAAGACTATTTATATAAATGATATAATAAAATTATTTAATTACTTAATATTAATATAATAAAGACGGTTGTATGTAAAACTTAATCCAACTTCAATGTACACAGCAGGGAAGTGTCAAATATTGTGTAATGTAGCATTAATCTGTTTGACCTGTCAACCATTCTTTCAGAAAGATATTTTTACTTGATGCATTCAATGCAAAACCCAATTGCCAAAAAACTTCAGTGACTTGCCAGCTAAGCCAAACCAAGACCAAAAGATGTTGACACGTTGCATGATGAGCTGTCTTAATTAGCAAGGAACTGCGCGCCAAAGTGGCAGTCTATTCGTGGGCCCAAGAATAGTCCATCGGTGATCGTGTCAGCCCGCACGCGCCCGAACATCCCACCGGTAAAGCATAAACAAAATTTCGAAAACATTACACAGAACTAAATAAACCTGTAATAATAATAATAAGATAATCGAAAACCCAAAAGCTGTATAAAGACCGAAGCTAAACAAGCAAGTTGGACTTCAAAAATATTCAAAAATTTTGATTTTCATCAACTCTCGTGCATCATTGGCAGGACCACTTGTCTGTATATTCAACACAAAGAGACAAATACTATAATTTTAATGCAATGCATTATTCGTTTGTTCAAAGTTCAAACAGACAACAGTATTAAAACAGTGAAGAAAGACTACTTTCTATCGACCACGCCCTACTGTTTTATGCAACTCGTGGACACCAACCATGCCGCAGGAGAAGTCGAAGATGTCTATGTCCTACTCCGGTCCTTCTCATATTATTGTAATAACCAGCTACATGGCATCACCAAACATTTGCCAGTCAAAATGTGGAAAAGGATCTCCCTCCGACTACCCGGCTTTTTGCCAAAAAGGTTTAAGCTAATTAAGTGCACATATCTATTTATTTAGGCAGCAATTATTTAAAACTTGCATCGGCACCTGCTTTCTGGTCAACCAAACCACAATTTTTGGGTTTATCTAACCAGACGACATACCAAAGGGCCGAAATTTGTTTGTTATACTTCTTCTTTGGGTGATTGTTTACCTCATGGGTGTGACAGGAATCTTAAAAACGTGAGGTTGTCACATTCTATCTGGTAGAACCAACAAAGAGAGAAAGGATTTTGGTCACAACCAAATGCGTATAGATCTCCATACAGTGTCATATATTGAAATATTAAAGCCTAGACCAAATAATAATTATGTGGACAATGTTCGGCAAAACCAAATGTTATGGGAATTCAGAAACCATAGCTCTATCTGCCATAATCAATATGAATTACAGCAATAATTTCCCCAACAAATTTATACACTCGTTAACTGAATCCTACAGTCATTTCAAAGTCCACTGTCGTTCCAAATCTTAGAACCTGAACAGAACTTTCTTTTTGTTTGACTTCTGGTTCCTCCAAAGTTGGAAGCATGGCCTAGCTCTGAGGTATAACATGAAGGCTCTACAAAGTTCCTATACATCATTAAAACTACGACATAACTGAATGAAGCGTGTATACTTAAACAGATATGTTGATATCACCATAATCATTTGCTTTTTCACCTGTTCGTACAGTTTCATATCCATCATTATATGATACAGGGATGGACCACCATGCTACCCTTTTCACCAACTCAATAACTGACCAAAGTTTCAAGCTAATGGTACAGATTATTATAATATCAAAAAAATGCCAAGGATCACTTTAGAGGCTCTGCATGCCGTTCTCAATCACAATACACAAGACACATGGGAGTTGACTGTGTTATGTTAGAACTACAGACTTTACACACTAGCATTCATAGCTAATTAATTAAAGATGATACAGGTTATTCACTTAGTTGTATATTATCACCAACATTTCTATTGAAAAATATTTAAGATGAGCTCAGTAGCATTGATGCCCAACAATACAATCCACAGCGGACATTTACTCAGATATAAATTCGCAGTCATAGTGTCATTAACAAAATATATCTACCCTGATCTTAACTAACAATTTATTGCAAGATCAGCATATAGTGGGCAAAAGCTCTATTTCCATCTTTTTCCAACAGTTCCAGAAAACGATCGGGGGATTCTATCCTAAGCCGTCACCACAATGTAGAGCATAATAAATACAAAATCTTAGGTGTCCTTAAACCCCGTATATATTATTAATACCCAACGCAGAATCCGATGGACGTGCACAAATTACAAAGTCTACCGAAGCTAATAAGGAAAATACAAATCAACAATTTGCATGAAAGAACAAATCATATGTTGACTTAAAATTTAAGAAAAATTAAGCCAAAGGAAAACAACTACAAGCATGAAGATATTGGAGTGAAAAGTTTTATCTTCTGCAACAACTTCTCAGCTTCAATGAACCGGCCAAATGGTCTTAGAGAAAAGTATTTTACATGTTTCCATCTGCTAAAGTTCACTGAGATCAAAATAAGGTATTTTTGTGACTCAGTGGATGATTCCGAGGTATTGACTGACAAATAAAGCAACTGTGCTGCTCAAGACAACAACTTGCCTGGGTATATAGGGCAGAGACAATGGAAGGGAAGATGGTCAACACTGTTCAATGGAAGCTGATGAAACCCAGATCTGTCGTAAGTGCAGCCGAGGATCGGACAATCTAAAACTTTTTCTAATCACAACATTATGTCAAAGATACTACTCGAGAAGTACAAGCAGCTTCAAGCGAACCAAATTACAAGTTTCATGGTTAAGACGTGCACGTACACGCTCTTCAATCTAGACATCTCATTCCATTCATTGTGAACAGTTATTCTAGGTGCCACAACCTAACTAAGAGCCAAACTCCATCCAAAAGCATATAAGTCAAGATGTCATTAATTTCTATAACCAGAAATCAATTTTGAGCTGGGCTAAGTTTTTGATGGTTAAATTCTTTTTTAACAAAATACAATGGCAGAAAAAAATTTGACAGAACACATACGGACACACAAACACGCAAATTAAGAAGTTCAACACTAGATAGGTTTATGAGTCAATGCCCTAAGTATTAAAAAAGCAAAGAACAGTTAAACTATTACCAATAAATCAAAATACTCGTATACTTTATTATCATATTGAAATGTTTATAATATACATAAAATCAAAATATGTGTTCATTCAAACATTTTCACAAACACATAATATGCCATATGTATATATATCACATATATGCGTAAATTGACAACTTGGATGAGTTTGATCAATAAAGAATTTATGAGGGATCATTACTTACCTCCAATTGTGTGAAAATACTACAATTTGCACCACCAAATGGTCTTGGAGAAGTCTTGGCCGAACTAAAGGAGGAGGGTTTTGTTTTTAGCTTGCAAAATTGTTCATTTGGTAAAGTTAACATGTATGTATACTAGAAAAATCTAAATCTTTCCATTTTTACTTTTACTTTTTAATCAAACGCACTAGGTGGCATAGACAATATGGACATTATCTCATAATTGTACTTCACACATTTAAGTTCAAGTGATTAAATGCAAACAATTGGCTAACTTTTAACCAAAATACAATTAAGCATATATATATGGGCTCATATATAATTATCTCATAATTATATATTTACACTTAAATCCTTCGATAATTAATCATGTGAGTATCGTAACTCTAAAATGGATAATTCGAATAATTTCTAAAGTACAATATTTACTTTTAGTGATAGTTAATTATAATAAATATAAAATAAAAATAAAAAATAAATAATTTAATTATATAAAAAAATAAATTTAATAAATTTTATATTAAAATTTCGTCAAAATTGAATCTAATTTATACGAGAATTACTTACACTTGATATAAGTAATGAGGTGGTAAGTTGGATTTTTTTTTCTTTTTTTTTATTAAAACGAAGTGCAACAATAATTATTACAATTAAGTATTTAAATTAAATTAAATTTAATTTATGGACAAGGACCAAAATGTCCCACTGAACCACAATAATTTTCTAAACTGTATCAGTAACAAGAATATGTAATTAACTACACATTCGTAGGGTAAGAAAGTAAAATTGCAATTTAACTTAAAAAACTTTGCTTTAATATCAGTTGGCTACAATAAATTTAAAAATGTTACACTTAACTACAACAAATTCATGAAAGTATCATTTAACTGTACACTTAGATGCATACATATAAAAAAACTGCGCGGCTGATCAACGGTAACAAAATTCCCACGCCGGTTGGTGCATCGTCCTCCCCTTAGATGCTCCCTCTGATCCCCAAGACCCTAGCCCTTCTTTCCCTTTCTTCCCGCGCCATAACTCGTTTGACTTTGATCCCCCACTCACTGAAACTCACTCCATCACGCACCATGTCGACTCAGCGAGTGTTCCAGCTCAAACTCGATCCACTCACCGGTAACTCGGAGTGGGTTGTCATCGAGGAAAACGAGGATGTTCCGGAGAGTTCACAAGAACCACTTCTGGCTACGACGTCGTATCTTGACATGCTCAATGACTCGCGCAGAAACAGTGCCTATCGCTTGGCCATCGACAAGACGGTCACTAAACCCTGCCATGTGCTCGATATCGGGTACTGTTTACTGTAATGTTTACACGTTCTGCTGGCTTAAAATTTATAAGTTTGATAGAAACTTCTCTCTTGAACTCGCGAAATTTATCAGAAACCTTCTATGAAATTAGTTAGAAAACTTGCGTAAACTATGTCAAAAATTGTCTGGCTTTTCCTGAAGTTCGTCAAGTCGTCCACTAAATTTCATAAAATCTTTTGAAGAGTTATTAATAATGAAGTCAGAGAGGAGAGGTGCGATACTTTCCTAATCTATTTTCATTCTGAAAGAAAGAAAACAGAGTTCTGTCTCACATAATTACTTCATTTTTTTAATTAATGTAATAGATATTTAGATTATTTGCAATAAAATTATTGTTCAGTGCTGGAACTGGATTGCTATCAATGATGGCTGCACGGGCAATGGGTTTTGGTGATTCAACAGCAACAACTAATACCCAAGGAATGGTAACAGCTTGTGAATCTTACCTTCCCATGGTAAAGCTGATGAAGAAAGTTCTGCATGTCAATGGTATGGGGAGGGATATAAAAATTATTAACAAGCGTTCTGATGAACTCAAAGTTGGTGTTGACATTGTTTCCCGTGCAGACATTCTTGTGAGTATTTTTATTTCTATACTTGCTGTAACATCATTTTCAGTTTTTCCTTGTAACTAGTGCTGATGTTATTTTGTGTCCTGTGAAGTAGAGAAATGCTATGAGATGTTGTCTACAAAATAGGGGGTTGTTTGGTCACTGTGAGAATTAAAAGTGTTACAGGATATTGTGAATGTAGTTAAACAGTAAGTTGCTTTTGGAAAGTTCTATAGAAATGAAACCAATCATGCAAAGCTGCAATTCCATCTTTGAAAATGGGTTCATTAATGAACATGGGAATGTGTTTAACAGGGATTGTGTTCATCTTTAAATGTCTTGTTATCAATTACATGCAACTGTAATCTGGTTCCTCTTCTTTCCTGAATTTTATGTTATCTTCCAATTCAACTTGCAGGTCAGTGAGATACTTGACTCTGAGTTGTTGGGTGAAGGGCTAATACCGACACTACAACATGCACATGACATGCTGTTGGTGGAAAATCCACTCACAGTGCCATACCGAGCTACTACTTATGGCCAGGTATCAGGCACATTTTTTTGTTCATTTAGTTGTCTTTTCCCTTCTTTTTAGAGAAAGAAGTAGTTTTCCTTTTATTGTTGATTATCATAGCATCTAAAATGCATATTGCTAGTCATCTTCTGAAAATGAATGTAGTATAAAATCAATGCCTTCTGAAGACACTATTCCCGTATTATAAAGATTGATCAGATTTCAAAGACTATGTTGTCTTTTAAGTCAAATGTAAGTTGTGACAAGCTAAGTCAAATATAAGTTGTGACAAGCTACTGTTACCCATAAACTTTTTGAATAGCAGGACACAAACTGGAATAACTTGTGTTTTCTTGTATTCATAAATTATAAGGGCAGTTTCTCTTCCTTACTCAGCAAACATGAGTAACAGTTTTCTCAGTTACATTACCAAGTTTGGATGTGAAAAGGGATAATAACATATCAATTAGCGGCTTTTCTGGCAGTGTGAAGTCTGGTTAACTGAGAAAAAAGTTATTTGCCTGTGAAGGAGGGTAAAATTTGAGTTGAGCACGGACAAAACACTCAAATTTCAACTGTTCCACATGCCTTCCTCCAAACACTTGGAATATATTGCAGTATTTTCTTTTCTTTTGGTAGATTTTCCTTGTAATGTCCTGCCTAATACATGAAGGAGTCCTTTTTATGCTCCATCTACTTCCAAATACACAATTATCCTAGGTTTTTTTTATTACATTTATTGATGCCCCCAGGGCAGTAGGGTACTTTGATTTTGCTAGCTAGTTAGTTTTACTTCAGTATTTGTTGTTATTCTATTTATTATATTGAATTTAATTTTCTTTGGTTGAATCATTTTTTTCTAATAATTTTAAAGCTCGTACAAATGCATTTATCTCTTTTCTGGGTTTTTTTCCTCTCTCTTCTTCCCTCTTTAAGCTGGTTGAAAGCACATTCTTGTGGAAGCTGCATGATTTATATGATAATGAAGCAAAAGCATTGGACAGCATTCATCTCGTTCCAGCTGGCTTGGATACTATTTTACATGCCAAGTCACAACAATATGCCATGCACTGTGATGCACTAACAAAAGAAATTAAACCGGTAATGACGTTAGCCACTCTTTTATAGAATTCTTGGAAAATACCAGTGGTTTAATTCCTACACATCCAGATGTCAGAACCCTTCAAAATATTTGAATTTGACTTTTGGAAACGGCCAGATAGTCATAGAGAAACTGAGCTGCAGATAAAGGCAACTAATGATGGTACAGTCCATGCTGTTGTTTCATGGTAATTATATTTGTGGTATTTGTTTCTCAATTTTATTTTCTGGGGAGTGTTACTGGAAACATTTGTCTTTTGTTTTCAGGTGGGTTCTTCAGCTCGATCAAGAAGGAACAATCTTTTATTCCACTGCTCCTAGATGGATAAGTTTACCAATTCATAAAAGTGAGGTCACTATACCATTTTGTGCCTGAATTTCACTTTTTAATAATCATATGCTTGTGGCATTCTTGAAAGCTAGTCAAGCAATTTAATGAAGAAATGTACAAAAGTGACCTTGGTGTTTCCTTAATGTTCATGTCTCTCCATGTGGATATAGTAGTTGGAAATGAACTTTTCCAAATCTTTTACTTTCCCAATATTGATTTTTTTCTGAATGCTACAACTACCAACCACCCATATGACAGCATATAATAATAACTTATGACAAGCTAATTGTATTGATGATTATGGCAGCTCTCTGTTTACCTATGATTTTCTCCTATTAATTTCTTCAATTTTTCTGAAAAAAATGATGAATTTTTAACAAATCTTGGATGCATTTGTATCTTTTAAAATTGATGTCAATCGTGTGCTGCAAAATTTTTGCTAAATTTACTTCTTCCTTTATGTTACTTTCAGGTGCAACCTTGAAAGTTCTATGCATTGATTTTGAATCCAACCTTGACAATTACTTGCATATGATACAATTTAAAGATCTTCAGTTATGTTAATCATATGTTGAGTTGAAACAAATAAAGGATATATGTTGAATTTGTTCAGTTACCTTTTTGATTAAAAATGGAATTCACATGGCTTTGCAAAAGTTTCATTGTAAAAGTTGGAGTACATAGCATTTTCCTGATGTCACTTTCAGAAGCACTCTTAAGAAAGTAAATCTTGAAAACGCTAAACTAAAGTTCCCTTGGAAAATTGCCTTGGTTTCATACTCATTTGACAAATGAACCTGGTTTGATGCTCCACCAGGTAGTGGCGATTGGTGTGATCATTGGAAGCAGTGTGTCTGGTTCATCCCTGGTAAAGGTATGTCGACGTGCAATGGTGAAGAGGTGGTGTTGCATGCTTTCCATACTGAAACTAGTGTGTCATATTATCTTAAGTCCCAAGTCCTGAAAACTGAGATGAGACAGTGTGACTTAAATGCTGTGGATGTTCAACTCACATTACCACCGGAAAGAATTGCCATCTACAGCGATGGTGAATGGCTGCTTTCCATGTTAACAGCCATAAGAAATACTGTAAGATCTTCTCTCTCTTTGTGTGCTTGTGCATACTCAGAAATTAAGCTCATTCTCTTACACAAGCAGGCACCCGTGGTTATGGAATTACATTAAATGGAGTTTATATATTTCTTTCAATTATTCATGAACACTCAGATCTAATGTTAGGCAACATTGCATGTCTAGTTGATATTACCTTGTAAAAATCAATCCTGGCTTGCTACTTTTGGTAATTATTCAGGTTTGTACTCTTCAAAGTCTGTAATGATTGTTCACAGGTGTATCTATATCTTCATGCTAACTGACCATTCCATAGACCAGCACGCCTGTCAAACAGAAATGGAAGTTCAAATATTTGCCTTTCTCTCTCTTAGAAGTTCTGAGTCAGGTACTCTTGCAAGAGTAATGCTACTCATCCCAAAAACTATCCTAAAGTGACGTGGAAGTTCAAATATCTTTTGGGATGAAAATTTTGGGATAGTTTTTGGGGTGAGTATAGTTAGTCTTTGTTGTAAACCTTGATACCTATTACAACTACAATAAAAGGTTCAATGCGTAATTGTCATATCACCCTACATTAAGTAATTAAGCTATAAGACATTGACCTAGTAAGTAAATTGCTCTGATGGGCTGCCAATTTTAATTTTTATTTGGGAACAGATGATTTGGAATGAATATCAGATCCTGAAAAGTTCCCTTTCTGTTTGGCTAATGCCTAATGAATTAGTTTGATTGATTTGAACTAGACCATTTCTTGACGTTGTAACTGTTGGATGTAGTTTCCTTTGATTATCTATGGTGGAAACTGATGACTTTAAGATAGAACCTGAAGGTTTCTCAATTCTACAGTGAAATGGTATATTAGATATTTTGACTTTTGCTGAGAATTTGGAATCATGGCTTATTGGCTATCCTCTGGTGGATACAAAATGATGCAAAAAAGAAAAGCAGTCTTTAACCCTCTTTTGGTTCCATTAATTTTGCTTCTTCGCTTCCTTTTTATACAGGCCATGCATTTGTTTACTCATTATCCAAGCCTCGCAATTGGTCCTCCACCTGATGCTGAAACCATCCTTCTTTCTTTCCCCAGGAATTTGTTCCATACATATTTAGTTGTTAACTTTCTTTGCTTATCTTCTCCTGTCAATTTTTGCCGGTATCCTTTTTAGTCAAATTGTCTTCTTTGCAGTTGCAGCGAAAAGATCAGCCATTGTGTGTCATTGCAGATGATAGTGTTTTCTTAGCAATCTGTGTTGCTCATCTTTCAAAAACAGCACATGTATTATCATTGTTCCCAGGTTTGGGAGACAAGGGTGCCCGGTTTTTGGAAACTGTTGCTGATGCAAATGGTTTCTCAATGGATCGTGTAGAAGTTCTTCAAAAGAGGAAAACATGCTTGACTGTGGATGATACTCAACAGAAGAAGGTAATTTTCTCTAATCTGATTGTATATGACTGTTACACGCATTTGAAACTTGGCCCTGCTTTACTTCTGTGTAACCTCTTAGAAAGTTATCCTAGCGATGACAGTTTGTTTAAATACATTTTGTGGACTGCTTATTCTCTGATATTCAAGGCAGCAACTCCATAGTCCTCTTGCCATCGGGCTAAATAGGAGGTTTTCAAATTTCAAATTAGCATCTGAATACTGTGGTTTTATGCAGCATAGGATTACTCAGGATATGCACATGGCATTTGATTGTGCATTATGAATTTCCTCTTCTCTCCTTGAACCTTTTCATTAGTATTTTACTTCACCATGCTCTTGACAATAATAAATTGAATGTAAACAATTTGGGATGCTTGTTCTATCTGCAGATTGACCTGTTAATTGGAGAACCATACTACTACGGAAATGATGGCACACTTCCATGGCAGAATCTGCGGTTCTGGTATATTAATTTGTATATGATTCTTTAGGGCTAATTTATTGTGATTAATTAAACATTTCTCAGTTTCTTATTAAACAACAAAAGCTTGCATATTCGTAAAACAGGTTCGGATGTTGTTAACATGTGTTATCATTCTTATAGATACTCAGCTTGCAACAAACTTATCTAAGCTTTTCTAATTCTTTTTTTTTAAATCTGACCTTGCTTTGAATTATATTAGGAAAGAACGGACTACGCTTGATCCTCTCCTTTCCGGAGATGTGTTAACAATGCCTTGCAAAGGAATATTGAGGGCTTGTGCCATGTTTCTCCCTGTAAGTTACATTGTTTTCCCACGGGAAAAGCTTTAGTTTTCTATACAAAACACAAGCATGTGCACACGTAATGCATGTAAATGATTTTAGTATAAACTAGGTTGCATAGAATAATTCAAGTTCATCAAGTTATTTTTTCAACCTTTCTACAGGAACTTTGGAACAGTCGTCGCAGCTTAGGTAAGATCGAAGGCTTCGACCATGCAGTTGTGAATTCTACCTTAGGAGCATGTGGGGATTTACCAGGCTCAAAAGAGGGTCCTTGCCTACCTTTCTTTATCTGGCAATGTGGAGAAATTAAGGTAATTAATGCACAAAGAAAAATGAGATTTTGTTTGCAAGAAAAATTAACTGAAACTGCATGCTAAACTGAAAATTATACACTGACACCTAGGAAACATGTTGGCCATGTACAGAAACTCAGTGAGGTTTTTACAGTTATGGAGTTTGATTTCTCAAAACCAATAAGTTCCTGTCAAGGAATGGTCCAGGTATGCACGTTTTATTGAGAACACTGTTTGTTTTGGACATGTTAGAATTTGGCTATCTGGTTATACTTAGTGGGTACTGCTCTTATAACTACCGTCTGCAATGTTTTATTTTATTACTATTATTTTGTATGTTACATTTCAGATTTACTTTATTTAATCTAGATGTTGATGATTTCTTTTGGTGAGGTCTTCACACATTTTAACATGGTTGGGTTGCACAGAATATTGATTTATTGCATGTTCAGCCATAGAAGACGAGGACTTGAGATGCATGACCACCCATAACATGCTTACAGCAGATGAGAACTTTTCTATTCACACCATGTGTGGTAGTTAGACTAGGTTGTGGGCTATCCAGATGTACATGTTTCTAGCTCAACCCATGAGAGTTGCATAGCCTGCATGCAAACATATGTCTTAAATGTGGGTCACTCGCTGATTTTGGCATGATCTATATTTGAAAATTAACTTGAACGTACTCTTCTCTTTATATAGAAAATTAACGTGCATAAATATGTACAATCTAAGTCTTATAATTTATAAATACTAATTAGTACTCAGCAATTAAATGTCAGCTTGTAATGATTTAGAATAAAATTATGATCCGAAATTATTTTACCCTTGCGATAATACATCTTTGCTTATGGCAGGTTGAATTTACAGAAGCTGGGATCTGCCACGGATTTGCCTTATGGATTGATTGGGTGATGGATTCGGAGAATTCCATTGTCATATCAACAGGACCGGGTATATTTTCTATCTGTATAAAATTCTGGTTCAAATTATTAAACAGGAGCGTGGTACTTCTCAATTTTTATTACTACCTTTGTTAAGTATACTTCGTGGCGATCTTTTCCGCAAACTAATTATCAAAAACTCAAAGAAGAAATTAAATCAAAAGAAAGCAAGCAGTATCATTGCATTTATTTAATTAGCCGTATGTGGCCTGACATGGTTCCAGAAAGAAGATACTGGAAGCAAGGAGTGAAACTTCTGGCGAAGCCTGTAGCAGTTGGAATTAAGGGAAGCAGGAAGACTGGCTTATGTTTTTCAACCCAAATCAAAGCGGCATTCGATCCATCAAATGGGGCGCTCAACATCCAACACAGTTTCTCATAATATCATTTGCGGATCTGCTGCTGGTCGATGAAAAATTTTGTTCCATGTAAGAATTTGGATTTTGTGCGTTTGCGTTCACCAGGTGGGCTTTTGTTTGTTTATCAAATGGGTCATAAAAGCGTTTCTGTAGGATTGCGGCAGTTTCATTTAATTTTTGACAGTATTGTTGACAATAGTATACATTTTGAAATGCTAATTTTCAATAAAATTTATTAACATTTTAGTATTATTTAACATCTTATAATAACTATGGTTAAAAGTCACTTCACTTGAGTACTTTTGGTGCCCAAAGAAATTTTTTGCTGCTTTGTGCCTCTTTCGTCTTAGCATTTTTTTCTTAGTGGAAAAGAATAAGTTATTATGGGCCATAAGGAGGTCGATATTGGGAAATAAAAATTTAACGAGAAAATAGTCCATTAAGATTTAACCACAAAGAATTCCCTACCCATGCTCATGGGTAAGCATGCCATTGTCAACAAAAGATGAAAACAATTTTCTGCAATAGATAGTGCCCAAGAGAACTTGGAAGCAAAATGATCGAATGCAAGAGATTATAGGCAGGGCACTTTTCATGTTGTAACTGTATAAAATACAAACGGGAAAAAGTAACCAGTTTCTTCAATGATATTATTGGATTCACCGTTTTCAAACAAAATGAATGCAAGTAGTTTAAATGGCAAAATGGGGTAATCAAGACACAGCACCTCAAATGGCATGTGACACATGCAAAATTGCATGAGGTAACCAAGTCTTAAATCACATAATAAATTACACTCAAGTTCTGTCCTCTTCCTGAGGTATGAACAGCTCCTGATAATCATCGACCACGACCTGATACAAATTGGAAAGTTAGCCAATACAATAATAAACAGTCTTTGAGACAATTCAATTCTAGAAAAACAGTGAGAGTACTACCTCGTATCTATTGCCATGGCAAGTGTACTCCACATACAGCTGCTTAGGTTCTCCAGGACAAGGATCACAGAATCCCATAATACCCGATTTCTTAACACCCTCATGAAGCTAAACCATAATGATCGAACAGAGTTAAAATAAAAAGAAGTCAAATTTGCAAAATTTAAGTTAAAAAGGTATCCAACACTATCATCTGTGCAACTTAAGTCTAAATTATGACTTCAAAAGTTGTATTATTTTTCACATTCCCAAACCAATCTTGCAGGTTTTTGTCAGGACGATTTCAGGAGAACAGGACAGGTGTCACAAATTATATAGGACAAAACTCCTCTCCAAAAGTGATTGTGTGAATCCCACCAACCCATCCAAGACATATGGTTGGATACAATATAGACGCAAATCTACATCTCCATCCTTCACTTAAAATTTCCCTTTAATAAATGTAAAAGAAACAGTGGTTCTATTTCATGTTCTTCAGCTTTTCTTGTCACCTTTTGTCAGAAAGCTTCAAAACGATTTTCCAAGGCTCTAAAGGCACTTGAAGAAGTGGCAGTAGAGTAAGTTCCTTAAGGGGTTCTGATAAATTGGTATATTTGAAATTAATTATACTTGGGATCTTCCTCGAAGATTGTTAAATAGCTATTTACACTAATAAGGCAACTAATTTTACAAGGCCGTCTCGCTTAATGAATTAGTATTTCAAAGGTACACCATACTATTCAAAATTAACATATAACAAATGGCTTTCACAAAAACTTGAAATAGAATTACAAGCACCAATTTATCCATAGCACTTTAACTTATCCATCCATATGTATTAAGATGAGAAGGCAAACTATGTTCATATTTGAGGAGGACTTAGAAAATCATACCTTGAGTTGCCCAGAATCATTGACTAGGAAATTAAGAGGTAATGCAACATCTATGACTTGTGAAGTTGACTCATCGACCGATTCTCTTGATTCACTTACTTTTGTCAAAGCTTTACGAGCTCCATAAACTGCTTTAGTAATAATCAATCCACCTGTTTCTAATTGCTTATTTCTTTTCCTATCGGCCACATTTTGTAATAACTGTTGAGCTTTTTCTGCTGCTGCCTTTGCCTCTTGAACCTAGATATTAAAGGAGAAAGATTTTCAGATAAACGCTGAGAACCTTCACATATTCATCATGTAGAAGGTACCACCTAATCAAATTTGTAGATTCTTTATTTCTGTCTTTTCTAAATAAATAAGGCAGATAACTCCCTTGTTTAGTGTTGGCAAGGAGTCAGAGGACAGAGATTTCTGTCTGTTATTTTCAACTAATATAGTTTATTGTCCAAAATAGAACTATTTTCTCCTAGGGATTGAAAAAAATATATATATTAGTCTGCATCCCGGGAAATATCTACAAATTCCAATCCAGAACAAAAATCAGAACTTTCTGGTTTGGTCATCATACCTGGGCAGAGGTTTTTTCCATATTCTCAAGTGCTTTCTGCTTTTCCCTCTTAAGGTAGTACGGTTTGAGGATGAATTTCTGCAAGTGCACACAATTAATTAAATATATACAGGTCAGAATGCTGAAACATAAAAATCCAGCACACTGCATACCAACCAAACCCAAATTCCAAGTCTGCAAGCAAAGCGAGCAGACAATCCTACGTAATCCAGTGCTTTTTTTTAAAGAAAAATCTAAAAAGAAGATAAAGGCTGAAAATGGTTCATTACATATATGTTCAATACCCCAAGCATAATTATATTATCCTAACAAATCACAAAGTTGCATTTGCAACCAGCCACTCCATGCTCACTGTATTATGTTTTAAAGCAGCCTATAGATAAAACCTACAGTCAATTTCCTCACAACATCCTTGCAAAAGTTAAAGATTAACGAACAATGAAATAATCCAACTGTTCCAAATTGATCAAACAGTGTTTGATGTGTTAACCTTGAGTGAAAAGTAAATTGATGCTGGAATTATTAATGCTCCAGTCGCAAATAAAGAATCGAAATGCCTGGAAAGCAAAATCTGCACGTAACAAACAATCAGCAACAGATCAAAAGCCATGAGGCAGAAAACCAAGTGATACATACAAACAGGAATATTCCTACCAAATTATATAACAAAGCAAGGGTTTACATGATCGTCAGAGTTAACCAAAGAGTAGATATTGAACTGTCAAAGAAAAATTATCACACCTAATATTTCCTTCCACAACTAGTTGAATATGAATTGGCAGTAAAACATAGACCTATTTTATTCCCAAAATTTTTGAAACTTCTCGTTCCACAACCCCATCCCAACCCCACTGCAATTAAGGAAAAGGCACACAAAGACTTAGGTAGGAAGCAAATGCATGCCTAAACACACATACAAGCATGAAACAAGTGAAAGGATGATAATTAGCTTACAGGAATAACTAGCTTTTGACCCCCCCGATGCAACTCAAATTTCCAAAAGATACCCTGCCAACATAACAAAGGTATAAGATCGATGGATATACAGAACATAAGTTAACACTAACAGAGCAAATGAACACACAAAATAAGACTCCAAAAATTCTAATAATAAGTTAGAAATTGCCAACACAGCTTTTCATCCATAAAGAAATGCCCAAAGTGCCAAACTTCCAAAACAAATCCCAGAAGAAAAAGTGTTAAAGAAGCCCAGCACCACACAAGAGATCAAGGTTAAAATCATTGTCTCCTACTTTTGAGGAACCAATTCAATTAAAATCAATTACCCTGAAATGACAGTGTCCCAAATACATTCAATAAAATAAGCAACCTAAGGAATTAATTTGGAATTTTGATGTTTCAGCATGCACATATTATGCACCCTTTACTCTGTTTCTCTCATCGCACTAAAATTCTATCATAAAGAACAGAACAATCCCCTTCTCAGAAAAGTTCTGGCACCAAATTAATATCAGCACACATGCTAGACAATGTGTTTGGTGGAACTTTAACCCATCCTCTAGAGAGACTCATGGATAGAATTCTGGAAAACAACTACAAATGGTTCAAATTCTAACGGCCACAATTTTTGCTCCATATCATAGTTGTGCAAAAGCATAGACAACACCAATGAAAAGTGAATTTGTTTTTGGTCAAAAAATGCAGCAAGTACCTGAATTCCTATTGAATACAGCATGCGGATAGTGCTGAATTCAGATATTTTCCTCCCACCGCCAACTTCAAGCTCAAGAGCAGTGCTGCAACAATGATATGGACAGTCATCAGAGAGAAACCATAGCATTTTCAACTAGCAAGAATATTTGGTAGATTTCTATGATGAAGAAACCTTCCAAAAAATAATCAATAAATTTAAAGAAAAAAAAGTATGAGCCGCAACCATTCTCTCTCTTTTGTGGTCGCTCAAACCAAAAATAGAGTTCAATTAAAGCAATAAATAAACTTTTCCAGTTCCTTCATTAACATTTTCTAGTTCTTGTTGCAAATACTCATACTCTATATGATGCATACATTAACATCTGCATGATATATGTTTTAATTGTTCAAAACAAAAGGATTCAAACAATGATATTGCATTACTCTGACAAACTATTAAATTCCTCACATATACCTTCCAAGCCTGCCTGATATACGGCCATGAGATTTTTTGGAAAAGCGGCGAGTATAATTAGCCGATGCCCCAAAAGAACTTGTGCCAATCTACAGAGAGGGAACATATATGAAAAAGAAGGAATAAAGAAACAGATAGACATTTCTCAAAAACACAATAAAGACTAGCACATCTCTTTAACATTTAGTAAGAACTACTACTTTGCACAATCAATGGAACCGATAAATTTACCTTAATCTCTCCAGCAGCAGACATTCTCTCATCTTTCTTATGCCACCCAACAGCAATAGATGACTCCATACCTAACAAGAGCTGTATCTGGAAAAGAAAAAGACAAGAAAGAATCAGTTTGAAACAAAAAATTTCAATTATTTCTTTGTGTCCTTGTAGCTCAAAATTAATCCTCATAAATTATGTAAAGGTAGCATACATTCCCACTCGCTGTTTCAGAGAGCTGGCGGGTCCAGTTATTTGAAAGATTGATTGAGCCATCTCTCAAAGACATTGCAATGGCCATTGTTGCTGTTGAGTGTGATGAAAGATGACTGTGAAACAAGAGCATGATATGAAACTCGTTTCAATGCCAAACAGTAAATATGATTCATCAAAACAAATGCGTTACCGGGTTGTTTGTACTCCAAGAAGTGCCTGTAAACCAGCTGAAGCTAAAAATTCAATGGATGAAACAGAAGACATTTGATGCCTAAGCACAACTGAAGCAGCTCCACCGCCAGAATTTTCTTTCACTTCCAAATTTCCACCAAATGCAAGAGTATTGCTTTTGGATAATTGAGAATGAACTTGGCTACTCATAGCCATTCTGAAATTTGGGTATATTAAACAATGAGTGACCAGATAAAATGGGCACTAAGATGCAGAAACCCACAGACATAAAAAAAAGCATGTAAATATCATTGGCAATCCTTATTAGAAAATCAAGGATCAAATTGACATCAATAGTAAAGGAGACAAAGAAAATTGTTTAAAATGGAGCAAAGTGATGGAAAGGACCATCCTAACTTATAAAAGTGACAAGATATTCTAAACTCCCTCAGAATATATACTACATTCATTCATTGGAAATATTGGCTAAATTATTAGGTACAGTAATTGGACAATTGTAAGAGGGCAAAAACACCAAATATAAACGTGTCACGTGTGTGCTATGAGATAAGAGATTCTCAGATTGATTGTGTTATTGCTGTTCTACTTCTCAAATGGCAGTGCTTTATGTAGTTCAGGTTGAATCTTTTCTTCAAACTTGTAATGCAATGCAGATCATTAGAGTATCAACCATGAAGAAGAAGAATGGGGAAGCACCCTCTCATTATGCCATCACCATCTAGAAACTGTGGAAAAGACAAGTTGGCCAGTATTGTCCCAGAAGGACGAAAATGTGCTAAAGTCTTCTCCTGTTCCTTCCTCCGCCGTAGCCTTTCAAGTTCTTCCTTCAACTCTTCCACTTTGTTTAGCTTCGGACCAAGTTCCAAACCAGAAGTCAGCCCTTCCATGCCATATATGTCATATATTTGCCTCTTCTTCTCATCAGATAATATTTCATATGCTTCACATATCCTTTGAAAGTTCTGCGTAGCAATTTCCTTCATCTAGAGACGAAAAAAATTAAGAAACCATATTTGGGTGGTTAAAACAATGGGAAAAAAAGGGGCTACCAATATAAAATCTTGAATGTAGACACGAGAAATTATAAAAATTTACAAATAACTTTTTACAAAATTAAAAACTGTATTTGGATTAAACCGATGGGAGACAAATGAGCAGCAGAGAAAATCTTGAACGCATATTAATAAGAAAAAAAATAAAAAACAAAAACACTCTTTTCATTTGAACCTTGCTTAAAGTTTACCACAAGCTCAACAATCCAAGCACGCGTTCTTTCACTCCATGGGATATACTCTATTTAAGTTCAAAGAAATTAAACATATAAACAATTATTCATTGGAACAAATTTGGAATATCAAAATAAATATACACGAGACAATCAACCATTAACAGAATTTGTGTCTCTAACAACACAGTGCACACCAAATTACAAAAATTGAAATGAATAAATTTCATACCGTACACAAGTTCAAGTTAAACTAAATGATTACCGCAATCAAATAACCACGTTTACATTACAAATAAGAAATAGAAGCATACAAATGATAATTTAACATACTTGAGGAGCTTGATATTTATCAGGGTGATAGACTTGGGCCCACTGCCGATAAGCTTTTCTGATTTCTTCATCGGAGGCTTCCGGCGAAAGATGCAACAGTGCGTACAGTTCCCTGTTGGGCGGTCCGCTTTCTCCTTCCTTCATATTTTTTCCCTTCCTTACAGACTTCAACAAGCAGTTGAGTCCCTTCGTTCTTCGATATTCAACATGTCAGAGACGAGCACGAAGTGAGAGAAACTTCGGTGGTTTTAGGGGTTTTCGTGACGTGTATGGTCGGTCAATTCAAGTCAGATATTTTATGGGCAATAGGAATTAAAAAAATAAAATAAAATTGCAGCCCAAATAAAAAGCCCATGCCATTTTAGGTCCGCCCATTCTGATCCCCTGGGCCTCTCCTGGCCGAATTTCAGAACGAACCGTTTCCTCCTAGGGCTCCAGACACATGGTCATGTAAAGAGTTGTGCATACTATATATACCGGCTAGAAACAATAACCTAAGCCGCAGTTTCTTCCATTTCATGCTGTTTTTTGCCAATCGTCGACTTAATCTTAGCTTGTGATGTTCTACCAGTCTTCATATATGGTTTGTACTTCTGATTTGACGGCATAATAGCTTTTGCTTTCACTCATGGATATTACTGCTTCAGTTTTGTATATTCTGCTGCTGAGATGAATTGTAAAGCAATACACACCTCTCTTCAAAACAATTTGTCTATGAATTGTGCGTTTTGTTGGAGAGAAATCAGGTGATGAAATTGGATTCAAATATCTCACGACGGTCGTCTGAGACACAACGTGTCAAATACTGATGCAGTGATCCAATGGTTCTGATGGTTTCATATTCTTTGCAGTGCTTGTCTACATACATTTTAGATTTAGGGAGAGCGAGCACGATGATGATGAATTAATTATAAATCGTCAGATGAATTGGTATGACGAATACAATACCTCCTACTCATACTGAGCGCTTGCTCCATCCATCATCTCTGAGTCATTTGTTTGCCTAATTGACACGATGAGGAAATTAACTACATTGCTTGAGATCAAATGATCTTTGAAATTTTCCCAAATTAATATAAAGTCCTTTTCATTCTGAGTGTCATCTTCGCTTCTACAATCAAAAATTTTGATTTATTTCAAGTTAAATTTACACTTCATATATCAGATTTTGATCTTTACGGATCCTTCATACCCAACTTTCCTTTCTCATTTACTGTTACATTCACTTACAGTAGTGTCTGCCTTAAAATAATTTATATTAAAAGATAATTTTTATAATTATGTTTTATTTTCAAGAAATTAAAATATATATATATATATAAGTTCTAGAGACTTAATAAGAATAAAAAAAAATTGTTTCTTAATTAGTGTTGAATCCAATAATTATTTTAAGATTAATTTTGAATTTGTTTATTTATAATATGATTTATTTAGAATTATATTCAAGGATAAAATTGCTTTTCAAATTAAAATTTCAAAAAAATTATTATTAATTTTTAAATAAAGTTAAATTTATTTTGTTTTAATTAATATTTGTATATATTTAATATTTTTATTTTACGATAATTATAATTAAAAATATACCACAAGCAAAGTCTAAATTTTAAAAGTAACTTTTATAATAAATTGTTATAAATTTAATTTATTATTTATATAATGATAATTGGAACTGAATTTTTATGAAGTGTTAATTAGCATTAGACATTAATAACCGTGTACAACTTCAACGACATCGTTTCTGTGACAACAGAAAATATGACATTTGGAAAAGCAGGACACTGTACAACGACTGGAAGGGACATATGACTTGAGTCCGCAAGGACCATGACATGACCATGATCCCATCAGATAAGTGGGGATCAAGACGACAACGTTTATGCATTAATATGTTTGTTGTTGTCTTGACAATTTTCATATGCCTTTCGTTTGCAGTTTGTTCATTGTCAATTACCCAAAAGTAATCATCCCCACCGCAAATGACAAATGCACGAAATTTCCAAGTAGCTTCCTCGCGGCCCCACACATCACCCAATGCTGCTTGCAGATAAACCAATTATACTTTAGCACGTCGACAATATTTCACTTGTTTTTTGTCGGAAGATAAAAGAAACTTTCGTGGGAGAAACGTTTTTGATTGTTACAGCCTGCCTGCTTATACATAAATAATAATTCTGCTTACTCCTCGGCATTAAAACTCAATCAACCCTTGCATCGTGCATTGTCATGCTATTTATCTGATCATAAAATGAGGTATTTCTGTCAAATTAATGTAATTAAGATAGAAGATGATCTTCGAAAGAGTTTTCCCGTTTTCATTTATACCCTCCATGATCATAAACGGGCTCAATTTTCTTATACAAACCCCGCACTCTCATCTCATGCTTTTCCACTGACTTAAACAGAAGGAACATTCCATGTGCTTCTGTAAATTAACTAAATCAAAGCCAAATTTCTTGAGAAATATCTTGCTCCATAGTTAAGCTTTCATGGGGCTGCACATGGTGGCTCTGGCCAAGCTCAAGCAACTGTCATCAGCATCTCATGGTATAAGTCCAGCGATACTCGCCGGCTTGGTATGCCCGATTGTAGTGAAATTCTCCTTCAGTTTCAGGCTTATTCGCAAAGCTTACATTGATGTGTTGTACGCGTCCAGGCTCTTCGTTTTTCAACTGGGTCAGATCGCTTTTGAATCTGAACCAGCTTCAGCAGTTCTTGCTGGTGGCAATAACAGCAGATGGGAACGCGCTATTCGGCTAGTTTGCCAGAGTGTAACTCGTGCAAGACGTTCACTACCACCCACAGAGTCCGATGAGGATAACTTCCATACTCTCACCATGCTCTCTCTTTAAAGATCTTATGTTAATTATGTGAGCATTTAATTTATTATCTCATTTTCATTTTTCTTTGATCTGGCCAATTTTAAAGAGATGGGATTTGGTCCTTAGGAGATTGCATCCTCATAACCCAATTTCAGCTTCCATATATTCTACTATATTTCCATTCTCTTAATGGCATTGCAGTAGAGTTGCTGTGCCTATTACTGTTTTCGTTGATGCAGGCTTGCTATTTCTGCTGCTGTTTTGTTCTTACTGTTGCAGTGAAATGTGTGTGGTGGTGTTGTTTAAGCTGCAAATTTTGATTCAAAGTACTGTTTCAGGATCGTGCTCACGTAACAACTGCATTGGTAAATTGGTAGTTGCCTGCAAATGATATGACAAATATAATACTGATTGAAAATTGCGAGTGTGTTTGATCTGATATGGCACAGAACTATTGTTTTTCCTGGCCGATCAACCACCGAGTCCAAATTTTAATAGTGAAATCGGGCATGAATTCGTGATCTGAGTGCAGGCTCCGTCCAGTCCATCCCAATGCTATTTATGTTATCTGAATCCAAAGAACCGAACCCAAAGTAAAAACCAAGTGAAGGCGGTGCCTCATCTCCCTAACCGTATGAAAGTTATAATTTTATATTTAATAAAATAAATAAGTAATAATAAATTAATTATCTATAATAATTTGAAAATATCTTATATCAAATAGATATTTGTTATACACATCAATTTTTTTAAAATCAAAATTGATATATATATATATATGATATTAAAAATATATATATTTGAAAAAAATAAATTTAATATTATTATTATTATTTTGTAATTTGTTATTAAGTGGAAGGAGAGGATGGCTTGTTATTGTAAAAATGAGATAGAAATATCAGCACCCGAAATTAACCCCGTGCATTAAATATGGAATAAGAGAGTCAGGCCTTCTTGTATTTTTCAATATCCCGCAAAGCAAGTAAATGGGTTTTCTTTCTAGGACTAATGGAGGAAGTGATTAATGTAACCAATTTGAGGGCAACACTAATTCCCAAAGCACTATGCAGTAGGTAAGCTCCACTTTTACTTCTAACATTTGACTTCCCTGAAGAGTTAAATTGAATTACAAACTTTAAGAGCCTCTTTAGAGATCACCCCAGACTCTTGTTTGATTTGGTATACCCGGCCAAGATCAATTCGCGTTGAAAACTGAATGAACGCGTCGGCGTCCACCAATTACGAGCGAGAATAGCTGAGTCACTCGTTACCAGCATTACAAACGCGCGTAATAAATGATACGGATCATGTGGGTGCCCGCGCCCTCCAGTCCACCACGGTTTGAATTCGGAAACACAACGAGCTGGACCGAGTCCGCCTATGGTAATTGAACCGTTTATGGTCTTTGGACTTGGGTCAGCCCAAACCAAGCCAGCCGCTTCGCCGCACATTCCAGCTAGCAGCACTTGCAACGAAATTTGCTCCCTTGACTATTTGCTTGCCGTGCTTTAAAACAAAATTGTTTGACCCATCCAAAGACGACCGACGATACACGTCCCAAAAGTTGCATAGTTGTAAATGGAAAGAAAAACTATCACCAGTTCCATTCTCCCCCTTGAAAGCATCAATTCAACGTCGGTGGGTTCTTACCTTAATTCTCATCCCCGAATAACACCACTACGCATGACAGCCCACAACTCCCCGTTTCTCAAACCAAAAGAATCGAATCAATGTTTTTAAAAACTCGATCATAACGACGTTTTGTTCGTAGTTATTAATATATTTCCCGCACCTTTCTAGCCCGATGTCCCTGCACTTGGCATCGTAAGAACTGGGAAAGGCACAAATGCAAGCAGTCCGTTGACTCGTATTGATAATTTCGGCCTGGAATCAACCCGCTTGGTTCGACAACAGCCCATGTTAATATCTTTTATATTATCAATATTTTTCTCTTTAATTTTATTTCAATATAAATAAATAAATAAGAGTAAGCATTAAGACAACTTTCATTCTCACAAACTCGAATATTTGTTTTTCTCTCTAATTACATATTTCACCACGTGGTTGTGCTCTTTAGACTCTCTTTGTTATCTCGTGTCCGTATCCATGGTAGCAGGCATGACCAAATCATGCTCTCGTATGGTATTTGGAAGTTCTGGGGGTGTTATAACAGTCAACATGACGCGAAAACCAAAAGCATCTGTAATATCTTGAGCTGTGAGACTACCCTAATTTATCAATACAGGCATGTGGCTAAATGAAATTTAAAACGGTCGTATAATACCGAATAATCGTTATTTAATTAATTAAACGGTTATGTTTTTCAATCGCAAGCCAAAATAGAAGACATAACAAAAAAGCCTTTTGATTGTATTTGTGCTCATCCCATTGAGACGCTGCAAGGGTTACAACATCCCAGAATTATTATAAGTTACTAGCGCTGTGGTTTTCGGCTTTATTAAGAATGTCACTTTGTTCCATGTAATAAAAGCTTTGTCCGATTACGATTAAATTAACGAATTTTGATCGGAGATAGATTGAAGCAATGCCTAATTCTGTACCGAACAATGAAAATATATATTTAATTAAAAATAATAAAAATATTATTCATTAATATAATTAAAAAATTAATAATAATAGTATTATCTCTTAATTAATTAAATGTAATCATAACTGATATGCTATGCTATGCTAGAATTCTGTCAACACAAGACTTTTTCTTACTATTTACTTGTTGTAAACAAGTCTTTAGTTTTCAAACTTTTTGACCCAATCTCAGGCCTGCAAATCTCTCAAAATAATTTTGTCTTTTTCTTAGTTAAATTTTAGCTTGGATCACGCGGGCTCACTAGCTCGCCATGTGCCCACACCGGAAAATATTGACAGTACGATTCAACTACATAACTTAACGGAGTATTTTTAAATATAAATATTTGAAATTTAATAAAATAATATTTAAATATAAAATTTTATAAAACAAAAAAAATATATTTTTAACAGTAATTAAATTAATAAAATATTATTAGATAATATTTTTTATATTTTAAAAATTAATACATATTTCTCTTAAATTTTTAAAATTATTTTTATATTTTAATATTTAATTTAATTTAATAAATATATATTATGTGTTAATTTTAATAAAATAATACTATAAATTATTTATTCGTGTTAAACTTAAATATTTAATTTCATAAAATATTATTAATGTATGAATAAATATTATAAATTATTTATTTTTATAAAAATATTTTAACTATTTTAAATATTTTTAGGATCATTGAAATTAATTAAATTAAAATTTTTTATTTTAAAAAGGTAAAAAAATAAAATTTTGTATTTATAAGTGCAAAAATTATTTATTTAAAAAAAATTATTTAATTAATTTTAATTATTATAAAAATATTTGAAAATAACTAAAATAATTTTATATAAGTAAATAATTTATAATATATATATATATATTCATATCATTTAGTTATATATATTTATATATTAAATATTTATAGTTCTATACAATTAAGTAATTTTATAATATTATGTTATTAAAATTAGTACATTATTTATATATATTTTATTAAATTAAATTAAATATTAAAATATAAAAATAATTATTAATAATATTTTTTGTTACTTTTTAAAATTTTAAAAAAAGTATGTAATATTTTTTAAAAATTTAGAAAATTTATTTAAAAAATAATATAAATATTTAAAATTACATATAAAAATATATTTTTTTATTAATTTTATATGTAAAAATTATTTTATCCAAACTTCAGGAAGCAAATTGGAAATACGCTTTTCTTAAATCACCGGCTGAGATCTCAAGGCAGGCAATAAGCTTAAATTAGATTAAAATATATGATTATTAAAGTATATAAACGGCTCTTCATATTGTACACTAATACCAAGGGCGTGGTTCACAGGTGACTTTCCAAAATAGTATCATCTCTCTTCCCTCTTTTTTATATACATACGGTGGGTGAGCTAGCAGCACCATAAAGAGAGAAATTAAGTTATTTCTCAAAACACAACAGGTGCATTTAATTCTTGATACTTATAAGTGTGTTCACGGGTTCATTTGTTAATTGTTTCACGCTCGAAACTAAGAGGGGCAGAATAGATGACTTCCATGGAGAAGCAAATGTCCGATTATGGGTTTCGGTTCTTGACGGTTTTGTTCTTATTTTTGATATTTGTGGCTACGACGGCTGATGAAGTCAGGCAACACCGGCACAAGAATGCATATGCCACCATGATGTATATGGGGACGCCAAGGGACTACGAATTCTACGTGGCTACACGTGTCATGCTCAGATCGCTAGCGAAGCTCCAAGTTGACGCCGATCTTGTTGTCATTGCTTCTCTTGACGTTCCTCTCCGATGGGTTCAAGCTCTGTAAGTCTACCCTTACCTTTTTCTGCTCTTGCTGTGCTTCGTTCTTTCCTCTTTTTATTTTTATTATTTATTTAGTTTGCGTTCAGAGTTTTCCCCGGTTTTTGCTGCGTGGGAGCTGAAAATTTGCTGATTTTACCCAGTCAAGTGATTCTTAGTTAATCTAGGTCAATATATGCTGGAATATGCTTTAAAAGACACATGAGGAGATGATTTCTCAGTTAATGTTGGAGTATTGGAGAGCTTTTTTTTATTTAAAGACACAAGTTTTTGGATGTTTAGGTTGTGATTATATATTGATTTGTGATCCACCGGGTAGTCACTTTTTTTATCTGTAGAATCGTTGCTTTCATAGAACCTTGTTCTTGTGAGTGGGGAAATGGTAGTTTCTTGGCTTCTTCGTTATTTTTGGCTTTTCAATATTCGTCTATGGAAGTATTAGCGTGTCACTACCCAGACATTTTGTGAAGGTCTTTTTAGCTTGTGAAACCTCATATGGCATGACTGTCTCGTGCCCGAAAACGGAATATGACGGTCCGATCTACGTTTACAAATAATTAACTTGCTTTATAGGGTGTCCAAAGTGCTGAATTTTGGCTTGTAATCTACTGTTCTTGGATTCTTTCCTTCCTACGAGTGGGGGATAAGGAGCTGCCTATCCTAATACGTTGCTTTAGGAACCCAACTAAACACCATAAAGAAGCATAAATAGAGTTTTTAATTTCTTAATTGTGCCTTAAACATAACGTAAGCTACAAATATTGGACTGATTAACAGCTTGACGTTTAATGGTTCTCCGGGATTTTCGATGTTAGAAACGTCTCTACGCGTTGATTTACTTTTAAGTCGTATTGGTGGCCAATTAATAATTCACGTCAAGATCTCGCGCACATGCTCGGAAGGCGTCCATGTGGGATTGCGGAAGTAGGTTAGGTGCGTCCATCAATCAATTTAATAGATTAATGCCATTCCATTCCTAATTTTAGAGACTAAAAGATAATGCCAGGCTCGTAAGTGCCTCCTCAAGTTAGATATCAAACATTTAAAACTCAAATTTCTTTTGGGTGCTAGGATTATCGTTATGTGCCTTATAAAGGTAGGTACCAGTGGGGAAGGGTTTTACCTTTTTATTATGAATTTCCACATTTGCTCTTGCCTCTTAGTTTTGGTACTTAATTGGAGCAAGCAGCTACGCCTATGGCCTACGGTCTTTGACTTATCTAACCAGCCCACCGACTATGCCATCACGCTCGGCTTTCGACGGCTCTGTGCAGGAACTGGTAGCTATATATTTATATCGTTGACTTGAGGGGAAAGCACGCGGGGACTCGTATGTCTGTTACCCATCTCAACAACAAAGTTATAGTTGTTGAGATGGGATGTGTTACTCTTGTCAACCATCATCAAATCACTCGTACAAATCATCTATCAAATACCTCTAGAAAGCCTAACAGCAAAGCCTATGATCACGATCCCTACGCTACGTTAGGAAATAACCAGTTGTCAAATCTCCAACAAATCAAATTTCCAATTTTCCAACTAATTATGTAATAAAAATTTACTTCAATATCTAAATCTTCCAAGTGCTACGCAACCAGAATTCTGCATGTTCGAGTTTTGAATTGCAATTGTACGTATATAGCTACATTCTGTTTATTTGATCATGCATTGTTAGGTAAGGAAGACAGTTGCGGATAGTACAGTTGATACAAATTACTGAAACTTGGTATGTAGAAAATATATAATACATTCACATCTCATCTATTTTATGGTATGTTGATACATTTACAAGCATACCAAAAAAATGAGTAAGGAAGTGATGGGACCAGTTTTGCTATTGTGGTGTAGGGAACTGGAAGATGGAGCGAAGGTTATGAGAGTGGAGAACCTTAATAATCCGTACAAGAATCAGCCTAATTTTGACAGGAGATTCAAGTTAACGTTGAACAAACTCTATGCATGGAACTTGGTGGATTATGACAGGGTTGTCATGCTTGATTCTGATAATCTCTTCCTTCAGAAAACTGACGAGTTATTCCAATGTGGGCAATTTTGTGCAGTTTTTATCAACCCCTGCATCTTCCACACAGGCCTCTTTGTGTTGCAGGTATATTCCATCACTACTTTTGATTTCTTATTTCTGAGCGTTTCTGATAGCAACTGCATCCAAATAAAAGTCGGCGCTGCGTTTCTAACATGGGTAAATGAATATGAAATTGCAGCCGTCAAAGACAGTATTCAAGGATATGATACATGAATTAGAAATTGGGAGAGAAAACCCAGATGGTGCGGATCAGGGTTTCATTAGTAGCTATTTCCCTAACTTGCTTGATCAGCCATTCTTCCATCCTCCCCTTAATGGCACCAAGCTTGATGGAAATTATAGACTTCCAATGGGCTATCAAATGGATGCCTCATATTATTGTAAGTATCGCAGATTCATCATTGTTAGTGCTTGACGTGTATTCCTCATCAAACCATGCATTTGTGAATTCTTCTGCTATATTTATCCAAATATTAATGTGACAAGATAATGTTACAATTTATGTGGCTTCCCAGATCTTAAACTTCGATGGAGTGTACCCTGCGGCCCAAATAGCGTTATCACCTTCCCAAGTGCGCCATGGATGAAGCCGTGGTACTGGTGGTCATGGCCTGTTCTGCCATTAGGCATTTCATGGCATGAAACTCGTCGTCAAACTCTCGGGTAAATTAAAAATACGCCTTCAATTCACTTATTTTCGGAATACAGCTTAAGACTTTCTGTTTTCTTTTCTTTTTCTATGCTATCTGTAATTTCTCCGATGACATAAAACTAACATAGATAAAATCCTACAGGTATAGTGCAGAGATGCCAATGGTGCTTGTCCAGGCAGTAATTTATCTCGGAGTAATAGCGGTGACACGTCTGGCACGGCCAAACATCCCCAAGCTGTGTTATCGCCGCGCAGACAAGAGTGTCTCTATAATTCAAGCGGGCCTAAAATTGGTAGCAGTTTGGTTAATTCTTACTGCCTACACAGCACCATTCTTTCTTGTACCCAGCACACTTCATCCATTACTAGCCTGGCCATTATATTTTCTAGGCACTTTCGCACTTTCCTGTGTAGCAATCAATTCTTTTTTCCTGCCAGCGCTCCCTGTTTTGGTTCCATTGCTATTGATATTCGGTTCCCTTTTGGCGATGACATTTCCCTGGTACTCAAACGGCGTCGTAAGAGCCTTAGCTGTATTTTTCTACGCATTCTGTTCAGCACCGATTGCTTGGGTATCATTAACAAAGGTTATGTCATGTCTACAAGTCTCACTTGAACGGGAAGTATTTCTTCCTAGATTGGGTGAATCTTCACCGCCTTCCGGCTTCAACAAGTTGTACTGAGAGAATCTAGCCTCATTATTAATCAGGATTAAAGGCGACGGGACTGAATACGAGGCGGCTCTGTTTTCACGGCTCTTGACAGATTCTGGAGCTGCTTGATTTTTTGGGAAGGAAGAAAAGCTGATTTTGCCTGGGCTTTTTGTAGTTCTTGTATATTTCACTGCTTAAAATTAGAAAAGAGTTTACAACTTTACTTGAATCACTCCCCGACGGAAAAACAACTTTGTAATTAGACAAAAATTACTTCATTAGTTAATCATCCATATATATTTTGTTGCCTTGTGCAATTATCAAATGAATAACACAACAATCACATACAATAATCTAAACTAGTATAATTCAACAAATGACGCAGAATCAATTTAGAGCACGGTAGATCATGATTCTCTGGAGGGGTAGACGCTTGGGCCCAATGTCAGCCCAATTAGAATTTGAAATTAATGGACTGACCCACCAGTGTCCAAGCTCAAGCACTACTACCTTCATGTGATCGCTAAGTAAGTGTACGGTCAATCCACAATGCCTGCTTGTTAATATTACAGTGGGGAGAGAAAAGCGCGGCTCTACAGAAACTGCAACTACACTGGATCACAACCCGATATCCAAAAACTGCGGTGCTGATTTTAGTGAATTAAGTGCGACCCAAATAACTGCCATCATGGCAGACCATAATCATAAGGGCATGTTTGGCTCTAAAAAATGTGGGACCAGATGGACAATCATCATCACACACGACTTTAGTGTATGTCAACATTGTTCATTTAGTGGCATTTTCGTCATAAGAGAAAATTGTTTACGGGTCACGGTGATCTCTTGTCCCTCGCCCTAATTAGGAAAGGTCCCAACGTTCAAAAAACAGATTCTTCAAAAACAAAAAACATGTGGGTCCCATATCGGGACCAGAAATAGAGGAGACTACAAAGAAGAATACAAAATACTATTAAGCCATGGCACACGCCCACCACTCCGCCATTAAGTAAATGGATAAACATCATTCAACTTACCGTTTAGTTTCCTTTCGAGTTGGTTATCAATGAGAAGCGGTTTCTGAAAACCACATTGTATCCTCGTGCCCAAGAATGATGAGCCTCTAGCATACAGGCTAGCTCATGAAAAACGTTGAACGTATTTCGAATGTATAGTCTATTTGACGAGAATTGGAAAGAAGACTAAAGAGAAAGTAAGTAAAGAGCTGGAGCAGCTACGCCTACAGGCAATAGTGAGATACCAGTGTAACACAAAATAATCATAGAGACAATCTGGCAATTAGAGGGATGTTAATAAAGTAATCAAAGGCCAAAAGGATACTGCCCCCACAAGGAGACTTGTGTGTATAATCCAGCGAAGAGCTAACAATAAACCTATGGCTGTCATAAACTGTACTGTCCCTTGGAGCGAGGGAACAAAAAAAATGACCGTTACAAACAATAATCGCCCCCAATAATTTAATTCCCTGGGAAACCATTTTATCTAATAATATTGTAAGAAAGTCTTCCATTCTGGTCATTCATTCAGCTTATAAATGCATACTCTTTCTTAATTTCTATGTTCTAATTAATTTCCGGAAGCTCTTTCGAAGCAAATAGGCATACTTCTCTGTATCATTCTATTCTCTGACCATTTGATTGCTATTTGAATGGCGTCTATTACTCGTTTGTTGTTCTTTTACTTCTACATTGCTACTTGTTCCTTGTCTCTGGTTCTATTTCAGGTTACAGGCTCCGCGGCTTCAGCCAGTACTTCTACTACCAACTCAACTAAGCACCATCATAAGTGGATTGGACCCATCGGCCACCATGTAATTACCGTCGACGTTAATGGGTTAGGCGAGTTTAAGTCCGTCCAGGCTGCCGTTGATTCTATCCCGGAAAACAACAGAATGAACGTACTTATTCAAATTAGCGCTGGATATTACATGTAATTTCTTTAGCAAGAAAATTACTTTATAAATAATGCTAATTATCTGATGCATGAATTATGGTGTTGTTGCACGTAATAATGACTGATATGGTGTGGCTGCGGTGCAGCGAGAAAGTGGTGGTGCCGGTGACAAAGCCGTACGTCACGTTTCAAGGTGCAGGGAGGGATTTTACGGTGATCGAGTGGCATGATAGAGCGTGTGATCGTGGGCGCGATGGCCAGCAGCTGCGCACTTACCAAACAGCTTCTGTCACAGTTTACGCTAATTATTTCTCTGCTAGGAATATTAGCTTCAAGGTATAAACTTAAAATCCTTCCAAATTCCTATCATAAATGTAATCATCAGCCCAGTACAAAGTGAAAGTACACACTGCCATTAGTATGTTTCCGGAAATCCAATACGAAGCATGCAGTACAAAAAGTGACATTAAATGCCTCAACTATTACCATGGATGCCATATTTTTCACATACGAAATTACGATATGAATGGTTTTTGTAGAACACGGCGCCAGCACCGCTTCCCGGAATGCATGGGAAGCAAGCGGTGGCGTTTAGGATATCAGGCGACAAGGCATACTTCTCCGGCTGTGGATTTTATGGCGCACAAGACACTCTTTGCGACGACGCAGGGCGGCATTACTTCAAGGAATGCTACATCGAAGGCTCTATAGACTTCATTTTCGGGAACGGGAGATCCATGTACAAAGTAAGCAAATATTACAATTTTTCTTTGTTACGAGTGCTCGTGAAGTGTGATTCACTGGTTTAACATTTTGAAACGAATAAAACAAAACTGACCCAGAAGCAGCCGCAGTCCGCAAGGTCGATCTTTAATGGATGAAAAGGATGTGTCGTTTTGTTAAATTTATCTATGACTGGCGTAAAAGGATGAGAGCTTTTGTTTATAACGTGTTTCGTGTCAGTAATGGCTGTACCAACTTGCCAAAAGATGACAGAGAAAGAAGAGCAGAAGTAGAATAGGCGTACAGTTTATAACTGCACGGAGACAACAACAATGTCTCTGGTTGATAAGCGAAATTCTCAATTCTACCCTCATGCTTTTTGCTTTTCAAAATCATGAACGTTGTTGACTGTGGGTTGATTGGTGGCAGGACTGTGAGCTGCATTCAATAGCCACAAGATTCGGGTCAATTGCAGCCCACGACAGAAAATCGCCCGATGAGAAGACGGGCTTTGCTTTTGTGAGATGCAAGGTGACGGGTACGGGACAGCTTTATGTGGGTCGGGCCATGGGCCAGTATTCAAGAATCGTTTACTCGTACACTTACTTTGATGACTTGGTTGCTCATGGCGGTTGGGATGACTGGGACCACGTCAGCAACAAAAACAAGTAAACCTCCGCGCCCTTATGATTCACCGTTTTAATTTAGAATCTTAATTTTCTTTCTCTTGAATACCAAAATAATACAAAAATCGCCATCAAATTTTGTGATAGACAGAATATACCAAAAAATATATTTTATATCGAATTTATATATAAATTTTTTCATCTCATACATTTATAATTTCTAAAATTATTAATAATATTAATTTTATAATTTACCAAATAAATATTATATCATTTAAAATACAAAATTAAAGTATTTACATTACTTGTTTATAATTGGATACTATCTTTGAATAATTAATTGGGCATAGTGGCTCCTTCCTTGTACGATCGGTTGATCATGATTACGAATGATTGATATCTAATAATGTTTAGAGACTAGGCTTTCATATGATTTGTTCAAAAGATGTCTCTGTCCTCACCTTTTGACAAACTGAGGAACTGGGCCTTGACATGCCATGCTGCTTTGTGATATGCTGTCGGGCGCCGGCGGTGCTGACCATGTCCAGTTGATAGTGTCTGCAAACCCAGTCACAAATTTTGTTGGGGTGGTTTGAATTTAATTACTGGTGTAGTGATTGTGACATTATAACAATTTGTTGACAGACCATGCCATTGAAAAGCTAAAAAAAGACGTAATTTGAGGAGAAATTATGACTAAAACCAATTTTTAAAAGATAAATTTGAGCCAGCTTTGAATTATTTTATCTTTCAAGCGTCTGTTGTCTGTTAAGATCGGGAAACAAGTAATAGTAATGGGAGAATGGTCGAAAACTTAATTACAATTTCTCGGGTCATAAAGTGGATCTCACATCATAACCCATTTACAGGACAGTTTTTTTCGGAGTATACAAGTGCTGGGGGCCCGGAGCGACAAATGTGCGCGGTGCGTCGTGGGCTAGAGAGCTGGATTACGAGTCGGCCCACAGATTTCTTGTGAAGAGCTTTGTCAATGGTAGACACTGGATTGCACCCTCGGACGCGTAGCCATAACAAATCCAACTGTGTCATCTTCTCCGTACTTCATTCATTCAAATTCTTACAGCAATTGTAAAATGTTTTTTGTAATATTTAACTGTCCATTTGTTTCATTTGTTGATTCTTTGAATTTCGTAACTGGGTTGAATGGAAATAATGATATTGCCAAATATTTTACTATCAACCAATCATAGTGTGATTGGAAAAGACCAGTCTCCAAAAGAACTTCATAGTTCTGCGGATTAATCTGATCAAGTCCAACTACGAATTAGAAAATGAAAATGCTCTCCAATGGACATGATGGTGCTCCACTATAACCTCTTTGGATGATGAGAACTAATTTTAAAGAGACCAAATAGAAAACTGAACTTTGCAGCCACCCAAGAATCTTCCCCAAATTTTGTATCTCAACCGATTGTATCACTCAATTCTCCAGCAAAATGGACTGATATTCAAAGTTAAATTACTTTATTTATTGCAAATATGTCAAAAAGAATATCTATATAGAATAGAGTAGAACATCTGCTTGGACAGGGAAGTAGAAGATAATGCTTCACATTATACAACAATTTGACAGAGAATCGATCAGCTCTGGAGACCTGCAGGAGTGAGGTACTGCTGTGTCGTACACAGGAAGCAATGACATCAAAGGAGTAGACGTATCTCAAGTTCAGAAATATCAATTCCCATTTACTTGACATTGATTAATTAATATCTGAGACATGTCAATAAGCTTATGTATACTCCTCCAGTTATCTAAACAGTGACATCAATGCAAAGTGTTGCAAAAGTTCTTGCAGCAAAAATTCAAGGTCCAAATTCTCAAAAATACCACCTTATCTTCATTTTTTGCTTTAGCAAACATCTTAACCTATTATAAGACCAACCATCAACCCACTATACTCCAGTGGCATCCAACCCAAGACCAGAGGGCGTTCAAGTTGAAGAAGAGCCAACTTCTTCATGTCAAATTAAAACCAAACAAATATTACATCTCAGCAGATTGTTTATTTTGTAACAGGAAAACAGTCGACACAGGATGTTCAATACTTCAAATATCCATAAAAAAATAGAGGGCAAAAAAAAATTATGCAAGTGATAAATAAATTAATAACAACAATTATCAATCCTGCATATTAGTCATACAAAAGAAAATAACAAATGGACACTTGCACCAGAAAACTAAATAAGCATATGATTTTGATTACAGCAATAACAAAAGAATAGCACTTACAGCTAGCCAAGACTAGCCAAATCAAAATCAGGGGCAAGCTCTTGCACAATGTCATTTGGTGGTTGGCCGCATTCCTGCATTTTCTGCATGAGGTCAACAATCTTGGTGAAGTTACCAGGATCATTTTCATAAACTCCATTAAGCTGCTTTATGAGTTCATATTGGTGGAAGTAACGATCATATTCTTCTTTGCTCAAACTGGCTTTGCAGTCTTCCAACCATTTCGGATATCTTTCTCCAATTTCCTTCATGGGTTCATGAAGAATGTCCTTAGACAACAGTTGCTGCATCATGGTCTCCACAATTGATTCCATGTCCTAGGCATATGAAGCAAAGAAAAAAAAACTGCTTATTCTCAAGATCTTTTAGATTATAACTTGCATATATCTTATGTATTTAACAGATATGAAAGGAAGAATATTGGCTTATGAGAAGTGAATCTCAAATCTTTATTCAAAATTGAACTTGAATCCAATCACAGCCAGAGCACAAATATCCAAGGAAAAGACAAATTAAGTGCATACATAGTGGATCATGCATCAATCTAGGTTCTTATCTCAATCCTAAAGTGAAGTAAGCGAACTTTTGTAATAGCATTTAACAGAATCACATTTCAGCCATAAGAGCTCAAATTCAGATCATGACAATGTACCAGTTTGATCGTGCAGTTCTCACTGATGTCATATTTATGGGATCGTGATAACAGCTCTCCAATGCAACTTAAATCATTTCAACAATCCCCAAAAAATGATTAATGCTATTATATTGGAGAAATGAAGCATTACAAGTCGATAATGAACTTCAAACCCTCCCATGCATCATAAAAAGAACATCAGAGCAAGTAGAAAATTATCTATTTTGAGCACTCTTCCAACAGAGTGGCATGCAAATAGCATGACAAAAGTATCACTAAACTAATGAGAGTAACTGACTATACACAGACTTTTTGTTGATAGTTGGAAACTTGGAAAATATGGAGGAGAAGGTTATTACATTGTAGTTATGCAATTGTAGGAAAAAAACTCGATGCATTTCCTCTTTCCAGCTGCTAGGTGATAACACATAATACATCACCAAGATACTAGATTGCCCATTTGGAAAAGTTAAGCTTCGATCACTGGCCAACTATAACTAAAACTGTGAATAGGAAGCACCGCCTATTGCAAATAAATCTTATGCAAGTAATTCCAATCCCAAAATCAAAAGTTCATGTGCAGTGATTTTTAAAAGCTTCCATACATTTAAGTACATACAAAGGAGATCATTATTATCCTAATTAAATAATGATAAAGATGCACAAGCAACAAGCAGCAGAGACACCAAGCAAGTCAAGAAAAATAGATGAATCGAGTTATCCTCAGCGGTGAATATTATGACCCACACGATGCCAATAAGAATCTGTAATATCCCCAAAGATTCCTCAGTTTGTAGTCCTCTTTCAACAAGATTACAATAAACTCAAATAGCAGATCCCACAACCATGTCATCATAATTATCAAAACCAAGTACTATTACATTTCAATGCAATTCACAAAACAATCCACCACGAAAACTCCAAAGACTGGACAAAACTGCATAACCCAATCCAGGAAAGTAACATTCAGGGGGAAAAAAATACCTGAGACCCTGCAAGCTCCTCAAACAGCAGCTTAACCCAATCCTCAGCCATAGCATCCTTATCCAAATCAAATTCACCTGGTTTTTCCATCGATTCCAATCCCTTAACGGCCTCCCTAGTCTGTTCCCTTAACTTATCAAGGGCCTGTGACATGGGATTACTTTGACACCTTTTGTCTTCCCTTTTTCTTGCTTTTCAAGTCAGGTAATCCCACGCCCAACCCTTGTATTCCAGATGGCAAAGAAGCAGATTCTTGCTTCTTCTCGGTGCCATTACTATCTCCACTCCTACAAGCAAACGACAGCTAAGTATCATTCTAATCCAAAAGACTAGAACTTTCTAAAACAGAGAAAAATATTAGCGCTTGTATATGTAACAATGTCCAATCCTATGGAGCTTGCCGTGTATGTAACAATAAATCATACAAATATTTACGAGCAACCGAGCACGTAAAAGAAAAACAATCAAGGTCAGCCTTTTGGGCAAAATTGAGAACAAGGAGTTAATTTTTAGAGGAGGAAAAAGATTTGAAGCTGGAAAAGATATACACATATTTACATACAAACTGCATAAAATTTTGTAACCAAAAACTGAACAAAGATATAGAAACATTCGAGAGGGAGGAGTTAGATTGAGAATCTGGAAATCATCCAAAGCACCTTAAAGCGATTGAATTCAGAAAGAAATCCTCAATTAGAGAATATAACAACAGATTTAAACAAAAGAGAGTTATAGAGATAGAATCTTGGGGAATTACTATCGAGAAGTTCGTCTAAATCATCCGAGTGGCCGGCCATAATTTCAACCGAAATTCTCACTCTCGTTAGTTCCCTCGCTTCAAATACCAAACGAACCAAATACTCGTCTTCTCTTTGCGTACGTGCGAGTAAACTAGACTTGGCTAGGGTAATCGAGGGATTGGGAAGGAGAAGCAGCAGCTGTAGACATTTGCGGAGAGACTGAAAACGACGGGCAGACGGAGTGGATCGATTTAATCAAATCAACAATAAATATCCAAAGGCTGTTATTTCTGGTTGTGGAATTACATTTGACTACAAGAGTCGAGCCGAAATTATAAAATTCAAAAACACTTGCCCTAGAAATCTTGAATTCAACGATCCGGACTAAAATTGCATTACATTGACAAAAGGCAGCATTGATGTAGACAGGTTATGTTAATTAATTTGACGATCATTCATTTTATTATTTCGCGTTAGTGGGCAAATACAACGGCATTTACCAAAGCCCCTCTTCCGTCTGTAATCACCTTCTCCCTGAATGTAAATTTGGCTAGAATCTCCCCCGCTGTAATATTGACATGTGATCCAAAAGAGAATTTTTTATTGTATCAGTATTACTAATATTATAATATTATTTAATTAATAAAAAATATATTTATTAATTATAAATAAAAAAAATTAATAAAATTTTTTTACTATATTACTATTACTTAACACTCTCTTTGCCTGGAAACTCGTTTCAAATAAAAATTTTCCATCGTGAACAACGAACAGTGGCTCTGCTGTTGATGGTGTATTAGAACACAAATGTAAGTGCAGTGATATAATTGAAGCAGCATCAACATAGTTTCGAACCTTAAAACCATAGTGGTGATCCGGAAGGAAATAACTGGGAAGGAGGAATTCTGATTTACAAAAAGCATGTTGCTAGTACATCCAGCTCCAGTGCATTTGCTCCACAATCAGGAAATCAAACTCTTGCTCCAGTGCTATGTTACTATTCCATGGAAAAATTTGATCCCTTACCTCTCGACTATGAAATGTAATTAGGATTAGTCTATGCAGTTGAAGCTTGTCTGATTCCCCGATCTACAATGGTCATCTGCTACCGAGTTTCTGAAGTCATTGTAACGGCCTTGGTCCACCATATTGAATAGTGGTTTCTAACTGAGCCACGGGATACTGTTGAAATTGAGGATCCGTGCCAACTGCTGTTGCCACAACTTGTTGAGTTTGGGAAGGTGTATGAGCCCCTGGTGGAGAATATGAGCCCTGAGAACCATAAAATGCTTGTTGGTGATGAGCTTGAGGATGGTAGTGAGTTCGTGCCCTGGGTTTAGGGGGATAAAGAGCCTGAACCCCTTCAGGTCCATGCACGGCTTGGAGGCCTTCAAATCCTTTAAGCTTAGCAATGCGTTTTCCACCAGAAAGATGACAGTCAAAAGCTTCCTGCGTGTCACTTGACATTGCACAACATTGCAAGAGTAAAGATTAGAGGAATCACCACTTAGGTTTGGGAGGTTCCATTGGCTGCCTTGGACCTTCAAATATTTTCATGCACCTGCCTCCTTGACCACCACTCATCTGGCATTCATTCCAGGCCTCCAATTATCAAACCAATCCATCCTTGGCTTCCCTGTTCGTGGATTGGAAAACTCATTCACAGTGACTTCAGGTTGTTGGACAGCAATATTTTGATGCTCAGCCTGCATTTCTTCTTGACCACCAACAGTTTCAGAAGCTACACCCTAAAGTGCAAACTCAGGCTGCTGAGGCAGTTCTATCTTGGAATCAGCTTTAAGTTTCTGTTCATTCTGTATTTCAGCCATTGATTTGACAGCTTTTTTCAATTCAATTCTCAGCAAGTTGTTTCTATGCTGTGTTCCACTCTTGTGTTGTTCGCGAATTTGCAGACTAGTGCAATCAACTTTACAAAGTTCACACAATGCAGCCTTTGGGGGTTGCTTGCTTGGCTCAACCTTCCCTGGTTCTGTAGCAGATACTGGTTGCAATTGAGCTGCTTTTTCAGGTGCATCAGTTGAGGGATCAGCCCTTACATCTGCCAGTTCTGTACCCCCAGCAGCAGAAGATTCAGGATGTGAAGATGTTGACAATGCACCATGTGCTATGTAGTGTTTAGGAGCACCATTACCTCGACCATGCGCTCTTCCCCGGAATGATTGGTCAGATGTAGCAGAGTTGGAATCGCAGTTGCCAAAATTTTCACAACTACCACCTCAGAATGGCTAACTGACACATTTACCAACCTGCAAATAGATTTGCAAGAGTATTTATAGCCTGAGCAGCCAGTAATGTGCTAATCACAGGATGCAGAAAATGTCCCATTCAAATCTACAAACAAGCTATTTACAAATTAAAGTTCAAAAAGAAAGAAAATTCTAAGAGAATAATAATGACTGGGTTTATAAATGCTATAGAGAAAATAGTTCTCAAAATCAGAAAGAACCCCATATTAAAACATACATGTTAAGATATTAGTATTGATTACATAGAGCAAGATAGAATCAAATGACTACACTATGTCACCTCTTAAAGCTATTAGACATAATTACAAAGGGGCTTTCTCAATACAAAAGATGGAATAAGACCCAATAAACAAAAGTGGTTTGAAGCATCCAAACTGGAAAAGTAAAAGGTCAAAGCAACAAAAAGTATAACGATTTATTATAACAGAGAACAAACAGATGAATTCTTCAAGCTCCAATGCTTTAAGTTCACCACAGAATGAATAATTTAAGATTTAGAAACTCTACCTCCTAAGCACATGCTTTGGAATATAAGATTTTAAACGTGCAAACTATATTGCCATCAGTAAATGTGACTACAACTCAAGTAAAACCCTTATAAGTGCAAAGTTCTCAGTGGAATTGGGTAGGCACATTCTATTACACTTATGATCAGGTGAGTTGTTTTAAGAAAATTAGCCTCCATAATGTCTGAATCCAAACCTCTGCAACTGCAAGACTTCTCAGAATAGTAAACTTCTAAGAGATCCAATTTAGTTCTCAACCCAAAATAATTTTTGAAGCACTTACCAAAAGCAAAACAAGGGAATTGAAGAATCCATACCTATTCTTTCTTGCAAAGAATTCAATCCAATGAGAATTCAAATAAAAATGTGATGACCAACGTACAAGACAAGGGCTTCTGATTTGCATTCTCAAAGTTGGTACATTTCAGCAACTCCATTTCTTACTGAAATTCTACCAATATCAACAAAATTTAAGGCAACTATTAGTTAAGAGTAATAGAATAGCTCATTTCATGAGCAACATGATAATCAAGAGTTCTCCAATTTGGCTTAGGCTCATAATCACTACGCTAAGTTTGGCCAAAGGCATAAGCTCATCCTCTTTACACTAAGCTCACAACAGAGATTCCCAATTGAATAAGCTAAAGATTGCTTGGCTCAGTTGAATAGTATACACTCTGGGAATTTCCACAATTCCTTCCTGTATTGATACTGGATAGTTATGAAGGCTTAGATATAGATAAAAGTAATCCTTACCACTGATCCATAACAGACCAGTATTCATACCGGAATTTATCTTGCTAGTGTTGAATGGCCTTCACACAGCTGCCAATCTTACATTTGAGCTCATAATTAAGTTAAAAACCAGGTGAAGCTCTCTCTCCGTTCATATCACTACAGACGAATCAAGTGTTCCATTAAAGATTATGAAACAAGCACCGGTACTACTACAAGCCCCCATTTACATCCAAACAATAGGTTCCCTAATTCATTTGTTTTCAATAGTATGTGCAGCAATAAAATTGGATAATTTTCCAATGAATAAATCAAAGCAGTAATACAATTACACCGGGGAGGCAAAAACTCATAAAATTCCAAGCAGAAAACGTACCAACATATGCATTGACCCCGGCGCCACCCAGGGATTATACTCTGCCATTGCCCCCTCTGCCGCCTGCATCGACTCAGCAAACTGCGCCAGCTGTGACAAAGCAGTCATTGCTGCTGCCTGCAGCGGGTTCAGCCCAGGATAATACGCGCTCTGCTGGTGTTGTCCTTGTTGAGCCTCACCGGCGTCCGAAATTTGCGCCACCTCATTTGCAGGAACGAAACTCCCGGCGGATTTAACTTACCCGTCTCAGGATACTGCTGCTGCGGCACACTCTGATATGCGGTGAAGTAATTACATTGTGGTCAGTAAGCGTATTTATGTTGATATTCACCTTGTTGGCGGTAATAAGAATAATACGATCGACGGAAAAGATTTAATTTGTGTTGGATCACAGGATTGAGAAGCATAATCCTGGTTTTGTTGTTGATATTCGTGCCGTTGGGTATCTGAGAAAGATGAAAGGTCCATTGCAAGTGTTTGGTCTCGTTTGTATCGGATGACGCTCCCGGGGATTTTGTATTTTTGGTTTTCATCTCGTCGCTCGAAGCGCAACGAGGAAAAGGTCACTGTTTGGGTACTACGGAGGGAGTGGTAATATACAGACACTGACTAGTCCTCCCTCGTGTAGTGCCGACGTGGCGGAATAAGAGGCGGCCAAGTGGGACAATTCTACGCCTGGGCCTATCGAATTCATGCATTTGCATTTGAAATGCTGATAGCATCCGCTGGTACATTAGTTTCCACGTTGATTTTATATTTATTAGTATGTATTCTATAGCGTCCTAAATATTAACAATTTAGTTTAAGGTTATTTTGAAAATCTTTTTAAAAAATATACATAAAATATAATTATTTATAAATAACCACAATATGTGTCGGGTGAAAGTTTGGGATGAAATCGCAATAAATTTAAAATAGAGAGGGTATTTAAAACATTCCAATTAAAATATTGCTATGCCTAGCAATACAGACAATCCAAGGGACCTTAGCAAAATGTCGAAGAAAAAACCGCAGTTGAGGTCCTCAGCTCCCTCCATCAAGATAACGGCGTAAATCATCCGTAGACAGAATCCAATCCTCTACCCCCGAAAACGAAAAAATGGCTGCTGCTTTTGCACCAGCCACTCTCCTCCGGTTTCGCCCCTATTCTACTCTCCGGTTCCTCTCTTTCTACTCAAAAAGGCTAGCAAAGCCCGGTCATGTTTTCCCGCCGCTTCTCCGCTGTTCGTCGATTCCTCGACGCAGAATCTTCTCCTCCGCGATATCCGGAGCCCTGCACTCTAGAGAGAGGACGAAATCGGAATTGGCTGAAAAGCAGACAGTCGAAATGGGAAGTAAAGTTGGGGAGTACAGAAAGAAGTTGAAGATTGTTGATATAAAGGGTGGGCCCGACGAAGGCTTGGATCGGGTCGGGCAGACGATGGCTGTCATGGGCTGGGTACGGACTCTTCGCGTCCAGAGTAGCGTCACATTTATCGAGGTAACAAAAATTCCAGTACTTAATTTTTGCGCGCGCCTCTCCAGCAGTGGAGGCCTACATTTCTGGTTCCTAATATTTCTAGAAAGGAATTTATCAAGTTCATTTTTATGAGAATTAAGTATTTTGATGCTTTTTTTAATCCCAGAAGTACTTTTGTCTATTTCAACCAAACTTTATTTAGATGCGATAGCTTTGTTCGCTTACTGAAAGCGGTTTTGGCAGATTAAAGCACTTCTCTTTGCACTGTTACTCAGCCTTTGCATTTACAACTTTCTGAAATTTACTAATGCGTATTTTTTTGCTATAATAAATGCATAGGTTAATGATGGTTCTTGTTTTTCAAATATGCAATGTGTGATGACCTCTGATGCTGAAGGTTATGATCAGGTATCACTATGAGCAATAAACATAATCTTCATTTTGTACTCGTGCTGGTCACGTTTGATACTTCTAGTGTCTTTTAAATGTCATTTTTTGCATATTTGTAGTCAATTATCTATTTATGTTAATCTTTGTTGATTATTAATAGATAGAATCTGGCTTGATAACTACGGGTGCATCAATATGGATACAAGGGACTGTAGTAGCAAGCCAGGGATCAAAACAGAAAATGGAATTAAAGGTCAACAAGATTGTGTTGGTACGGTATTGCTCATTGCTGTAGTTGATTCTCAATTCAATATCATAAGGGTTTTACCTCTTTCTACCTTCCTTTCCAGACTTGTTTATTTTTTATTCATAGTGATTTTAAAATGTTCAGTATTTTTAGACATCTCCACTTATTGTGGGTTCAGTGCACTCATGTAATTTAGTCTTGAAGTTGTCATGTAGCCAATACTTCATCGTTATAAGTTCCAGTAGGCTTTTGCAAATTTATCTAAGCATGTTGTCAGTTATCCAGTAAATGATTTTTTGCTTCCATTGCTACTGGTTCAAGTGCCTTGCCCCATGTGATTTACATGTCCTACTTTAGGCTTGGAATTAATGCAAAAGCAGAGGCAAAGTTTCTGCTTAAACGAGATATAATGGAGCACCTAAAACAGGAAAAGTGCTATTCTTGAATTACTAGTTGAATATTTATATTTGCTTTGCATATCATGTGGTTTATGTAATTTTGACTGCCAGTTTTAGTATTGTTTTCGTCCATCCATTCCTTTTTTTTAACTCTTCACAGGTTGGCAAAAGTGATCCTTCCTTTCCCATTCAGAAGAAAAGGGTCAGCAAGGAATTCTTGAGAACTAAAGCTCATCTTCGTCCTAGAACAAACACATTTGGTGCGGTAAGTTCTTCATTTTAATTAGTATTGTCATTATTAGGCTTCTTTTTCTTTGATGTGCTTAAAGCATGCAGTTTCATATCTATAATGGCACTACCTTTTGGCAGAAGCTTGTGAGGGTGCAAGGGTTACTTATCGTCTTTAAAGTGACAATTTATTTATTTATTTTTGTTTTTGTGATCTCTTTCTTTAATAAACGGCAGAAGTTGTTTTAGGTTGCAAGGGTAAGGAATGCTTTGGCCTGTGCTACACACAAGTTCTTTCAAGAAAATGGGTTTGTTTGGATCTCAAGTCCTATTATTACTGCTTCAGACTGTGAGGGAGTGGGTGAACAGTTTTGTGTGACTACATTGGTATGCTCCGTAGCTTAAAATAATATAGCCTTTTTCACAATGGTTAATTTATCACATACTTTAGGTTTGTATAATCCTTGAGAATATAAATCAATGGAGCATATGTTAATTACTTTAGGTTTGCCATAACTATATTCTGCGAATTCCAATTTTCTTTTGCTATGATGCATGTTTCCATATGAGCATCTATGTTTTTCGGGGGGGGCATTTGTTTGTGTGTGTGATCATTTATTTGCTTCCTTGTTTTCCTTGCCAATTAGTGTCTCATTATGTTCACAGAAATTAAATGAGAGGTCATCACCCTTTATTCTTACAATAGTTCTTATGCTCTGCCTTTGCATTAGTTTTTTTTTCTTCCATAGATCTCTCTTAAAAATTATTTTTACATTGATAGGTTCCTAGATCCAGAGAAGCTGCTGAATCCCCTGTGGATGCCATTCCAAAAACAAAGGATGGGTTAATCGATTGGTCACAGGTTAGCATGTCTGATTTTTAAACTCAGTTGTGCTTACCAGTAAATGAACAGAAATTGAGTGCTTACATGATAAATAAGATCCCCTTCACTCCTAAAGGGATTAAAGATGGTCATGGCATTTTAGAAGGGCAATGTCTGGACACTTTGAACTTTGTAGAACATATGCAATTTAAATAACCCTTTGAGAAAACAGATCTCCTACTCATCAAACAGGAAAATAGCATGAAGTTTTTGTAAGTATTGAAATTCTTGAAATGGCATGCTTGCATGCCTGTTGGTAGTCCTCTAGTTCTGTTGTATATTATAATTAAAAAACTTTGTCAGGAAATTGTTTTTGTTGAGCTCTGTTCCACACCTAAAGTTACTTCCAGTTGATGCCTTGAAGAAACGTGTGATGTACTTAGTTGCTATTAATTTAATATTCATTTCTTATTTTTGTGTGTCAGGATTTTTTTGGAAAACCAGCCTTCTTAACAGTTTCAGGCCAACTTAATGCTGAAACATATGCTACTGCTCTTTCCGATGTATCTCTTTTCTGTCTCATGCTTGTCCTCATTCTAATCACAAATTGAGGAAATAATTTATTAGTTTTAAATAAATATACCTTTTATATTTATCAGGTGTATACATTTGGACCTACGTTTCGAGCAGAAAATTCTAACACTTCCAGGCACTTAGCTGAATTTTGGGTATGGTATCTTCATTTTGATTTTGCAATATATTCTAACTTAGTATTTATTTATATTTGGTTCTTCAAGATTTGTCCTTCCAATAATTCTTTATTGAATAATGCGAGAACCATATTTTTGTTTTATGCTAGATGATTGAACCAGAACTAGCATTTGCTGATTTGAATGACAATATGGCCTGTGCAACTGCCTATCTCCAGTATGTAGTATGTTACTTCTCAGATCTACAGCCGATTCAACTCAATGAGTAGTGACTGTATTCTTGCATGCATTAAATTATTTGAGTTTATTTTTTTGAATGAAAGAGTGACTTTATTGTTTTATGTATGGAAGGTGAGGCATATTCTTGATAATTGCAAGGAAGACATGGATTTTTTCAACACTTGGATTGACAAAGGAATCATTGATCGATTGAGTGTATGAACTCTCAGTGTAACATATCTTTCTTTAACCTGTCTGCAATTTGTTAATCTTTTGCAGCTTTTTTGGTTTTTTCACTTGGTCTTTATAATTTTTTGCTTTAAATCTTCATTTTTCAAAATAACTATATCTTTATTAATTCCCTGATATTTGGTTATATTTGTCTGATTAATAGGCTGTGGCTGAGAGGGACTTTGTTCAGTTGACTTATTCTGATGCAATTGAGCTCCTTCTGAGCGCAAATAAGAAATTTGAATTCCCGGTAATGCATGTTTTTCATTCCATTTAAACCACTGTGATAGCAGTTGGGCTCAAATTTTCTGACCAACAGAACTACTTGCAGAATAAAATCCATTGTTTTACTTTTAATTTACGACATGTCATTTGCCAATAACCTGAACAGATGAGCTTTGTTAATTGTAATCAATGATATTCATTGGCCTCCACTGGAGATAGTTGAGTCCTTTCATTCTTCAGTGCTCAATGCTTTGGTTCAAATTGTGCCAATCCCTCATATTTCAATACAATATTATCAATCTATGGCTTAGCTAGTAAGTGCAGGAGCAAACCCTAATGCCTAATTTTTTTATTGAAAAAGAAAAAGTTTATGTTGATGTTCACAGTGATACAAGTCACAATCTAAAATTCTTTTTCTGTCCATCAAATTTTTTGGGCTGCTTCTATCTCCTTGTCTCTTTTGAAGCAGTGCATGTATAATCACCCCGATCTTGATCGTTGACCATAGCTCTAATGAAATTCTGGTTTTTGCTTCCCTTTTTGCTTATATGTTGATAATGCTCAGCATGTAGTGTTAATACAGTGCAATGAGGCTTCAAAAATTTTTCATTCTGTTATGTTGTTAAATTGATATATTTATATGGATAAAAGCTTCTTACATGATTGTCATGCATGTATCTCCAGGTGAAGTGGGGATATGATTTGCAAAGCGAGCATGAACGTTATTTAACTGAAGAGGGATTTGGTGGATGCCCTGTCATAGTCAGAGACTATCCAAAGGCATGCAACCAATACCCCCCTCTTTGTTTTCCTTTTAGAAGAAATTGGGAAATTATATGTTGTGAATTTTCATCTTGTGTGGAATTAATATTCTAAAGTTCCTCAATTTAAAACTCTCAGGAGATCAAGGCGTTCTATATGCGGCAGAACGATGATGGGAGAACTGTTGCAGCCATGGATATGCTGGTTCCTCGGGTAATGATATTCTTGTCTTATTATATATATATATATATATATATATATATATATATGTTAGATTTACTCAAAATATTATGGCTTGCAAATTATAAGTACCAATTTGAATTTATATGTTGTTGGCAATCAAACTTTTCATGTTTCACATGCAAGTATTCACTTGATATGACATTACGTTTTTCGGTCCATGGTGAGCCAAAGAATTACATGAATGCTTGTGCATGCTAAACTATATCGACATTTGCACTCAATGAGTTTGGGAAAGGGACTTTTAGATCCCCAACCTATCAAGATATCCAATTGGACCCTCTCTGTTAGTGCATTTTGTTTGGATGGACAGAAGGGTATTGTTTTACAGTTACCCTTTGGGAGTCTTTTAACATTCAAATATGCTGATAATTGGAACAATTTGGTGGATTATATATATAAATATATATGTGTGTGTGTATATTATTTTTCAACTAAAATATTTAAAGTAATTGAAGAAAATAGAAAGAAAAAGAAAAACTAAAATTGAGCTGCATGTCTGTACCATCATCAGTACAATGACCATTTGACTACAGATTTGACACCATCAAACCCTGAATTTTTATATGTTCATGATGGTAGAATCAATTTTGCCGATTGAGTTGGCAAGTTACAGCTCTGTTACTTCCATTGACTATAATGTTGACACCACACGTGTGGTGCCTCTTCCTGCTATCATGTCAAATAAAGAGACACTAATTATGTTTGTATTTCATAAGTGGGCCTGACTGCCGTGTGTTGTTGATGTGTCTTTTTTACTCCAAGTTCAATGTCACCTATTAGTTTAAACTATGCTTAAGAGGGGTTGACAGTAATTGTAATGGTGAATGTGGATAAACCATTGAATAATGGAACTCGCTAACAAATGGGGTCAAGTAGGGTATTTTTGAATTGTTAGGAGTCTAAAATCCTTTTCCCAAATTCAGGTGTCTGTATGATATCTTGTCCTACTCCTGGTATCCTATTCTGCTCCATCATTGTACTAAAACAAGGTTCTAAAACATCTGAGGACTTTTCCAGCCTTGGATAGCACATGAAAACTGAAAAGGAGTAGCCACTTTATTGAAGAGCATAACATGTGCAAACTCATTGAAAGATAAAAGATATGGCCAAAAAGGGTATTTAATGAACTATGTTCATTTTTTATATTGAATTAAGTTAGAAGTCTTAATAGCCACAGTGAGTAAAGCCTATAATTGTTTTAAGTCAATGTAGTGAAATGATGCTATGTTGACGTATTTTCTTATAACACATAATGTTCTGTCTTCAACATAGCATAAATATGTGATGATTGGGTTGGTAAGATTGTGAAAACGATGAGAAATCAACAGAATGATAATTGACCACTGACAAGACCTGGAAATCTCTGTGGTCTTTGGGAACCTTGTGTGATTGAGGCATCTGGAGATGACTAGGCGAGTCTTAGTATATGAAGTTCTTTGGTGGTAAAAATTATTGTATTTTGGGCTCTCCTATTCATGTGTGAAAGTAATTAATGAGTTTGTTGATCATGAGTACTGTTCTTCTGTGAAGATAGTTCTGTTCGCTTGCTTTATTAAACTGGTGACCTTATTCTTGTCGCTGTTTTTTTTGTCAGGTTGGGGAGCTTATTGGTGGAAGCCAAAGAGAAGAAAGGCTTGAATATCTGGAAGGTCGATTGGATGAATTAAAGCTGAATAGGGAGAGCTATTGGTGGTATCTTGATTTGCGCCGCTATGGGTCAGGTATAAGGTTTATCTTGATGAAGCCACTAATTTCTCTAAAACTGCTAAAGTGTTGCAATTGTTTATTTATGAGTTATTGTTTTGAGTATTAAGTTTCTTGTGTTGGTGAAAGTCATTGAGGTAAAAATTGAAAACAATTGTAAATGCTGCATTCTGCCATTAATGTTTACTTGCTTAGGGTTCACTAAGTTGGCAAAGAGTTGCTATAATTGGGCTACCTGGTCCACCTCAATTGAAATTGTGGGTTTTGGAACCCCTAAACGGGGGAGGAGCAGGTGTGATGGACTTGACTTGGTTGAAGGCAGTAACTAGCCATCCTGCTTCAAACCTGCCTTGATAACTGTTATGGGCAAAACAATTCCAAAAAGTTGTTTGGCTTACATATTTATGTGGGGGTTTTGAGTTATTGCTACCAAGTTGCATGTAATTTCACAGTATGACCTCAATCAATTAGGAGATGTTAATCTTCTACAGGGTCTTTCCTTGTAGACATTCAAGATGCCTGCATATTGAATGCATGAGTTTATCTCATGATGTGATAACTAAGGACAGATATAAGTAATCATTTTCTGTTGACTGCACTAAAGAATATTGGAGTGGATTTATTGGTAGTAAAAAGTCTCAAATCTCTTCACAAATTAACCAAAGAAAGTAAGTTACTGTTATTGTTGAGTATAGGTAGCCCTGCTTACTTTTTCCTCAGAGGCGCAAGCATAACACCGTTACCAAATACACTAGAGGTTGAGAATGGTTTTGACTGTTACATTGGATCCACAAGTTGTCAGGATGGGAGGCAGGTTTTTAGATGGATTGCATATCACTGTACAATGTGTGGCGTTGGCATTGAGGGAGGGAGAAAAGACTAATATTCTGTAACTTATGCCGTGATCAACATGTGCATTTCTCAATGGTTGAATTCATTTTTTCCAATATCTTGATCTTCCGATTTATGTTTTGCCAGTTCCTCATGCGGGGTTTGGACTGGGCTTTGAGAGGCTTGTGCAATTTGCAACTGGAATAGAGAATATAAGAGATGCGATACCTTTTCCGCGAACACCCGGTTCTGCTGAATTTTAGCGGTACATGTACGTTTATTTATTGGTCTCAAATTATCGGCTGAGCTAATTTTATATTATCTTTTTCTGTTTTTCTTATTCTTTTTCTCGTTGCATTTCAGTTTCACACTAGTTTGAGTCGTGTAAAGGGTGCTCTATTTAACATATTGCTTTAAGCCTGGAAATTTTAACCATTTTTTTAATGGGCAAATATATGATATTATGCAAAATCATTACATCTTCATTGTGCTGTTAGTGTCTACTCAAAGTTTGATGATTTCACTTAATTTTAAAAGTAAAATTAGAATATGGGTTTACTAAAATTTTTAATGAAGTTTGCGCATTTATACATTAATGTTCAACATTTTGTATTTTAATTATGTGTCAGTCAATGGTTAAAAAGTCATTGCATTTCAATACCAAATAAATCCTTAAAAGACACTGCAATGTCTAACAAATTCAAATTCATGGACTGGTAAGCAGTGTTACGGTAAACACTGAATTAAACTTGAACAATGATCTACTAAAGATGTTTAAAGGGCTGCTTAAGATTGGTTATTATGTTTTACGGGTACCGGTTGTGACGAGGTAGAATGAGCAACAAAAGTTTGTTTTACAAACCTGTCAATGCGTTTAGTTTGGACGGTCAGCTAATTCCAATGATTTTACATCCAGTTTTCCTCTTTGGTCTTGTAGTTTCGAGGTGTAATTAACCCATCACTTTGGTCAACAAAAAATTTTAAGCGTCCATGAGTATTCAATGCACTTCACAAATGCGTTGGTAGTGGCACCAAAAAAAGAAAAGACAATGAACCAAAGAAGAGTCTTATTATCTGCAAATCAGTACATAATCCTTTTCCCTCGAGAAGTAATCTTTTTAAGGCTTGTCTCCTACCTCAAGGGGCACTTACTCCTTTTGAAACAAATGAACAAATGAACTGTACAATGCTGCGCCTATTAAGACTTCTTTCCTTTATAGTCAATAACCAGAAAATAAAAATAAAAATAAAAATAAAAACCGGACGGACAAAAAAACCCTGCTCCTCAATCCTCAGATGGTGGCAATTGCATGAGCATATGTATGAAATATCGCTCGAAACTATTAAGTTAAAAAGTGCCGACCTTTCAACATTCACTGCCGCCAGGAAAAGCATGCTTTTACTATTCCATGGAAAACGCTGATCCCAGCAGCCGCTACCATTTCATATATATTTGAGCTGACGCATGTGATATTACCTGAACGTTGTATTGACCACAAGGAACAAAACTTCGGTATTTACATCATTAGTCTGGTTCAAAGTTCCACCTCCTGAAGCTCATCCCCAAAACTGCCACTGTTCATTGGATTAGGCATGAAAGATGGAGGCATGCCCACTGCCTCACCCAGAGGTTTCATTCCTGTCATATTAGGGTTGAATGCATCAGCAGCGCTCCCACTCCATGATGCAGTTCGTCTAGAGTGAGCTGGAACAGAGTGGGAGCTATTGCCATTGGTCGTTAACCCACTTGGGACATTATCCATGCTTGGGAACCTTTGTTTGGTAATTGATGATGCAGGAGTTTCAACCGAGTCATTCATAGTGGATGCCAAAGGCTTTACATTCTCTTCTTGAAAGTTATCTGAAATAGCCTCCATTGGTTTTTCAGCTGACAATGCAGGGGCAGGAACAAAAAACTTTGCATTTGCAGCAGCAGCCGGTTTAGCAGATGGAACAGAAGGTGATTGGAATGATTTTGCTGGGCTTCCTTTGCCTTGGTTGAAGGTGTCCACGTACCTGTCAAAGACCATTAACATGACAACCTTAGCAAGATTGACCAGCACAAAAGAAGCAAATAAATAGATTGTCACATCACATAATTGATAGCTAAAAGAATGGAAAAAAAGTAAAGAAAACAAAACTTCAAGCATAGTTTTTATTATCCCAGTTTCTGAGAAGTAGCCAGTCATCACAATTAATCAAATAAACTGTTTTGAACCTAACTCCCAATGGAAGAAAGCTCTATTATTCAAAAATCTCCATTTGCTTATTCTTCTACAAGATTTATAAGTAGCCAAATATCTACAGGTTAAATTGGGAATTTTGAAAGGTAAAGCCATCCAACATAGAACACAAGCCGGCTATCTATTATGGCAGAAAAAAATAACATAATTCACTGTTTGCAGATTCAAAGATTATAGTTTCAAAACCTTTGATAAACCAATCGACATTCCAGCCCTGAGTATACAACTTTGGTGATATACTCTGGTGATATACACTTTCAGACCTCTCACTAGAGATGAGAACAGAAGCAAGCCATTTAGACCAAATACACAATATAGCAAGCAAAGCCCTAAGAAGCATAAAAATTCTCCAATCAGATCCATAGAGCAAATCTTAGATAGCAAGCACCACTTCCCATTAACCCAATGAATTTGGTGAACTTTGAAATATTCACAAAAGCAATAAATTCATCTGTACACTAAATTTTCAACCATTTATTTATTTTTATTATTTATTAAATAACCAAGCATGTTTACTTTAACAAGCATCAAGAAAACTTTTCTAAATAAAGAAGAAGATATGAATTACCTTGATCGAACACCCACACGTCCACGAGCTGAAAATTGATTTGTGCTGGTTGGAATTGGCGGGATACCTGAAGTATGTTCAGAAGGAGATGCTGTTTTAATTATTGGGCTTCCATTACTTGGAGAACTGTCACTCTTCAACGCAGATTGCAAGTTGTAATCAGACATTCCATTCTGGAAGGTTCCAGTTGTTGGAGGGGGTGCCAGGGCTGGCTCTTCAGCTGGGAGTTCAGCACCTTCCTCCACCCATCTCTTAAGCTTTTCATCAAAGTAGAATTTATTCTTTTCGCCCAATTTAGCCTTCAGTAGGAATGAAATTCAAACAAACAATCAACTGGAGGAATAATAAACATTTTCAAATATTCTTCCATGAAAACACCAGACTTAAGCCTGATACAATATGAAAATATGCCTCAAGGACTTACCTGTTTATCTGAGCGAGGCCTTAAGACTAGACCCACAGTCTTTTGCAAAAGCCCTGAGCCAAAACCAAAACGAGAAAAGCGGGATGTCCCACCTGAGCTTGATGCTTTACTTTCTGCACTGGACGAGGTTGTTTCCATGGATGAATCAACCTGATCCTACCAGAAGCCAGTAAGGACTTGTAAAAATATTGTATAAGATCAGTGCATGCACAATAAGCAGTTAAAACTTAAATATTTCTATATTTTATGGTAACTATGCACCTGTCTTGGGGTTCTACCAAAGTCTGGCTCTGAGGCACTTCTATTAGACATTGTCATTCTGTTGCCATCAGCTGCCCAATCACTTATGGGCTCCATTGAAGCAGAAGGCATTAATGATGACATGGCCATTGTTGATTGACTACCCGATACTCTAGGACCTACAGGTTGGTGATAACGTTCATTACTTTGACCACTTCCGTGAGATGTTGATGGTGCAGGTGGAGGCAGACCCCCAACAACACGATGTGCAGTACTATCAAAAAAGTTGAGCAATTTGCCAACTAATTTTGCAGGAGCAAGATTTGCAGTGTATCCACCCTGCAAGAATATTTCATTCACCAGGACCAGGATAAAACAACTAAAAGGTTAATGAAATTACAACTGGAAGCCACAAAAATACCTGTTGATGGATTCTAATCCTCTCCTCAAGAGATAATACTAATTGCTTCCATGTTTCTACTTCAGGGGCTCGACCAGTTTTCAGTGATTTTAATAGTGCTTGACAGTATCTGTATTAATGTCATCATGTTAAAGAACTGAAAGCAGTAACTGGCTGAGACATCAAAGACAAAAAAATTTCACATACTTTAGAGAATCTGAAGCTTTCCCCACTTCAGCAAGCATGTATGCATATAGGAGCTTATATGGCTGAAAAGGTATCAGGATGAATTGAGAGTTCCCAAGCACCTTCGAATATTCATATAACTCTGTCCTCTGTCCATATACCATCCAATCAAATCAATTAGGATTTCCCTGTGAAGCATCATTTACAATATAAATTACTGAAGAGGTGCTTTGTGAATTTTTGTGTTCATGTGCAATGCCCTTTGTGGAGTGAAATGGCAAGAGGCTGAGCCTTGCAATGCAGGAATAAATCATATTCAAGATAACTCAAGGATTGAAATAGATCAAAAATTCCTATAACTGAGAAAATATGCCCGAAAGTGAAAATAAATTTCAACTATCTGGAAAGTGTTGAAAAGAGCTACTACTCAATTTGCTATAACAGTGTCCACAAAAAGTAACTGAAATCCACATAACTGTTATTTTCTGAATAAAAAGTTCCTAATTTTGTAAATGAGCAATTTATAAAAGAAAAAAAGCAATACAGAGCACCTGAATGGCAGCTGGACTGGCATATGTGCGAGGAAATTTCCAGTGATCTGCCCCAATAAGACAAAGTCTCGCACTATCCGAATATGACTCAAAGTTTGCTTCCGCAACTAAGTAGCAAATGTGAGCAGCAATGATCTGAAGTGTAACTCTCAAGCGTGAACCAGCAATAAAAATTCTCAACAAAAGGCAAAGTAAATAAGTGATGCAAGAAATATACCTCACTTCTGTCCTTCCATAAGCAATCACCCTAGATGAATAATCACAAGTTCATCATCTTTTGTTCTGTTTGCAGTTATTACAGCCAAATTTTCCTCCCAATCATCAAGCATGCGACTAGCCCCAAACTGTACGAAAACTACAAATATTGAATCCTCTACATCAAAGGTATCACAAAATTATAAAGACACAATGATAGAATGGTTCTCTAAAAGCCAGCAGATCTCAAGAACGTGGAAACCTGGTTCTAGGACAGGGAGATTTACTGTTCCAGCTCATGATCAACCTACATCAAGGAACTATAAACAGCACTCTGAAACAATTGATCAGACACAAAAAGCTCCTCTCTCAGATTAGTTCTTATCAGAAACTTTACATGATCCAATGCATATTCCCCTTCTATTTTTGTTTCAAGGATATTATATAATTTCTTTCTATAGAAATCTCCAACAAAGAAAAGACAAATTAATTTAAATGACAAATATTAGAACAGACGTTTATGTTGTCATGTCTTACATGTGTTGATTGGTGAGACATATTAACAGCTCTGGGAAGACCACTATCAGCCAGTACATCTGCTGAAAACACATCTGCTGGTTGCCCTGCTATTAGCAGGCATAATGTTCGCAAAGGAGATCCTGCTACCAGCTGGCGAAGTGCCATTTGCTTGACAGTATCAATATAGAACTGCAAAAGTCCAATGTCGGCATTCGTATGAATGGCAAAATGTGTGAGACAGAGACCAAAAAGAAGAGGTGCAAGCTTCAGTAAAATTTGAGTCTTCCTATCTCCCAAGTAAGTTAATAATGTGAAGCAAATGCCAAACCTGTTCGCCAAGTTGTGATGCAAGGATAAGTGCAGGTCCCCACAGCTGACCTTCTTGCGCACATAACAGAGCCTCCTTTTTCTGACCAGTGACCAAAAGATTCTGAACCTCAGAAGCAGTTGCCTGGAAAATACAATGTAAACATTTTGTTTCTGAAAAATTGATGATATGGCCTGTGGAGAAACAGTGGTAATTGATAGCATACCCGGATCTGTCCTTCTGATGGCAAATTCTGCAAGCACTGATTAAGAGCGCCGTATTGTGTGTCATTCCTCTTGGCAGATGAAAAGAGATTAGCTACTGCAGATTCTGGAGTATCATTATCCTATTAACATTACAAAGCAACAAGGATACAAAAAGCCAGATTAATTTATTTCTCAAAATTGCACTAAAAAACTACTTGTTACTAAGGAAAATAAACTGTTATAAAGGCAAAACAAATGTCAGAATCAACCTCCAGGAAGATTTACGCGACAGATGGCAAGGATCTAGAGCAAGTTATCATCACATGATGAGAAACTAAAATAAAGAACTCACCACTATACTACAATAGGCTTATTCAAAGATTACTTATTTGTTTATTCATCTATTTATAAACACAACAGTAGGATATTTCCTGTAGTTTGGCATAAGTACTTCAAGTATCCCCAGAACTTCTGTAACTACACGCAAGCCCCCACTGTTTACCAATACAAAGGTTACACACCTTTGAAATATGACACTGCCAGTCCTCTTACAATATACAGTACCATAAATAAATAAGCAAATCCAGGGCAGAGGCATTGGAATTAATATTGAAATTTCACCATGGCTTCCTAAGAATCATTAATCGCATTTAGTCCATGGTACTACTGGTTTGTTATGTTCGATACAATAAAGCAAATGCTTAAAATATAGATTCATTTTTGGAAGCTATATGAGCTGAATAAGCTACTTGCCACGAGGAGCATATAGAGTCTTAAGCACTCAAATAAAAATGTGTGATGGCAGAAGACAACACAAGGAACTTGATTCTGTATAAAGGGCTACCAAATTTAGCATACAGCAAGGTAACAATCTAGGGTCACATTCTAAAGGGCATAGGGAAAGTGCGGAGCACTGTGAAAGATACATTAAAATTCGAATATTTAAAACCATAGTCAATGTGACTATTTAACTAAAGAAAATAAGTTCATGATGAAGTTTCAAAAAAAAACAAGTATATTACCCTCAATGCAGTGGCATTGGGAAAGTGGGGAACACTGTGAAAGATACATTAAAATTTAAATATTTAAAACCATGGTCAATGTGACCATTTAACTAAAGAAAATAAGTTTATGATCAAGTGACCAAATATATTACCCTCAATGCAGTGTCACTACCAAAAGGAGATCTAAGTTTTCCATAATGCTGACAAGCTATTTTAAGTAACGAGAGAAGCAACTTCAAAACTTCACCCTTCCTATAATCCATGTCAGGAGGTTCACATTTTGCAATCCTCTCATCAATCCACTTATTCAACTCCCTAGTTCCAACATTCCCACCAACCAATGGACCTGGAAAGGATTGTTGGCACAAAGCACTGAGGTAATCACAAGCACTCGCTCCAGTACCAGAAGCATCAGTGTTTCCCGTCACAACTTCCATCATGCTCAGAACACTAATAGACCCTTGTACATGACCCTTCACAAAAAATAAACATAAATGATTAGCCCTTCATAGAAATCAAAATTACAGCATAAGAATTCTTACTCAGCCCTTTAACTAAAACAGATTTTTTTCTTTTTATTTTGAATATGGAAATCATGAAAAACATTCAGCAACTTCACCTTCCTTTTGCCTCCCCACCTTTTAGCAACCTACTTATTCTTTAAAATATCCAGTGAGAGAATATTTAAGTCCTAACCTGGCTTCCATAAGTTGAGTTCTGGAGTGAACTAGGGTCTTTCATTACTATGAGTTTTCCACCAAACCCAAAAGCAACCAGGGCATGTGGAGGACGCCCAGCAGATGATTTTCTAATGTTTGGATCATAAGAATTCTGAAAAACACTCTGAAAAGATTGTTGCAGAGCAGTAGCATGTTTCTGACTGCCATAAAAATCATGTGACAGCTCCATTTTTTCATATGCTTGATTAAACTGCTGATTAAAATCCCCATTGCTGGGGACAAAGCTTTGAAATGTAGTAATCCCGTTAGCCTGACCGTGATCTTGCCTAGCATTGTCATATGATGGAATAGACTGCGTGGAACTGAAAGTGTTAGTTTGATCCACATGGTTGTTTACAGAAGTCTTGGAACCATAAAAATCATCTACTTGCTGGCTTTGACCAAGATTTGGAACAGCCATTGGATTAGCAACAGTCTCAGGTTGCCACATGTTGAAACCGTGCTGATTGTAATTACGATAAGACTCGGCCCAGGTTCCATGCTGGCTTAGCTTGCCAAAGCCCTGAGAATTATCCGCTTGCTTGTCATGTAAACTTTGGCTACGATCACGGTGTGACCCATAATTATCAGCTTGCGGAAATTCACCATAAAAACTGTTACTATTGTTCGAATATGCGTCTCCCAGAAGCAAATCCGTTCTGATTCTGCTGATCATAAGCTTGAACTGTCGATTCTTTTGATGAATTATAACTCTCTAATGAGCACCATTTTTGAGCAATTGTATCGTAATACCAACCAGGATATTGAGGATCAAAAATCATATGTTCTGGGTATCCATTGTTATCCCTTTGAGAGACCTGGCTATTCCAATTAGACACGCTCTCAGTCATACTAGTCTCCAACACCTTGCCCACAACAGATGGTGCACTTTGCTTCAAGTATGCAACTTCTGATTTCTCTGAAAGAACATTCCAATCACTCCCTGAAGTTGCATCAGAGCACCCATTCTGAACTTTTGCAGTCACATCCACCTGATACCATTGCCCAGTGTTTAGATCATACTTCCATCCCGGATACAAACTCTCCCAATAGTCACTATTGTTCAAATCACGACCCATTTGCTATCTCTTCGCTCCATAAACTTTGACTTTCTTGATATTGACCATAATTACCATAATTAATGGAATTTTGTATAACACCATCAGTGAAATTCTTCACGTCATTTTCATTCGGCGCTACATTCACATTTTCCTCCACCTTGCCAGGAAATTCCACATAATTTTCTCCCAAATCAGTGAAAAAATCCGAATAGGAACCAAACCCATGATTTACATTTTGCTCGGTAGAATCCCCATAAAATGAACTCCACCCGACCTCCTTGACCACTGATCCACTGCTCTTATCTACTGAATCCGTTACATCCTCCAATCCATTCACATCCTTAACATCACTCGTAGTACTCGGTTCAATCACTTCATCCGCACTAAAATCGCTCTTATTATCTGCAATCGATTCAGAAACAAATTTTCGTTTTAAATCATCCAACTCATAATGATTTTCTACGATTGACTCCGTACCATTATTTTGTTTCGAATAATCCGACTCATTTCTCACTTCCGCAATTGATTCCGCACCAATATTTCGTTTCAAATCAATTCCACTATCGTCTATATTCAGATTCGCAAAAGCTTTTGCGTCGCCGGAGTCGGAGTCATTGGAATCCGCCGCGATATTATTGTTGGCGGCGGATTTGGGGGTGGTAGTGGTAGCTTTGGTAGGCCCACCGAAATCGTCTTCTTCGTTTACTAAATTATCGAAGAAATCCTCATCCGTCTGATCCTCCACCAGAAATTGCGGAGGATTCGAAGCCATATCGATCGAGCTATACCCTGGTAATCCTCAGTCCTCGCGATCTACACAAATCAAAGCCTAAATACCCTCTAATTATCCAATAATTACACAATTATCTCAAAATTTGAGCTGTATGATTGCACGAACCTCAAGATCCCTAAATCTGATATACATAAGCAGCGACCGAACAAGATCTATGTTTTTGCTATCTATCTAATTCGAAATTTTCGACACTCCAAAAAGAAACCTACAAAAGAAGAACGAACATTAGACAAAACCAAACGGCGGAGCAATAAAAACGGTTTCAATTAAAATAGATAACGACAACTTACTGGTTAAGGAGAGAATTTGCAGAGAGAATCAAAGACACAAAAGAGGGAGAAGAGAGAGCCTCGATTTCGCACCACCATCGCAAAAATGAATGGAGACTCCTTCGTTTTTCTTAAAATTTTAGATTTTTTTAAATTATTAATTAATTAAACTATTTATTTATTATATGTTTTCGTCGCCTCGTTTGGTTTGTGTTGTTATTTTTGCTGTGCTGTTTCATGTTTTTGTCCTCTTTCGTTTTTAGTTGTTGCATGCTTGCTTTTCAATTTTACCGCCATGTACACGTGCATTTCATATACCTGGCTTTTACTATTCACCACTTTTATGTTTGCTGCTTCCACTCTACCCGTTATTTTCTCATTGGTCCAATTT